>CM022297.1:458686715-458766317 GCA_011799875.1 Thinopyrum elongatum
TGATTATTGGCCCAATAGTGCAAGACGTAATGACATCCGTGCGACATTTCTCTGCAGATCATTTCTTCCTTCTCAGAGGCTGCGGGTGTGAGAACAAAGGGGCACAGAGAAGGCTGTGAGGGAAGGTCTCCAAGCTTACAAAAGGGCGAGATCTGATGCTAACATCGGATTCCATGTCCAGCGGCGCCCCCGCCGTGGGTGCCTCGTTTGAAGACGATCTTGCAAGCTCCAGCTCACCGCGCCCGTCTGCAGAGCAAAGGCGAGAAAGTGGCCCTCAGCAGACGTGGCGAGCAGCATTGGCGTATCATCGGGCTGGGGCCAGACCAAGCCGGCGCGACGCTCGAAAGTTCACCCTTGCCCGATATGAAGCACACCCCCCATGATTGAAAACCGCAGTTGTGAAACAAGAGAGGCGAATGTGGAGGCAGAGAGCTCCTAGTACAATTTTTGTGGACGGTGGAGGAGAAAACCTAACGAGCTGGAAAGTCTTGTCTTGTCGGATTGTCTACGCTAATAGTTTGTTTATCCCCGAGTTTAGGGTTTTTATTACTTGCCGTGTTATTGCGCCGTCGTGGTAGTAGGCGGAGGAACGCCCACAACTCTACTCCTCAAGACTCCCCATTCTCATACACCTACCCTTTTTGGTGCCAGAATTCTACCTAGTCATCTTGCCTATTTGCATCGACGCCATTATGTCTTACGTTGAGAAGATTCAGTCGGTGTATTGCACCTCATTTTACTTTATTTTTTTGTCTGCCAATGCTGTTCCTTCCAAACATGTTAGTAATTCCAGTCACCAGCCACATGCTAACATTTATTTTTTTCTCGGTCAGCTAAGTAGCCATCAGCTGCTAGTTAGAACCTTCAGAACAGGCGACCTTGGAGCAACCTTCAGACAGGCTGAAATGTCAAACGCAAGTTTAATAGTGGATTACGGCGAATCATACGAATCCTCAACCCATTCTCAGCTAATATACACATCTGAAGGAGGAAAAAAAAAGAACGTGCCAGCTGAATTGCGAATCCTCCGCTGCTAGGGTCAACGGCATCAGCTTCTGAAGAAGCAGATACCCTAGATATCCACTTGCTCGACAGGCAAGGACCGGACTATATTTTACAGTCGAAGCACAGCACATCAAATAGGGTAATTCTATCACGATGTCTACACTTAAGAAAAACTTACGGGGCAACGGTATTGTCGAGCCCAAATTTTAGTTTTTCACATGTTTACAATGTGTTTGAGACGCCGTACAGCGCATGAGCTTGGCATATAGCATCTCAGGTGCCGCTACTGGGGTTCCAGTAGAAGTACTTTTCCCGTTCCGGGTAAAACCATATGGGAGATGAGGTCATAAACGACGTTGTCAGTCAGAAAACGACATCGGATCCACATGCTGATGCTCTTCTAGGCATTCGGAATACTGTAATGAATTGGGGATGCTGGAGCCACTGTTTGGTAAAGCATTGGGGGCACTGGCCTGACTGGGGATGTTTGAGGGGCCTGTTTCATAAGCATTTGAAGCACCGCGGGATTGGTGGTCTGAGGAGCTGGGAATGTTGGTTCGCATTGGTGTCCCTTTGACTAGATTTGTCTTGTCCTAGCACCCCGCTGTTGTCCCACCGGACTGTTTGCACTAGCTTTGAAACCATTTGCTGCTGGATGTCGTTGAGTGAACTGCGTGCCCAGTTTTTGAATGTAACCTCCTTTAGGATCAAGAAGCCGTTGAACTCAAGCCGGTACAAGGCTAGAGTGTTAGGAATCAGTGATCGCATATTTCGAAAGGTGCCACTCCATAGTTTTGCTGGATGGTTTGGGCCATGTAATAGGATATTCTTCAGGCCCCCCCCAAAGTCCTTCATCACTTGCTGTACCTTGATTCATGTCCATCCCAGCCGTTGTAACTGGCAACGACCTTTGCTTGCGGTTGCCGCTCTCAAATGCCCTCCTTGGTCTTCAAAGAAAATACCCTTCCCTAGACGATTCACCCTCAAGAAGAGAAAGAATCAAAAATTCTTGCAAAAACAAACAGGGAACACCCAATTTAGCACAAGCAATGTGTGCTGATATCAAATGTTACGCTAAAATGCTAACACTTAATAACAAGCATACCTGTGCATTCCAAGGTATTTTGGACGTTGCGCCCCTTCACAGACAGAATACCAACAGTTTGTTCCTGACTTTTGCACAAGAGCATCAATAAGGGGCCCATCTTTAATCAATAACCCCTTGGTCCGCATCACAGGCCTTGTCCCCGAAGACCATCTGTCACTCACAATCTAAACAGCAATGATACGGTTGCAGTAGTCGTTGACACCTCTTCTGATCCTCCCCAGGTCCGACCACAATCCACCGAGTGCACATTTTGGCCCCCAAAATATTGAGAAGGTGACGGGCCGACCGTGGTGAGCAAGTCGTACATGTGGGAAAAAAACATCTCATCTTTGACACAGAGTTATTTGCATCAGCATATGAATATTAGAATGTCAGATCTAGTGGCAGTGTAACTTGTTGATGTTCCGGGCCAGTCCCTTGCGGTTTATGAGGCCATCTGGTTTGACCCATGCAAGAAAAATCATCAATTACTCGCGTTCATGGTCTATAGTACATCTGCCAATCAAAGGCTTATGAACAAATCTCTTAAGCTATGAGTAGAAACAAAAACATGAAAAGGTAAGTTACAATCACCATACAAAAGTCATACTGACAAGTAACAACAGCATACATGAACATATTGACGAGCACTTTGATTGATTCACACAATTTTGCAGGCAGCTTTGTAAAGAATAACAAAAAGGAGACCAAAAAGCTTATCAAATGTAACATTCATTACCATATCAAAAAAGGTACATAAGAGAAATCAAATATAAAGAGGAAGGAAATTCAGAAACTAAAAATTCAACAGGACCAGTTGGACCAGAAACTCAAAAACCTTTAAAACAACTACCGCGTTATCTTGTTCCAAGAGATATAACATCATCAGCAAGCCCTCGCCACTCAAAACTTAGGAAGTATCATCATTAATTCACATTATAATTGGGTTAACAATGAATAAATTGTACTATGTGGACCTGTGTGACTTCTCAGTGATGGTTAGAGAAAATAATGCTGTAACACGTTACTCATAAATAGAACCACCCCATTCTCTATGCTGCAATGCACTGAAGCGCCCCAGTCTTTTTGTCGTTATCCTCATACGAAGGTGTGGGGACTATGGGTTATTTATAGTTGATTATTATAAGGTCAACTACAGACAATGATACAAGCACTTGGCTTTTCCAACAAAATAAGGTGGCACGACAAAACCAAAACAGGGATTAAAGTAGTCCACGCCAACAAAGAGCGAGACTGCTACCGAACATATGGTTCAGTTAAAAAATGAACAAGTTGTCACATGTACTCCAAGTACACATACATATAGAAGTAAAATCAATATAGTTTTCAGTAAGTGTATCTGCTAGCACAAAATTACTCACCAACCTTAATTTTACTGTGTGGCTACACTACGAAAATTTTTGCACGCTATGAAGGTATCACGCGGAGCATCAGAATGCTTCAGTCCATGACGGAGCTAACTGGCAAACTAGGCAAGGATGACCCCACTAACAGCACACACTTGTGTCAGTAAGAAAGCCATACAGTCTAACACACAATTTCATCCACATGAGTGATGATGGACACAAAAAAATACCACCACTAAACCATTCAAAAAGGGAGACATCAATCGCGTGTGAGCGTACCTGATCACTGAACAATGCGATTAGGCAACTCAGATACTTTCCCTGCATTCCATGACCCATTGACTGCTGTGACGCGTCGCGTGCCGCATCCACAGTCCCCCCATGTACTGACAGTCCGGGTTGAGATTTGATGATCGATCCTGCCGGGAGCGCTGATCGGGTTGCGCCAGCTTGCTGTGTGCGTCGTATCCTCCTCAATCGACCAGCTGCAGCAGCGCAGCGTCTCCGACGGCGGATCCGGGCGCCCTGGTTGTTTCCCAGCGAGTTCTGCAACGCGACACGAGACCAAAGGTCAGAGACGGCAAACCCTGAACACTAGGTCTACGGCAAGGGAAGTGCTAGGGTTTGGGGAGGGCACCTGGAGGCAGGGGAGGCGGGGGAGGTCGACGCGTGAGCTCGTCTCCGCCACTCGCGGAGCATCTGGTGGACCTGCTCCTCGAGGACGGCGGCCCTCGGCGGAGCGGCTCTTGCGGGCTGGATGAGCAGAGAAGATCTACTGGAGGTCGTCCACGCGGGTCTTTGCGCGGTCGCGGAACTGCTGGTGCCGCGTCAACGAGCGGGGGCCCTTCCCCGTCGCGGAGCCGCCGCCGCCGCCGTCGGATCGCCCGCATCGGTGCCGATTAAGGCGGTGCTGGTGTGTGCGTTGCGGCGATTGGGAGTGGGGGGTCGATTTCGCCTTTGGAGTTGGCGAGTTTTCTTTCTTTTATTGATTTTACCATGTACAGTTTTGGAAAATGTTTGCGTCTTTGAGGTTCTCTCCCCCTCTCCTTCGGCCTTCGTCCGCACTGTAATATTTTTTTACACAGTACAATCAAAATCGCCCCCGATACATGGCATACATTCACCCCTATGATGCACACAACATCCTACCCGTATGAGCACATCCGAGAAAAAACTGAGCCGGAGCATAATTTCTACAGATTTACGAAGTCACCACAGGCGACTCGCTCAGTTGACGGGAGCGTCTCCTCCCACTGAACAAACATGGCCTCAAGCCTGAAAAATTTAAGAATAATGCAAGCACCAATATCAAGTCCAAGACTCGAACCCTGGGACAAAGCATGTGCACAAAAATAAATGGTTTTCTTTAGTAGTAGTACATATATTTTATTGTGTTCATCTTTTTTTTTGGTTGTTATTAATGAGAATGACACTCCAGCGTGAATGAGTGTGCGTTAGCACATTGCCTCGATCCATCCGACACCATTCGCATTGGAGCACATCAACTTGATTTGACGATCAGGGGAATGCCACACCATGAGTTCCCCTTACCACTTGCTGCGAGCGGAATTTCACTTAAAAAGAGTTGACCTTTTTTTGTAAACATGGGTTTGTTTTAAAATAGCATGACCTTGTTTTTTAGGATGTGGTTGTGGTCGAAAATGCTAGTTGGACCCATTTTATGAATTGAAATAATTTGTAAAATAGTGACACGAGGAAGAAAGTCGTAGATTAAGTGTGAGAACATAAACACTAGTCATAGAAGCACATCGTTGTCGCACAAATGGTTCAACCAAATGAAGACGTCAAAGTACATCTTTTGATCACACGACAATGAGGTTCATCTTCATCAAGGAAAACCACCGATTCTATTCTTTAGTATGTGCAGCATAAAGATGATGATGACAAAGCTGAATCTTGCAATCTTGCATTGATTGCCATTCTGCCAAAGACTCATGCAACGGAACACAATCATGAATATACGATAAGACTTGCCAAGGAAGTGTGATCAACCGAGAACCAGGATATAGACAAATAAAGTTGCGGTTGAATGCTAGAATCAAAAGGGCAGACCAGAGCCACAGAAAAATACTCATTAAGCTTAACTACACGAGAAAGCAAACAATAAGAACCTACAATGTGAAACTAATAGAACCATGCCAAGGATCAAGTACGAGGAGTTGGAGAAATTATTGCGACATGTACCTTGCAGCGGTACGAAATAAGAAGATACACAAAGTAAGGGCTGTACATGCATAGCCGTCAGGGTGATGCACCCGTATGCTAGTAGGATCAGATGCCAGAAAAAGTAGGTTCGGATAAGGAAGCGGGGATCATCTGCAGGAGGCGGGTGCTTGGATAGAGAAAAAGTGTGGTCTGATGTAAAAAAGCTGAAAAATTAAGAGTGTGAAAAGTAAAGAACACGTGTACTAGAGTCTTTATTTTCTATTTTTGATGAGACCCACTAATGGTAGCTTTGCATTGTGGAAAGAATCTATATGATGCCTCAAGCTACTTTTTCTCATGGGACATCTGTATTCATATGCCATCATTGTACATGCCCTAATGCTTTCAAACAACCCACGTCAGCTCTCCAGGTTCCACAAGGTGGACTATCCATGAATCATTGAACCAACATACTTGAGGAGCTTTCTTGACAATGAAACCCTTGTTACCAATTTCATGAGGACACCTATGTTATGAGCACGAGGCATTGAAACTAAGCACACTTTGCTCAAGGTTTAGACATGTGGCAGAATCCCCAACATTTAACATTGACTTATTTTTTTATGTGTATGTTGCGTAGAAAATCTAATAATTACTCCTGATTTTCATAACTGATTTTATGTGAATATGTTGGTCAAACACAAACCAGCTTGACTTTAAAAAAAAAATAATCACATTATATTTAGAATAGGAGGGGGTAATGATTAATAAAATATCGTTTCGTTACAAACCAATCTGTAGTTGGATGGTTAGAAGGAGAGTGGTATCCCAAGCCCCTCAGAGTTGAAGTCTTAGACTTACATTGGTGCTTTCATTTTCCTGCTATTATTTCAGTCCTTCGGCGATTTGTGTGTTCAGTGGGAGGAACGTTCCCGACTTCCCATGATACGAAGACGTCTGTGGTGACTTCATCAATCTCAAGATGATGTGCGGGCTCAGTCTCCGGAGGTGCTCATAGATGTAGGGGTGGTGTGCTACGTGCGTTCATAGGGGTGCTGTCTATGTACGTATGTATGAGCATCTGCGTCTGGACTATGTTAAAGAAATTTCGTATTTTTAAAATAATCATAAATAATGATGAATTAATGATATATTATGTAGTTTCATTGCAAATATAGGATAAAAGAGTGTGTGTCCGAAAATGAGAGAAAAAGTTCCAAGAAAGAAAGTATAAAAATGAAATAAAAATGTAATGCCATGTTTTAGTCGGTGGACTTACATACTAAAATGGCTTTGTTATTATTTTGCTAAAAAAGGGTTACCTATTTGTTAGCTAAATCTTTTTATCCTTGACATCCTACTCCATTTTTTTATCAAAGCTCTGTTTTTTTTAGACAAGCTCTGTTTTCTAGAGGATGATGAAGCTGTCCTTTTTCAGAGAAAATGGAGCCCTGTTGTGTCAACGGACCATTGTACAGGCCGCCACATCCATATAATTGTCGACCGGCCATACCGGACGCATGGGCCACACCGCCAGCCCTTTCTCTAAATCTAAAAAAAAAGACATTGCTATGTTCACGACGGCGGCCACAGCGAACTCGCCGGCGTGGCGGCCACCTCCCGCCGTCGGATCGCCGGGAGCCAAGCTGCCGACGAGGTCAGGCCGCGGCGCGCCACCAGGCGGACGACCCGAGGGGGGCAGGGACTAAGGGTCGCGCCCACCGGGCTGACGCCGGCGGGGGCGCTGCCACCCCGTTGCCCTCGTCCTGCACCTAGGGCTGGGGGAGCTCCAGTAAGCGCCCGATCAGTTCCATTTTCTATCGTCCACATTTGATTTCGACGGCGCGCATCGCAATGCGTGTGGGTATCTTGGACTCTATGAATATGCGTTCTGAGTTCAGTCGTGAACCTTTCACCACCAGTTTTGTTCAATTATAGGAGTAGATCTTATTATTACATGGGAAAGATGTACAACCGTTCATTAGACGTGGATGAAGATATCTCCTGTTGTATAACAGAACAAATTTGAGAATGGACCGTACGTAAATCTAAAAGAGGCGCCACTCCAGGTGAAAACGTCTGAAATGGAGTGGAGCTAAACATGGAGGATTAGACTACTCAAACTTTCAAAACTTTGTATATAGATATTTTTTTAAATTTCAGAAATTGGAAATCACCTGTGCAGATTTGACTCCAAAAATCTTCCATAACAACAAAATTTATGAATTGATTAGTACATCCGTGTTAGAAATTAGTGGTCAATGTTATGGGTTGGACAGTACAACAAGGTCAGGTTTATGATCTGGACTTCTGGAGGGAGTATCTTGGTGGCAGAAATTTTGCCATTCAAGCATTTTATACTCCCATATCCAATAGGAACACTTAATTTTGATTTATTAACATAGGACAGACATTACACTACAGAACAAGAACCGTTTTTGACTAGTCCGCTAACTGATCCACTGTGAGGTGAACCTGTATAATCATTGGTCATGGGGATGGAACAATGTAAGGAGATTTTTTGAGATCAAAATTTGGTCCCAGAGGTCGATGCGCCAGCTCACTCTGGCTAATAACAAACCAGTCAAGTATGGTCGAGTCATTCTGGCTAATAACAAACCAGCTTCATTCTGGATTAACCAGAGTAGTTTCTCCCTCCCCTAGCTGATTCCACTTCTGGACATCTAAGCTAGTTATACGTAGCATTTCTTTTGTTAATCCGCATGTGCATGCACACTTGACTTCGCCGACGCTGCCAGGTTCGAAGTTTCACCTCATAGTAGGTCAAAAATTATGTTGACAGTTCAAATTAACCATCACTGGCACCAGCCTGCTCTATCTTGAAAAATCTCTCTTCAAAAACTATAATCCTTGCACCAGTGATATCTATTCTAGTAAGACTCGTGCTACTGCTTCTAAAGGTTTGAGGCATGTGAACCACGTCTGTTTTGACGTTAAGAACGGCCAACGTATTGATCCTTTGTCGGGCATTCGTACTTCATTCTGCTTGAACATAGCTTACCCTGCATCTGGACTTCTGGAGATATTACATGTGTCGCTTAATTTCTCAAAAGAAAAATAGTACATCTGTTGATTTGCTAGAAGATCATTTCCTGGCTCATATAATCGTTCTTTAGGTCCTCTGTTTGAGGCCTTACAAGGGCGCCGGTCCCTAATCCACGGCAAGAAAGCTACCACTGACCTACACTCCCGTACGGATTTCTTCTTCTTTGGTATGCGGTTTTATGAACAAAGCCCCTTATGTTCGCGTGGAGTCGCATGATTTCCAGCAGTTGCCCGGCCAGGGGTGGATTCGTGTGTGTGTGAGTTGCAGTGGTCTTGTGGTCATCATGTGCCAATGAGAAAGGGACTGTTTGTCTGTGCCTTGAACCTTGCTCATTCCTCAGTTGTATTCTCACGGAATGCACAAAAGGTTGGTATTCTTGCACCATCGTACTAAGAAACCCACTACAATTATGGATTGCGCATTCAGAAAAATTAATTATGCCCACTTGGTGTTTGATGGCACTCATGTTGTTATGCTGCGCAGACAAAATCTGATAAACCACTAAGGTCCACTTGAGTATGCCCGTTCAAATCTTTCTTTGTCGTTTGATTTCAGTAAAACACTAAGCTCCTTGCTATAGAAGAATGTAATGGCTTACTGCGGTCTCTTGGAGCATTTGAGCGATGCTTTAAGTTGCTCTTCTGATGAAATCAATGATGGGGGTCAATAAAGCTTGTCTTTTATGTACAAACAGACATGTAGTTCTGATATGAAAATACAGAGTTAGTTATTGCGCGGTGTGTGTTGAGTCCTTGGGACAAATAAGTTAGCTCTCAACCATGACTGAAATATGTGTAGCAGGCCATATAGGACAGAGGTTTTTAGCAGTCCACCATTGTTCTGCGGTCCATGCCACCGGTAGCTTTAAAGCATTTGAATGCAATATGCACTGCATAATTCAACATGCAGTCCTACTGTATACCTGATGACCTATAGAAGAAGACTGGGGAGGGGATGGTGGGGTTTATTCTTAGATTCTTTGTTTTTTTTGCGGGGGTGGTAAAAGAGTTTCATTCCATAGGATGCAGAGTTACAGATTCAACTCAGCATTTTCTCGTCAGGATGCAGTGCTGATGTGTATATATCCTGATGCTAAATGATGTTTTTAAGATCGGAACTTCAATGAATTCCTGAATAAAGAACTTTATGTTCTCTAGAAAGCACAAACTTTAAATTTGAACACAGTCAAGGCCCTTAGCATATGTAATAACCATTTATCAGGGCTAAACATACAATATTAGCATGTACACACATGTAAGTACATGGTAACATAACCGCTTGTTCAATCAAACTTTCCTGGGTAGACCTCGATAACTCGTACAATAGGAAGTGTTACTAACCTAACTCAATGTTTCACAGAAAACAATGTTTTCTGCCAAGTGCCTTAAAATATTTATTTCAAGTATGATCCTTACAAAGGAAAACACCTGTACAACCATTCATAGGCGTGGCCAAAAAAATGCCCCGTACTCTAATAGAACAAATTCAAGAGTAGAACCTGTATTTAAATCTGAAATAAGTGGGGCTCGGTTGAAATGTTTGAAAAGGAGTGGAGCGAATATCAAAACATCCCTTTGCACATGGTGATTAGTGTAACTGTGTCAATAGGCTTGATAGCTATCGTTATATATTAATTTTGTTTGCATGTAAAAATTGTATATTGTTTTACCATAACTAATACATAGCCAAGTACCTTTATCTCAATGCCTTGACACAACAGTGGCCACATAAACATCTTACCATCCTTAATAACTAATTACCCATGGCACTACCTTGTTTCCTCCACAGTGAGTATTTGCATTAAAAGACCAGCCAGTCAAGACTCCATTCCACACACAGCCAGGGAAAAACAAGCTCACAAAATGGCACCCACTCAAGTCGAGCATAGCTCTAGGAGTTGCTCCGGGCTCAAGTTGATCTTTGGCACCACGCACTGGGATTTGTCAAGTCCATGGCACTCAAATGTCAATGGAACTGCAAATCCCTGACACCATCCAACAACATGGGGGTCTATGACGCTCTTCTGAGTTGGCCATGAGATAGGACTCCATCTGTCTAAGCTTCCTGCTTACGACGACTCATGCGTGGGCTCACCGTCTCAGGCATCTTTGTTGTCCATGAAGTAGCCTCACCAGTCAAGGAGGTTATTTATGGGCTACGTGACAACAACCCCAAACACCACACCTCCTCGTTAGTGATGAGTTAATCAACATATTCCTATTCTGTCTTTGATGTGGGTACAACTGCCATTACACCCTTCTTGGGCATACACTCATGGTTCCTAGAGAGCATTCCAGTCCCTGTTCAAAAAGGCTCAGGCCTGACGTTTGGGAGATGGCTGACCAGGACAATTATTACAACCAGCAAATCAATAGCGTAATGGTTTCTGATAGTGATTTTCTCATGGATATCATCTTGAGGGAATGTGGTGATGCATTTCTTGGCATAAATCACTTGTTGATGTCGCTGGAGGCCACGGTGGAGCTGCCGAGCAATTGAAAAGGCATCCTGCAATTGAAATCCACCATCTCCCGCATGTGGTTGCAGAACTCCAGTGATGCCCATGTGTCTTTGTTTCTGTCGATATGTTTTAAGTACATTCCACCAGCGAATGTTGTTTTCCCAAAGGTAAATTCTTTGGAGTTTTTTCCCTTCGCATATCACATCCTCATTTGACAATATGCGTCATAACTCATAAAATGTGTATTTACCCCTTATTGTACTAATTGAAGCACTAAATTAAGTACCAACTAAATTTCTTGAGAAAAACTCTACACTTTCAATATTATAGGGACTATTGTTAACCTTTACTTTTGCTGCCATGCATCTTAGTGGGTTTTCCATGATTGGGTTGTGACGACCCCGGCTAATCGTGCACTAATCATACACGCAAATGCGCCAGACACGCCTAAGGACTCACTTGAAGATATCACAACACAACTCTAAAACATAAATAAAGTCATACAAGCTTTATATTACAAGCCCAGGGCCTCGAGAGCTCGAATACATAGCTCGTTGGCATACAAGCGTCAGCGGAAGCATCAGATATCTGGGTACAGATATTTTACAGAGAGAGAGAATAGGCCTTCACAGAGGCGTGGGTAAAAAAAATACTACGATTCGAAAGGCGTAGGCCTCCTGCCCTGGACCCTCCGATCCTACTCCTGGTCGTCAAACGGCTCCTCGTGTAGTAGTACTCGCCGAGGCGGGTAGTTATGTACTGGTCGTCGACTGGGGCATCTGGCTAGGGGTCCGACATCTGGTGGCATCAAGGATATGGGGGAAAAGAAAGTAAAGCAAACGTGAGTACTCATCCAAAGTACTCAGCAAGCAAGGATCTACACTACATATGCAACATTGTCAAGGAATGGCTTGTATATGTGGACTGGGCTACAGAAATGCCAGAATAGAAGGGGAGGAAACCTAGTCCTATCGAAGACTAGCATCTTCAACAATCTTCAGCAGTCTTGCAGCATAGAAGAGAGCAGAGAACATAATGTAAAGTAGTAGTAGTAGTAGTATCATCAACCTCGACCTGAGATCCTTTCTCGACTCCCTGCGAGAAAGCAATCCCAGAGCCGTACTATCCAGTTATCATCTCAAGTTCTAGTTGTACCAATCGGGATACATCCGAGTGTCCGTTACCGTAGGACGGCTATCGATAGAAGTTTTTCCCTGCAGGGGTGCACCAACTTACCACCACGCTCGCTTACTTCGGCGGACACTTTAACTGGGTCATGCCCGCCCTCAGCCAAACGACACGCCGCAACTCGACCGAATACCTAACAGAGAGGTCAGCCACGCCGGACTAAACCTATGCGCCAGGGGTCTTGGGCTTCGCCCCGGAACTCCTGCACGTTGCGTAGCGGCTGAAAGCAGACCTAGCAACCCCTTATACAAGTGCGATTGCGTTCCCAGTCCAATCACGCGCGCGCCGCTCAGTCACTGACGTCTATTAAGCTACGGCTGAAGTATACGACGCAGAACCCCCATACTATGCCCACGTGATGGTTAGTGCTATCGGGCCAGAGGCCCCTCGGATAAATATCCAAACCGTAGTGGATTAGGAGCGCGCGGAAACGAGCAGAGACTCACGATCGATGTGACCACCGTGCCCCCGTCTCGAGGACTTGCGAAAGGGCGAGGAATGCCCGGCCGCGCCTCGTGTTATCTCGCGGGCACCATCCAGGTCAACCCGACTCCACATCACTTCGCATTAGCTCGCGCGGGTACCCCTCAGGCCGACCCGTCTTTAGTAACAGTTTAGTGCAAGTCAAATCAACAATAGTATCTGGTGTCTGACACCAGGGGAATCCTAAGGAATCACCCTCGATGGAATTCCCGCTGATGTTACCGTCAAGGTGAACGAAGGAGGAATCACCTCGAGGTCACACTTGAGGTGTGCACGACGAACGTCGTTATCGGGGGTGGTGTAGGAGGAATCACCCTCGCTACCACGACCGATTAACTAACCTACAAGGTTATCATCAGAAGTGCTGACGAGGTATCACCCTCGGCACTCGACGGTAACCCAGCAGTGGTCGGCAACTAAAGGGGAAGTGACGTGCGGTGCCAGGGTCTGGTCTCAATCCCGATGATCGGGTCTTCTGACATCAGCGGGGCAGTCGGGATCAGGGGGGGTCTCTTGCGAGACTCTACCAGCCTATACTAATCAGTCTAGGATAACCAGAAAGGTAGCAAGGCAGGTTACAATAATCAGGCTATGCAGCAGATATAGGAAACATAGCAGTAGCAGTTCTAATGCAAGCATAGAAAGATGAGAGTAGGCGATATAGGCATGCTCAAAATGGGGGTGCTTGCCTGTTTGCTCGGGGGCAAGGGCAAGGTGTCGGTGGTGTCGTCGGGGACGTAGTCGTACTCCTGAGCTGCGTCTGCCTCGGAGCTACGTCAATGTCGGGGTCTACCGAGAGAGAAGAGGGGGAGAAACAAGTAAACATAATGCAACAATGCCACACAGTGCGTGCTATGCGACGATGCAGTGCAGATGTGCCTAAATATGCATCTAAGTCATTTTAGTTATTTCAGGATTAATCTGGGATTTAATATCCGATGTGTGTGCACTATTCATCTACCGGATTCGGGTCCGGATTACGAGTTCTTCTACTTAGGGGGTTCCGACAAGAAAGACGGCGCACGATCGACTCGTCTCGTCGTTCTGAGCAACTTTCATGTTTTAACTTTTTCGATCCGAGCTACGGTTTAAGTTATTAATTTTCAACGTTTATTTGAATTTCTGGAATTTATTTATTTACAGAAAATGAATTATGACGTCAGCATGACGTCACTTTGACGTCAGCGGTCAACAGGCGCTGACCAGAGTCAATCCTGACATGTGGGCCCACATGTAGTCTCTGTTTATCTTACAGTGAATTAACTTAATCCACAGGGTTAATTAGGGGTGTGGGTCCCATCTGTCAGCGAGAGATTAGTTTAATTAACTTATTTAACATTTCTTTTTTTTTTAAATCTTTTAACTAACGCGGGGCCCACATGTCGCCTCACCCACTGGTAGACATGAGGTGGGGCCAGCCTCGCCACGTGCAGCGAGCGACCGCCGGCGGCGACAGAAAAACGCGGCGGAGGGCTCGGCCTCGTCGGACTTCGCCTACAGACGGCCATTGGCGCGCGCGGGGTCTCGTTCGAACGAGACGAGCGAGCCACGTGCGGTGGTGGTGGTGGCTTCGCCGGAATCAGCCGGAATCGTCGCCGGCATTGAGCAACGCGAGGAGTTCGGATCGAGAGAGCGGTAAGCGGGGCCTGAGGGGAGGAGGGGGGGCGTGTGCTACGGGCTCGGGGACCGGAGCACGGTCTGGGCTCGGGCGCTGCCAACGACGGTCGTGGCCGCGGCGACGGAGCTCACCCGCGGCGTGCAGAGCTCGGTCATGGCGGCGACGGTGCGGCGGATAGCTAGAACTACGCGAAGGGCAGAGGGGGAGCTGTGGCTTACAGTGCGGCACACGGTGGCCCTCGGGGTTTAGTAGCTGCAGTCGAGCTCGCCGGAGACGACGAAGATCGACGGTGGTCGGAGATGCGGACGAAGGGGCTCGGCGTTGTGGGGTCCTCGGCTGCACCTGAGGCCTCAGTAGATGAAGAGGCGACGGCGAAGCTGGCCGCACACGTGGACGAGCGCGGGTCGCCGGTGGCCGCGACAGAACAGAGGCGCGTGTCGACGGCGCCCGCCTCGCGCGGATCTGAAGGGAAGGAAGGGCGGAGCGATGGAGGAGGAGAGGGGAGAGTGAACGGGGTGGTCAGGGAGCTGGACGGGCTCGACCTTATTCCCCTCCTCGCCTCCCTGTAGCGTCGGTGGCGGCGACGTGTCAGCGCCGGCGCCGGCGCGCGCGCTCGACCAGCGGGAGGACGGACAGCGCGAGGGAGAGAGGTGAGGTGGGCCTGCTTGGGCGGGGTTCGGGGCACTGTGCACTAAGGCCCAGTGCACAGGCCTCGTTTTTTATTTTTCTGTTTTGTTTCTCTTTTCCTTTATTTCATTTTCTGTTTCGAAATAGTTAGCACACTTTTGCACTTTTGCAAAATATAGAGTTGACCCAAATATTGCATTGCATTATTATCTTTCACAAAAATTGGTTCGGACAGATTTGGAATTCATTTATTTAAAAATATTTTAAATGGATTTAAATATCCTGTTTTGGTGCTGTTACAACTTGTTTAAGTCACTTATCTAACTCCAAATATTTTGATGATGGTTTTTCAAATGTTCCTGGATTATTTGCCATTTAATGAACATTTTTCCAACAGTATTTGATCAATTCATTTCCACTTATGAATTTGAGTTGATTTTCAGATGTGAATTTGAATTGGATCATTAACCCATATGACTTGGCACTGCAAATGATCATGACTTGGCAAGATTAACAGAGTGTCACAGAGCTTATTACAAGGGGGTGTTACAAGTTCTCCTCCTCTAAAAGAAATTCTCGTCCCGAGAATTAGGAGGTAGAAGGAAAGAGTCCGGGATATCTTCCCGAAGATACCTCGCGTTCCCAAGTGGCTTCATCTTCAGTGTGATTCGACACTGCACTTTCAGGAACTGGTCGTCTTCTGACGAGTTCGACGTTCAGCTTCATCAAGGATGCGGATCGGATGCTCCTTATAGGAAAGATCATCTTGCAACTGGAGCATCTCATGGTCCACTGCACGTGCGGGGATTCCTTGAAGCACTTACGAGTTGTGACATGTGGAAGACATCATGAATATGAGAGAATTGCGGTGGCAACTCCAATTTATAAGCCACCTGTCCACGTTTAGCCACGATGCGGAAAGGACCAATATAGCGAGGAGCTAACTTGCCCTTGATTCCGAAACGACGAGTGCCCTTCATAGGGGTGACTCGAAGTAAGCATGATCACCTGGTTGATAAGTCAGACCCCATCACTTGCGATCATAATTGCTCTTCTACGGTCTTGAGCTGCTTTGAGATTCTCCCGGACAATTCTGACTTGTTCTTCGGCATGCGTAATAGTCCGGTCCAACAAGAGGTCGTTCCCCAGTTTCTGACCAATTTAGAGGGTTTCGACATTACGACCATAAAGAACCTCAAAGGGGCCATTTTAAGCTGGCTTGGTAGCTGTTGTTATAAGAGAACTCGGCATACGGAAGAGATTCCTCCCATTTCTTACCGAAGGATACAACACAAGCTCGAAGCATATCTTCAAGCACTTGATTAACACGCTCAACTTGGCCTTGGGATTGGGGATGATAAGCTGAACCCCAGGTAATATGAGTTCCCATTGCTTTCTGGAAACTTTCCCAGAAATGGCCAGTGAAAATGCTGCCACGGTCTGAACTGATTTCTTTGGGAATACCATGGAGTGAAACAATTCTGGAGATTATAGCTCTGCTAACTGACTAGCAGTAATAGTCTCCTTAACTGGAGAAAGTGTGCAACCTTGGAGAGTTGGTCAACGACGACAAGAATAGCATCGTGACCCTTCTGAGACTTGGGAAGATCAGTAATGAAATCCATCTGCACTTTATCCCACTTCCCAGAGGAATAGGAAGTGGTTGCAGAATTCCAGCAGGTTTCTGATGTTCTGCCTTCACGCGACGACAAAACGTCACACTCGGCAACATAACGAGCAATATCTTGCTTCATTCTAGACCACCAGTACCTTTGACGAAGATCTCGATACATTTTGGTACTACCGGATGGATAGATAGCGGTGTATCATGGGCCTCCTTCATGACTTTGTCAGTCATCAGCCCGAAGCGAGGTACTACAATGCGGCCTCGGAAGTACAAGGTTCCATCTTCAGCAATCAAGAAATCCCTGTACTTTCAAGGTGAAGCTCTTTCTTCATTAGACCAATTTCGGCATCTTTAGCTTGCGGATCTTGACAGCTTTCTCAACATCTGGTTGTATCACAAGGTGATTAAGAGAACCTTGAGGAATGATACAAAGGTTCAGCTTGCGCAATTCTTCAATAGCTGGGTTGAGCTTGCTTTACATGAGGTTACTACAACATGACTGCGGCTCAAAGCATCAGCCATCACATTAGCTTTGCCAGGAGTGTAGGAAAACCACAGTCATAATCGGTGATTGTTTCCAACCAACACTGCTGACGAAGATTAAGTTCCGGTTGGGTGAATAAGTACTTCAAGCTCTGATGATCAGTGTAAATCTCACACCGATTACCGAGAAGGTAGTGACGCCATTGCTTCAAAGCATATATCACAGCGGCAGTTCAAGATCATGCACTGGGTAATCTCTTCATGTGGACGCAACTGTCGCGAAGCATAAGCAATTACTCTTTGCTCTTGCATTAGGACACAGCCTAATCCTTGGCGAGAGGCGTCGCAGAAGATCACGAAATCTTTGCGAGAGTCTGGAGGAGCAAGGACTGGAGCAGATGTCAACTTGTCCTTGAGGGTCTGGAAGCTTTCCTGACATTGTCTGTCCACTCAAACATAACGCCTTTGTGGAGCAGATTAGTCAGGGGCTTGGCAATCTTGGAGAAATTTTCGATGAATCGACGACAATAACTTGCAAGCCCGAGAAAACTTCTGACTTGCTTGACATTCTTCGGAGGGTCCAGTCAAGAATAGCCTGAACTCGCTCCGGGTTAACTGCGATACCATCCTTGGAGATGACATGTCCAAGGTGTACCTCAGAAGCCAGAATTCGCACTTAGAGTACTTGGCATATAACTTGTGCTCTCGCAGTCTCTCCAGAACAAGGCGAAGGTGCTCAGCATGTTCTTCTTTGTTCTTCGAATAACCAGAATATCATCAGATATACCACGATGAATTTGTCGAGGTAATCCATGAATATGTAATTCATTAAGCGGGAGAAGGTAGCTGGTAGCGTTTGTTAAGCCAAACGACATGACGGTGTACTCGTATGAACCATAGCGAGTAACGAATGCAGTCTTCGGATATCCTCTTCACGGACACGGATCTGTGATAACCCAACCTCAAGTCGAGTTTAGAGAACACCGAAGATCCTGCGAGTTGATCATATAAATCGTTGATCCGGGGAAGCTGATATTTATTCTGAATAGTTGCCTGGTTGATTGGACGGTAATCTTGAACCAAACGGTTAGTTCCATCCTTCTTCTTGAACATACACGCAAATGCGCACGATCAAGCCAAGGACTCACTTGAAGATATCACAACACAACTCTAAAACATAATAAAGTCATACAGCTTTATATTACAAGCCAGGGCCTCGAGAGCTCGAATACATAGCTCGTTGGCATACAAGCGTCAGCGGAAGCATCAGATATCTGGGTACAGATATTTTACAGAGAGAGAGAAATAGGCCTTCACAGAGGCGGGGTAATAAAAAATACTACGATCGAAGGCGTAGGCCTCCTGCCCTGGACCCTCCGATCCTACTCCTGGTCGTCAAACGGCTCCTCGTAGTAGTAGTACTCGCCAGGCTGGGTAGTAGTACTGGTCGTCGGCTGGGGCGTCTGGCTCAGGGGCTCCGTCGTCTGGTGGCATCAAATGGAATATGGGGGAAAAAAGAAAGTAAAGCAAACGTGAGTACTCATCCGAAGTACTCAGCAAGCAAGGATCTACACTACATATGCAACATTGTCAAAGAATGGCTGTATATGTGGACTGGGCTGCAGAAATGCCAGAATAGAGGGGGAAAGCCTAGTCCTATCGAAGACTAGCTCTTCAACAATCTTCGACAGTCTTGCAGCAAATAGAAGAGAGCAGATCAACATAATGTAAAGTAGAGTAGTATCATCAACCTCGACCTGAGATCCTTTCTCACTCCCTGCGAGAAGCAACATCCCAAGCCGTACTATCCAGTTATCATCTCAAGTTCTAGTTGTACTGATCGGGATACAACTCCGAGTGTCCGTTACCGTAGGACAGGCTATCGTAGAAGTTTCTTCCCTGCAGGGTGCACCAACTTATCCACCACGCTCGCTTAACTCTGGCCGACACACTATAACTGGGTCATGCCCGCCCCTCGGCCAAACGACACGCCGCAACTCGACCAAATACCTAACAGAGAGGTCAGCACGCCGGACTAAACCTATCGCCCAAGGTCTTGGGCCTTCGCCCCCGGAACTCCTGCACAGTTGCGTACGCGGCTGAAAGCAGACCTAGCAACCCCTTATACAAGTGCGATTGCGTTCCCAGTCCAATTCAGCGCGCGCCGCTCAGTCGCTGACGTCTATAAGCTCCGGCTGAAGTATACGACGCAGAACGCCCATACTATGCCCACGTGATGTTAGTGCTATCGGGCCAGAGGCCCCTCGATCAAATATCCAAACCGTAGTGGATTAGGAGCGCGTGGAAACGAGCAGAGACTCACGATCGATGTGACCCCGTCGCCCCGTCTCGAGGACTTGCGGCAAGGGCGAGGAATGCCCGCCGAGCCTCGTGTTCTCGCGGGCAACATCCAGGTCAACCCGACTCACAACACTTCGCATTAAGCTCGCGCGGTACCCCTCAGGGCCGACCCGTCTTTAGTAACATGGTTTAGTGCAGTCAAATCAACAACAGTATCTGTGGTCTGACACCAGGGGAATCCTGAGGAATCACCCTCGATGGAATTCCCGCTGATGTTACCGTCAAGGTGAACGAAGGAGGAATCACCCTCGAGGTCCACACTTAGGTGTTGCACAACGACGTCGTTATACGGGGGTGTGTAGGAGGAATCACCCTCGCTTACCACGACCGATTAACTAACCTACAGGTTATCATCAGAAGTGCTGAGAGCTGGTATCACCCTCGGCACTCGACGCGTAACCCAGCAGTGTCGGCAACTAAAGGGGGAAGTGACGTGCGGTGCCAGGGTCTGGTCTTCAATCCCGATGATCGGGTCTTCTGACATCCAGCGGGGCAGTCGGGATCAAGTGGGGGTCTCTGTCGAGACTCTACCGCCTATACTAATCATCTAGGATAACCAGAAAGGTAGCAAGGCAGGTTACAATAATTAGGCTATGCAGCAGATATAGGAAAACAGTAGCAGTAGCAGTTCTAATGCAAGCATAAGAGAGATGAGAGTAGGCGATATAAGCATGCTCAAATGGGGGTGCTTGCCTGTTTGCTCGGGGCAAGGGTAAGGTCGTCGGTGGTGTCGTCGGGGACGTAGTCGTACTCCTGAGCTGCGTCTGCCTCGGGAGCTACGTCAACGTTGGGGTCTACCGAGAGAGAAGAGGGGGAAGAAACAGTAAATAATGCAACATATGCCACACGGTGCGTGCTATGCTACGATGCAGTGCAGAGGTGCCTAATATGCATCTAAGTCATTTTAGTTATTTTCAGGATTAATCTGGGATTTAATATCCGATGTGTGGTGCATTTCATCTGCCGGATTCGGGTCCGGAGTTACGAGTTCTTCTACGTAGGGTGTTCCGACAAAGAAAGGACGGCACGATCAAACTCGTCTCGTCGTTCTGAGCAACTTTCATGTTTTAACTTTTTCGATCCGAGCTACGGTTTAAAAGTTATTAATTTTCAAAGTTTATTTATTTACAGAAAATGAATTATGACGTCAGCATGACGTCACTGTGACGTCAGTGGTCAACGAGCGATGACCAGAGTCATCCTGACATGTGGGGCCCACATGTCAGTCTCTGTTTATCTTAATAGTGAATTAACTTAATCCACAGGGTTAATTAGGGGTGTGGGTCCCATCTGTCAGCGAGAGATTAGTTTAATTAACTTATTTAACATTTTCTTTTTCTTTTAAATCTTTAACTAACGCGGGCCCACATGTCAGCCTCACTGGGTTGCCCAGTCAGCAGTTGACTGGGTCAACCCAGTCAACTGGGGCCCCCAGGGCCCACTGGCAGCCACACTGAGGTGGGGCCCGGCCTCGCCACGTCGGCGGCGACCGCCGACGCGTCGGCGGCGACAGAAAACGTGGCGGAGGGCCTCGGCCTCGTCGGACTTCGCCTACAGACGGCCATTTGGCGCGCGCGGGGTCTCGTTCGAACGAGACGAGCGAGCCGCGTGCGGTGGTGGTGGTGGCTTCGCCGGAATCACAGCGGAATCGTCGCCAGTGTTGAGCAACAGCGGCGTCGGAGTTCGGCCTTCGATGGAAACGGGGCTAGGGGCACAAGGAGGCGCGTGCGCGTGTGCTACGTGCTCCTGGGAGCACCAGGAGCACGGTTCTGGGCTCGGGCGCTGCCAACGACGGTCGTGGCCGCGGCGACGGAGCTCACCGCGCGTGTCAAGCTCAGTCATGGCGGCGACGGTGCGGCGGATAGCTAGAACTACGCGAAGGGCAGAGGGGGAGCTGTGGCTTACAGTGCGGCACACGGTGGCCCTCGGGGTTTAGTAGCTGCAGTCGAGCTCGCCGGAGACGACGAAGATCGACGGCGTTGGTCGGAGATGCGGACGAAGGGGCTCAGCGTGGTGGGGTCCTCCGGCTCCACCTGAGGCCTCCAGCAGATGAAGAAGGCGACGACGAAGCTGGCCGACACGATGGACGAGCGCGGGGTCGCCGGTGGCGGCGACAGAACAGAGGCGCGGCGTCGACGGCGCTCGGCCTCGCGCGGATCTGAATGGGAAGGAAGGGCGGAGCGATGGAGGAGGAGAGGGGAGAGTGAACGGAGTGGCCAGGGGGGACGGCTCGAGCTCCCCCTTATCCCCTCCGTGCTCCTGTATCGGGCTGGGCGGCGCGTTCGGCGCGCGGGGGGTCGGAGGGCGCGGCCTGACCAGGAGGAGACACGGGAGATGGGCCAGGTGGGCTGGATGGGCTGGCGCCAGGTACTGTGCACTTAGGCTAGTGCACAGTGGCCTTTGCTTATTCTTTTCTTTTTCTGTTCTCTTTTCTTTATTTCATTTCCTGTTCTGATTTAGTAGGGCACTTTGCATTTTTGTAAAATGTCGGGCTTGGCCCAAATATGTAATGCAATATTACCCTTCACCAAAACTTGTTTGAGCAAAATTGGATTCCATTTGAATTAGAAATGATTTTAAATGGATTTATAATGGCTGTTTGGTACTGTTTTCACCTTGTTTGAGGCATTTGTCTAACTCCAACTTTATAGATGATGGTTTTACAAATGTTTCCTGGATATTTTGCCATTTAATGAACATTTTTCCAACAGTGTTTGATCAACTTCATATTTCACTTATGAATTTGAGTTGATTTTCAGATGTGAATTTGAATTGGATCATTAACCATATGACTTGGCACTGCAAATGATCATGACTTGGCAAGATTAACAGAGTGTCACAGAGCTTATTACAAAGGGCCTCGAGAGCTCGAATACATAGCTCGTTGGCATACACAGCGTCAGCGGAAGCATCAGATATCTGGGTACAGATATTTACAGAGAGAGAGAAATAGGCCTTCACAGAGGCGGGGTAAAATAAAATACTACGATCGAAAGGCGTAGGCCTCCTGCCCTGGACCCTCCGATCCTACTCCTTGTCATCAAACGGCTCCTCGTAGTAGTAGTACTCGCCAGGCGGGTAGTAGAGTACTGGTCGTCGACTGGGCATCTGGCTCAGGGGCTCCGACATCTGGTGGCATCAAATGGATATGGGAGAAAAAGAAAGTAAGCAAACGTGAGTACTCATCCGAAGTACTCAGCAAGCAAGGATCTACACTACATATGCAACATTGTCAAAGGAATGGCTGTATATGTGGACTGGGCTGCAGAAATGCCAGAATAGAAGGGGAAAACCTAGTCCTATCGAAGACTAGCTCTTCAACAATCTTCAGCAGTCTTGCAGCATAAGAAGAGAGCAGAGGAACATAATGTAAAGTAGTAGTAGTAGTATCATCAACCCCGACCTGAGATCCTTCTCGACTCCCTGCGAGAAAGCAATCCCAGAGCCGTACTATCCAGTTATCATCTCAAGTTCTAGTTGTACCGATCGGGATACAACTCCGAGTGTCCGTTACCGTAGGACAGGCTATCGATAGAAGTTTTCTTCCCTGCAGGGGTGCACCAACTTACCCACCACGCTCGCTTAACCCGGCCGGACACACTTTACTGGGTCATGCCCGCCCTTGGCCAAACGACACGCCGCAACTCGACCGAATACCTAACAGAGAGGTCAGCACGCCGGACTAAACCTATGCGCCCAGGGTCTTGGGCCTTCGCCCCCGGGAACTCCTGCACGTTGCGTACGCGGCTGAAAGCAGACCTAGCAACCCCTTATACAAGTGCGATTGCGTTCCCAGTCCAATTCAGCGCACGCCGCTCAGTCGCTGACGTCTATTAAGCTCCGGGTGAAGTATACGACGCAGAACGCCCATAATATGCCCACGTGATGGTTAGTGCTATCGGGCCAGAGGCCCCTCGGATCAATATCCAAACCGTAGTGGATTAGGAGCGCGCGGAAACGAGCAGAGACTCACGATCATGTGACCCCCGTCGCCCCGTCTCGAGGACTTGAGGCAAGGGCGAGGAATGCCGCTGCGCCTCGTGTTATCTCGCGGGCACCATCCAGGTCAACCCGACTCCACATCACTTCGCATTAAGCTCGCGCGGGTACCCCTCAGGGCCGACCCGTCTTTAGTAACATGGTTTAGTGCACCCGCAATCCGGGGGGTGGCACACAGGAACGGAGCGCGCGCGATTTCATCAACAAGAACCCAGAGAGTTATCTGTGTGTACGGCAGTAGAACTCGAGACGACCGGGAGGGGAATAGCGCGAGGCGGCGAGAAGAAGACGGGAAGGAGACAAGAGAAAGGCAGAAACGTATAGAGAGAGGGAAAGAGGAAGAAAGAAAGCGAAGATAGTATGATGACGAAACGAAGAGAGGAGAGAGAAAGGAGACGGAAGAGCGTAACTGTCAAGGGTGGACGGGGGAGTGTGAAAGCGATAATTGCGAAAGCAAGAAAATCGTGAGCTAGCCAAGGCTCGACCCGAGGAGACGGAGGCACGCGAAGAAACTGAGAGGGAGCAGGGCGCAGGTGACATAAGAGGCGTGCAAGCTCAGGGGTCTAGATCATGGAGGTAGCAGAAAGCAGAGGACCTGGTATTATACGGGGAAAACCAGTCTAGGATAAGTTGCAGAGAGGGATGTCGCTAGGAGGACGGAGGTCAGTAAACTCACGACAGCTTCTAACCGCCACGCTGACGAAAGCCAGCAGGGGACCCCCACGGTCGGAGCGGACACGCGTGTTGAAGGAAGCGCGCCACCGAAAGCGGGGTCGGCAGCTCCCCATGCATGCGGCGAAAGCGACCATCTTTCCTTGGCATAACAATTGGCGACTGAGAGAGAACCGCCGCAGCGGGCAGCCCGAGACGACCGTCGTATCTCGCGTTGCCGGGGCCACTGGCTCAAGCCGGACGATCCCCCTTAGAGCATGGATCCCAGTGTGTTCTGTTATAGAGACGACCGCAGCGGGCTGGCCACTGGGGGGCAGATAGGCGATGGGCATTAAAGCGGCCGGCCCCCTCCGGTGGGGGGCGACGCAGCCCCTCCGCGGCGCGGGCCGCGGTCTGACATACTCTGATACTGAAGCGGTACGAGGCCGTGTGTAAAAGTCGCCGACCCCTAGGACGACTACTGCTATAAGCTCGAAAGACGTGTGTCAGCCCAAGCTAAGGGGGACATCAGGAGTAACTCAGTGCTGAATGTGGGCGGGCCGTCGCCTGGGGTTAAGTCCCAGGCGTGGACCTCTGGGTCTACTCTTGTCATATCCCGGTATGAGTAGCGGGGGTCTTGGTATGAGGATACACAGAGGCACGGGCAGGGAGATAAGAAATCCGCGGTCGGACGCAGGCTGGCCCGAGGGAAACCGCACGGAGGTTGGGCCAAGGCTCTCGCCTGACTGTGGCGAGCGAAGTACTCTGTGAAACACGTACATAAGCGACGACGCCAGCCTATACCGTAATGCAGTCTAGGATAACCAGAAAGCGTAGCAAGCAGGGGTGACAATAATCAGGCTATGCAGCACGATATAGGGAAAACAGTAGCGAGTAGCGTTCTAATGAAGCTAAGAGAGCTGAGAGTAGGCGATATTATGCGGATGCAGTCAAAATGGGGTGTGCTTGGCCTGTTGCTCGGGGGCCAGGGCAAGGGTCGTCGAGGTAGCGGTGTCGTCGGGGACGTGCTGACTAGTAGAAAACGAGGCCCATGTGCTAGGCGTCAACCCAGCCTGACAACAATAGCAACAAGCAACCCCCCAAGACAAGTCGAAACATAGCGGCGAATGTAACCCACATCCCCCAACGACTTAAACCTAATACCCGCACTAGAACGAACGGAAGAGGACGATTAGTAATTAAACAGCCATACCCATCTCCCTTCCCGCGCACAGACACCGCGGGAAAAGAGGATGAGACAGAGGACCCGACAGAGATCTTTCTCGTGCCCGGTTCGGGAACCGGGACTAAAGGGTCGGGACTAAAGCTCAAACACCTTAGTCCCGGTTCTTATACGAACCGGGACAGATGGGGCTCCACGTGGCCGCTGCGGCGGGAGCCAGAGAGGAGGGGCCTTTAGTCCCGGTGAACACCAACCGGGACCAAAGAATCCACGTGTCAGCAGCTCAGGAGCTGGGGGTTTTTTTGTAAGGGGGGGGGGGGGGTTTAGGGGTTTTGTAGGGTTTAATTTAGGGGTTTCATATATTGTGTAGCTAGCTAATAGAGAGAAGTGTCCTCTCTTATCTCCGTGCTTGGTCGACGCTACGTACTATACGTATAGAGAGGACTCGACACGCTAGCTAGTAAGCAAAAGAAGGAAACCATTAAGTACACAAGATCGTCAGAACATATACAGAGAGAAGTGATCGACCTCCTCCTTCTCCGAGAGATTGGTCGAACAACAAGTTTCGTATATCTATCCGACGCTACTAGCTACATATATACAATATAAGATCCCTAACATCTGATGTCAAGTTCCACATGGTATTCTCCGGCTGGATTGATGACGTGGTCAAGAAAGAATCCAGCCAATTCCTCTTGAATTGCCTTTAAGCGATTTTGTGGAGGGTTCATCCCGCATTGCCAAATTAATTTGAAGAAGGGGGTCAATACATATATATGAATGAAACTCAACACAAATGATGGTAATAAAATAAAATTGTGAATATTATTTCTTACGACTTCATATTGTTTTTCAGAGTAGCCCCCTTAGAGGTCATTGCGTTGTAGATGTACTCTCAAACGTAGTATCACAAAAATTATTCCCGCCTTCCGCCACAAACACTTTACGAGAAATAGAGGTCAATCAAACTGATAATCAAGCATTATAAATGGTATATGATGAAACTAGCTAGAATCAAAGGGAGATGCGCAGAACTAGCTAGCTAGTAGTACTTACTTTCGGGTGGTGTAAATCGCAGATCCCCCGGCAGTCCCGGAAACTTTGCGGTGTGAACACTTTCCAAACCCTGCGAGACAAAAGAAATAATTACTTGATATCAGGAAATGAACAAAGTTGCCGATATGGTGCGATAATGATCGATTGAACTTACTTCTGGAGCATTTCAGTCATGGCCGCATACTCCTTGGGATCTTTTCGTCTTGAGTTAAGACGGTTACTGTCCCTGCCAAGCTTAATCTCTAGGAGATAAAGTGGAAGCTGCGCACGCATGCAAACTCATCAATTACATTAATATAACCTCGAGTAATAATGGAAACGAATATGCAGAAGACAGATAACACTCACTTGAAGTTGTAAGGAAAGAGTATTTTATCTTGTTTTATTTTTTAAGCAACGATTGTAGCAAGTTGCCTCGGTTTCTTTCGGATTATATGTAACCGTCCATTCATCTATGAGATTTGTGTTAATGAACCAAACTATCATAGATTTGTGCATTTCGTATTCGACGATCTTCAATCTGCATAATATAGTGAGGATAATTATATATACATGCAATGAAAGAGCTGAGCTATATATAGAGACTTAATTACAAAAGTACAGTATACTTGAGACATAGGCAAGTGATGATTATTTTATCGAGGTCCTTTTGATTGAAAAACTGGAAGAACTCCTCAAATGGAACAGACAACAGATCAATTCCAACAGGTCGTGCTCTCTTAACTCTCAGCGTCAAAATATCCTTCCCAGACTTGCAGGTGTCCATGTACCACTTATGGAATCTTCGATCATCGTTTTAGAGGAGGATCACAGGTCTGACGAGAGGCTTCCCGTACTGGTATTGTGTTCGTCCACCTCCATTGTATCAAAATGTGCATGTCGGGCAGGTAATCACCAGGATTGGTACCGGGCAGCATCCCGGCAGATTTGCGACGATATCGCTAGAACCCTTGAGCGGGGGGCACGATTGGTTTGCCTGTTCGCGAGCTGGGGAATTTTGTTCCCACTTCTTCGTTCTTGTAACCTTTTGTCAGTTGAAGTAGTTCCCGACCGGCGCGCCTCCTCCACTGCCTTTTAAGAGCGCGGACATGGTGTCATCCGGCGGAGGGCGGTGGGGGTCGCTTCAGGTTCTTCACAGTGCGCTTCAATTTCACACGGATCCATCTTCTCCTCCGGAGGTGGATTTTTCTTTGCAAAAAAGTCCCTCACTTGGGCTTTACAGACGTCCGTGTTTTCCTCGTCGGTCATCTGTATGGTAAACTTCTTAGAGGCGTGGAGAGGGACGAATCTGTATTGTTGCCTCGCCTCTGGCTGTACTGCTAGACGCAGGGCAGTCGGAGTGGCTGAGTGGCTTGCGTTCCTTCGTTGCTTACGAGGCGGATAAGAGGTGGAGTGCTACGAAGCGCCGGAGCAGCTGGAGGGCGGCGGCTGTCTTCGCT
This sequence comes from Thinopyrum elongatum, assembly GCA_011799875.1. Classification (NCBI taxonomy): domain Eukaryota; kingdom Viridiplantae; phylum Streptophyta; class Magnoliopsida; order Poales; family Poaceae; genus Thinopyrum; species Thinopyrum elongatum. The sequence goes on from CM022297.1 coordinate 458,714,584, forward strand.
GTTGCTCGACGAGGCGGAGAAGGAGGCGGGCTGCTGGACGCGCCGGCGCAGGAGGCGGAGAAGGAGGCGGAGTGCCCTGATCACTCACCAGAGGAGGAGCGGAGAGAAGGAGGAGGATGCCCTGATCGGCGGAGGAGGAGGCGGAGTGCCTGACTCGGGGAGGAGGAGGCGGAGGCGTCCAGTTCGGAAGGTTGATGAGCTCCTTCCGTCATAGACATGGAAGTCTTCAGAGCAAGACCCAGCTGAGTCTCCCCTTCACCGGTAGGGTGGTCAAGCTGGAGCTCCTCAAATCCCTCTGTTATTTCATCGATCATCACAACAGCATAGCCTTGTGGAATCGGAAAGCAGTGAAAAGTTGCGCCGGGTTGAGGAGGTGTGTAACAGAGCCGACAGCCGCTGACTTTGAGGTGCTGCCATTGCGTCATAAGGTGGCAATCTTGAGCCTCCGTGATAGCATCCACGGGGGTAGCTGGGAGCCGTGAAGTCAGGTGCTGAAGGACCTCGGTGGAAGCCACACCTGTCTCTCCGCTGAGATGGAGGGGTAGCTTCTGCGGGGTAGCGGCAGAGGTCGCTGGCTCTGACTAGAGTAATGCTTGTTCCTTAGCGCTCGTACCTACATTCAGCGACTGCAGTTCCGTCTGCTCCACTTTCCTCCTCCTCTCCCGGGTTTTGTAAACGCCTGCGCTGGGAAACCCAACCTCCACGCAACGGAGCCTGCGTGCCTCGTGTTCGTCCTGGGTGCTCAGGATTCCCGAGGGCCGTGTGAGCTCGTCGTCTCTCTGTGGGAACGAACATCCCTTGCTGCGCTGCGGCGATATACTTCTGAAGCTTTGACGGGTATTTGAAGTTGCTCCTTCGTCCAATGCACTTCCCGTTTCAGGGTCCAAGGTTCCCCCAACACCGAGAACCAAGTCTTGAACGGTTGGCCAGTTCAATGTCTTTGGTTGACCCCTTTATCAAGTAGGTCCTTCTCAGCCTTGTCCCAACGGCCGGGCTTTGAGGTAGCCACTGACCCCGTGCGATGGTGATACTCCTCTTTGCAGCATTTTTTGTTTGTCGCTGACTCTTCTTACTCTTCTCCGATGTCTTGTGGGCCACAAATGCGGGCCAGTGATCTCTTTTCTTCTCAAATCGGCCGGTGAATTCTGGAGTCTTCCCTTTGTCGACAAACGTGATTTCAACTCATTCTTCCAACCTCCTGAATAGATCTGCCATCTTCTTAAGAGCATGAGCCTTGACCAATGGCTCTATAACTGCTTCTCGGATCCTCCTCTGGCGGTAGGGTGAAAATGCCCTCAGCGCGGTCCAAAGATCATCTTTCTGTCTATCGTTGACAAAAGACACTTGAGGGTCTTCGCTCTTAGGCTTATTCCATTGGTGGATGCTGATCGGGTCATGTCCCTAACAAGAACCCGCATGAGCAGAAAATGCTTCCTTGGTTTGGCGGGTTCAATCGGTTGGCCATCGCCCTGATTGCTGTGATCGTGAACCTTTCATCCTGGCGCAACCTTTTCTTCGGGCCTCGTCTCGTTACCGAATGTTTGGCTCGATCCGGAGGGCTAGAAAGAAAGAAAGAAGAGGTTAATATGTGTACATACAAAAACAATTAATGCCATCAATAGCTAGTCAGCACAGGCTTAATTTAATATATAAACTCGCCGGACTTTGCAACAGCTCCTTCTCCGTTTGCTCATCGGAGCCATCATAATCATGTCCTTCCACCTCCATTGTTCGATCACCGGAGCCTGCTTCACCCTCTCCTTCCAGACCATCGGTTGTCGTTGAGATACGACAAGATATCACCTCCGCCGAGGATTATGTCCCCCAACAATGGTCTGCTTCGATGTCTCGGTGCTCCATAGTTTGGCAAATATTACAACATGGCAATTAATATACAAACATGACAGCTGGATATATTAGTGCAAACGTAGACCTAGCTAGCTCGACGCTTCTACGGTGTTGGGGTGGCCTCGACAAACTCTTCTACGGACGCCCCTCTATGAATGTCCGACGTCGGACCGACAAGGGATTTAACAAAATGACGCCATTCTGGATGTGCAGAGAAAATGGTCCAATTTTTCCTGATCTCATCTACCCTTCTATAGTCATGTTGTCTAGTGTCAAAGAATTCAAGAAAACATGACTTCATCATTAGCCGGAAATGACAGGAGTAATGGTACGAAGCTCTTCAAAGTTGTTTTGGAACGAAGTTCCCGATAGAATAATTCGCTTTTGGTACAAAGCTCAGCAAAGAGCCTTCCGAATATCGCTATTTGGAAGGCCTTTTCTGAAATTCATACCAAAAGGCGATATTCTATCCGGAACTCCGTTCCAAAACAACTTGAAGAGCTTCATAGTCATACGCGCTGTTACTTCCGACTAATGATGAAGCCATGGATTTTTCAATACTTTGACAGACAACGTGACATATAGAAGAATAAATATATAGATGAGATCAGAAAAAAAAATTGATCAACTTGTGCACATCCATAATGGGGGCATTCTTGATAAAATCTATAATGTCAAAATTCAAACTTTGACATATGATCAAATGACATATGATCAAATGTTGCATATGTCAAAATTCAAACTTTGGCATTGATTCGACAAACTTGACATTGATCAAACTTTGAATTATGATCAAACTTGATATATGATCAAATGTGCATATGTCAAAATTCAAACTTTGACATATGATCAAACTTTGATAATGTCCACCGCGATATAAAATAATACATAGACTTGTGGGCGAGAGGGGGTTGATCGACGTCCCCCCTCATGTCGAAGTTACCGGAGTTATCTTCTAGTGGTTTGGGTGGCCTCGAGAGTTTGTCGGGTAGGCGGGGCGGGGGGGGGTAGGAGATGACAACACTTTTTTTCTAGGGTGTTTGGGTGGCTTCGAGAGTTGGTCGCCGGTATATAGAGAGGGAGGGTGAAACATTTACCTTAGTAACTTAGAAAAAAAATGTTATCGGGGGAGGGGGGTATATTCGACCCCCCCCCCTCATGTCAAAGTTATCGGGGAGGGGCTATATCGACAACGACATACATATAGCCACATACATATAAAAAAAATAATATAGTTATCGGGGAAGGGGAATCGACCCCCTCATGTTGAAGTTATCGGGGAGGGGGGTAATCGAGAGGGGGGTGAACATTTTACCTTAGTAACTTAGAAAAAAATGTTACGGGGGAGGGGGTATATCGACCCCCCCCCTCATGTCAAATTATCGGGGGAGGGGCTATATCGACAACGACATACATATAGCCACATACATATAAAAAAATGTTATGGGGAAGGGGTTATATTCGACCCCCCCCTCATGTTGAAGTTATCGGGGATGGGGTGTATATCGAGAGGGGGGTGACATTTACCTTAGTAACTTAGAAAAAATGTTATCGGGAGGGGGTATATCGACCCCCCCCCCTATGTCAAAGTTATCGGGGAGGGGCTATATCGACAACGACACATATAGCCACATAACATATAAAAAACTGTTATCGGGGAAGGGTATATCGACCCCCCCTCATGTTGAAGTTATCGGGGAGGGGGTATATCGAGATAGAGGGGGGTGAACATTTTACCTTAGTAACTTAGAAAAAAAATGTTATCGGGGAGGGGGTATATCGACCCCCCCCCTCATGTCAAAGTTATTGGGGAGGGGCTATATCGACAACGACATACATATAGCCACATACATATAAAAAACATGTTATCGGGGAAGGGGTATATCGACCCTCCCCCCTCATGTTGAAGTTATCGGGGAGGGGGTATATCGACAACGACATACATACAAGGAAAAAAATGTTATCGGGGAGGGGGTATATCGACAACGACATACATACATGGAAAAAAATGATATCCATCTATACATACATAGCCACATACATATATACATACATGGAAAAAAAATCATCATATACACAGAGCCGGGGCGGCGGCGGCTCACAGCGGGGGCGGCCGGTGAGGGCGACGGCGGGGGCGGCGAGGGCGGCGACGGTGGGGGCAGGCCGGGGCGCAGGGGCGCGGCCGGGCGCGCTCTGGGGCGGCGGACGGCGACGGCGACGGTGGGGGCGGGCCGGGGCGCAGGGGCGCGGCCGGGCGCACTCGGGGGCGGCGGACGGCGACGGCGTGGGCGGCGGACGGCGTCGGCGTGGGCTCGGGGGCGGGGCAGGGGCACGGGCGACGGCGACGGCGTCGGGGCAGCCTGGCGGCGTCGGGGAACTGCGATGAAACTGAAAATTTTCACAAGTCTTGCTTATATACACGAAGCATTGGTCCCAGTTTGTGACACCAACCGGGACTAAAGGGCATGCATTGGTCCCGGTTGGTGCCACGAACCGGTACCAATGCACCCCTTTAGTCCCGGTTGGTGCCACCAACCGGGACAAAAAGCCTTGTGCTGCTCGCGTCGCGGCCAAAAGTTTAGTCCCACCTCGCTAGTTGAGAGAGCTCGAGAGTGGTTTATAAGCGCCGCTGCGCCCACTCTCTCGAGCTCCTCTCAACTGCTTTCGGGCCTAAACTCGCACTATGTGCCTGTGGGCCTACTGGGCCTGCTGCGGGCCTGAATCCTGGCCCATGGTTGGGTTTCTAGTCGTATTCAGGCCGTGGTGGCCTAGTAGGCGGCACTTTTTTTATTTTTATTTTGTTTTCTTTGTTGCTTTTTTTATTTTATTTTGTTTCTACTTATTTATTAAAGTTTATTTTGTTTCTACCTATTTATTTTATTTTGTTTCTACTTATTTATTTTATTTTATTTTTTGCTTTTTTTATTTATTTTATGAAAATTCTTTTTCTTTTAATGTTTTGAAGAGAAAATACTTTGATAATTTTAGTTGCATAAATTTTATATAATTTTAGTTTCAATAATACAAGAGGTTTAAAAAGTTGAAAAGCACTTCAAATAAATTCTGAAAAGGTTGAAAATGAGCATGATATCATCATTTCACCCACATAGCATGTGCTAAAACTCTGAAGAGGTTGAAAATGGACAATCTCTTTCGAAGTATCAGGGTTTCGGACAAAAAATCACCTGTTACAAAGGGATTTCATTTTTTTGAACTAATTTGAACTCCAGACTTTTTGTGTGCTCAAAATGAACCATTCAAAGCCACATCATCAATTTTCAACCCTTTCTGACTTTATCTGTCTTCACTTTTTCTTCGCTTGTGTCCTTTGCTTATTGCGCCGTAACCATGGATATTCTTCATCGCTTAACAAGGTGCTTGGGTCAGCCTTGACTTTGAAGGGAGGAATTTCATGAAACTTTTCATAATCTTCAGACATGTCTGTCTTACCCTCCACTCCCACGATGTCTCTTTTCCCTGAAAGAACTATGTGGCGCTTTGGCTCATCGTATGATGTATTCGCTTCCTTATCTTTTCTTTTTCTCGGTTTGGTAGACATGTCCTTCACATAGAAAACCTGCGCCACATCATTGGCTAGGACGAATGGTTCGTCTGTGTACCCAAGATTGTTCAGATCCACTGTTGTCATTCCGTAATGTGGCTCTACCTGTACCCCGCCTCCTGACAGATTGACCCATTTGCACTTAAACAAAGGGACCTTAAAATCATGTCCGTAGTCAAGTTCCCATATGTCCACTATGTAACCATAATATGTGTCCTTTCCCCTCTTGGTTGCTGCATCAAAGCGGACACCACTGTTTTGGTTAGTGCTCTTTTGATCTTGGGCGATCGTGTAAAATGTATTCCCATTTATCTCGTATCCTTTGTAAGTTAATACAGTCGAAGATGGTCCCCTGGACAATGAGTACAGCTCATCAGAAACAGTGTTGTCACCTCTGAGATGTGTTTCCAACCAACTGCCGAAAGTCCTGATGTGTTCACATGTAATCCAGTCGTCACACTGCTCCGGGTGTTTGGAGCGCAGAATGTTCTTGTGTTCATCGACATACGGGGTCACCAAGGTAGAGTTCTGTAGAACTGTGTAGTGTGCTTGAGACCAAGAATGCCCGTCCCTGCATATTATTGAGTCCCCTCCTAGCGTGCCTTTTCCAGTCAGTCTCCCCTCATACCGCGATTGAGGGAGACCAATCTTCTTAAGGTCAGGAATGAAGTCAACACAAAACCCAATGACATCCTCTGTTTGATGGCCCATGGAGATGCTTCCTTCTGGCCTAGCGCGGTTACGGACATATTTCTTTAGGACTCCCATGAACCTCTCAAAGGGGAAAATATTGTGTAGAAATACGGGGCCCAGAATGACAATCTCGTCGACTAGATGAACTAGGACGTGCGTCATGATATTGAAGAAGGATGGTGGGAACACCAGCTCGAAACTGACAAGACATTGTGCCACATCACTCCTTAGCCTTGGTATGATTTCTGGATCGATCACCTTCTGAGAGATTGCATTGAGGAATGCACGTAGCTTCACAATGGCTAATCGAACGTTTTCCGGTAGAAGCCCCCTCAATGCAACCGGAAGCAGTTGCGTCATAATCACGTGGCAGTCATGAGACTTTAGGTTCTGAAACTTTTTCTCTGCCATATTTATTATTCCCTTTATATTCGACGAGAAGCCAGACGGGACCTTCATACTGAGCAGGCATTCAAAGAAGATTTCCTTCTCTTCTTTGGTAAGAGCGTAGCTGGCAGGACATTCATACTGCTTTGGAGGCATGCCGTCTTTTTCGTGCCAACGTTGCAGGTCCTCCCGTGCTTCCGGTGTATCTTTTGTCTTTCCATACACGCCCAAGAAGCCTAGCAGGTTCACGCAAAGGTTCTTTGTCACGTGCATCACGTCGATTGAAGAGCGGACCTCTAGGTCTTTCCAGTAGGGTAGGTCCCAAAATATAGATTTCTTCTTCCACATGGGAGCGCGTCCCTCAGCGTCATTCGGAACAGATAGTCCGCCGGGACCCTTTCCAAAGATTATGTGTAAATCATTAACCATAGCAAGTACGTGATCACCGGTACGCATGGCGGGCTTCTTCCGGTGATCTGCCTCGCCTTTGAAATGCTTGCCTTTCTTTCGACATTGATGGTTGGTCGGAAGAAATTGACGATGCCCCAGGTACACATTCTTCCTGCATTTGTCCAGGTATATACTTTCGGTGTCAGCTAAACAGTGCGTGCATGCGTGGTATCCCTTGTTTGTCTGTCCTGAAAGGTTACTGAGAGCAGGCCAATCATTGATGGTTACAAACAGCAACGCATGCAGGTCAAATTCCTCCTGTCTGTGCTCATCCCACACACGTACACCGTTTCCATTCCACAGCTGTAAAAGTTCTTCAACTAATGGCCTTAGGTACACATCAATGTCGTTGCCGGGTTGCTTAGGGCCTTGGATGAGTACTGGCATCATAATGAACTTCCGCTTCATGCACAGCCAAGGAGGAAGGTTATAGATACATAGAGTCACGGGCCAGGTGCTGTGATTGCTGCTCTGCTCCCCGAAAGGATTAATGCCATCCGCGCTTAAATCAAACCATACGTTCCTTGGGTCATCTGCAAACTCAGTCCGGTACTTTCTCTCGATTTTTCTCCACTGCGACCCGTCAGCGGGTGCTCTCAACTTCCCGTCTTTCTTACGGTCCTCTCTGTGCCATCGCATCAACTTGGCATGCTCTTTGTTTCTGAACAGACGTTTCAACCGTGGTATTATAGGAGCATACCACGTCACCTTGGCAGGAACCCTCTTCCTGGGGGGCTCGCCGTCAACATCACCAGGGTCATCTCGTCTGATCTTATACCGCAATGCACCGCATACCGGGCATGCGTTCAAATCCTCGTACGCACCGCGGTACAGGATGCAGTCATTAGGGCATGCATGTATCTTCTGCACCTCCAATCCTAGAGGGCATACGACCTGCTTTGCTGCGTACGTACTGTCGGGCAATTCGTTATCCTTTGGAAGCTTCTTCTTCAATATTTTCAGTAGCTTCTCAAATCCTTTGTCAAGCACAACATTCTCTGCCTTCCACTGCAGCAATTCCAGTACGGTACCGAGCTTTGTGTTGCCATCTTCGCAATTGGGGTACAACCCTTTTTGGTGATCCTCTAACATGCGATCGAATTTCAGCTTCTCATTTTCACTTTCGCACTGTCTCCTTGCATCAACAATGACCCGGTGGAGATCATCATCGGGCACATCGTCTGGTTCCTCTTGATCTTCAGCTTCCCCCGTTGCAGCATCATCGTATTCAGGGGGCACATAGTTGTCATCGTCCTCTTCTTCTTCGCTGTCTTCCATCATAACCCCTATTTCTCCGTGCCTGGTCCAAACATTATAGTGTGGCATGAAACCCTTATAAAGCAGGTGGGTGTGAAGGATTTTCCGGTCAGAGTAAGACTTCGTATTCCCACATATAGGGCATGGACAACACATAAAACCATTCTGCTTGTTTGCCTCAGCCACTTCGAGAAAATTATGCACGCCCTTAATATACTCGGAGGTGCGTCTGTCACCGTACATCCATTGCCGGTTCATCTGCGTGCATTATATATAATTAAGTGTGTCAAAAACCATTACAAAACATCATGAACAGATAAGTGACCAAATTAATAGAAGTTCATCATCACATTAAAACCAAAGTACATACATAGTTCTCATTGAACAACATATAACTCTTCAGAGCATCTAATTAAACCATACATTATTGAAACTATGTAAAACATTTCAATGCAACAACAAATGCGATCATAATCGCAACCAAGGTAACAATTGATCCAACGGCATAATGATACCAAGCCTCGGTATGAATGGCATATTTTCTATACTTTCTAATCTTGAAGCGCATTGCATCCATCTTGATCTTGTGATCATCGACGACATCCGCAACATGCAACTCCAATATCATCTTCTCCTCCTCAATTTTTTTCAATTTTTCCTTCAAGTAATTGTTTTCTTCTTCAACTAAATTTAACCTCTCGACAATAGGGTCGGTTGGAATTTCCGGTTCACATACCTCCTAGATAAAAAAAATCTATGTCACGTTGGTCGGCATAATTGTCATAAACAACAAATGAACCAAATAGTTATAAAATATAATATATACCACATCCGAATCATAGACAGGACGAGGGCCGATGGGGGCGGATACCAAAACCATCGCACTATATAATAACAAACAATAATAAAAGTAAGAAAATTATACAAGTATCTATGTAAATCATACAAGTAAGAATTTTTTTTCTTTTAGAAAGAAGATAAGAACAAGAGGCTCACCACGGTTATGCCGATGATGAGATCGGCGCGGGCGATCGACGGCGGTGAAGACGGGGACGGGACGTGACGGACCGCTAAACCTAGACAAATCTTGAGGAAAATGGAGCTTGAAGGTCGAGTTTGGAGAGGAGAAAGCTTAAGTAGTGTTGCTCGGGCATTTCATCGAACACCTCATGTGCATAGGAGGTGAGCTAGAGCACCACAAACACCTCCCCTCGCCGGCCAGAAAAAATAGAGTAGTGGAGTGCTCTGCTCGCGGGCGAGGGGTATATATAGGCACAACATTGGTCCCGGTTTGTGGCTGGAACCGGGACCAAAGGACACCCTTTAGTCCCGGTTCCAACCACGAACCGGGACCAATGGATGTGGGCCAGGAGTGAGGCCCATTGGTCCCGGTTCGTGTCTGGAACCGGGACCAAAGGGTCCAGACGAACCGGGACCAATGCCCCACAAGCCCCGGCCGGCCGCCTGGGCGCACGAACCGGGACGTATGCCCCCATGTGTCCCGGTTCCTGACTGAACTGGGACTAATGGGCTGGGCTGGGCTGGCCTGAACCAAAGCCCTGTTTTCTACTAGTGGTCGTACTCCTGAGCTGCGTCTGCCTCAGGAGCTACGTCAACGTCGGGGTCTACCGAGAGAGAAGAGGGGGAAGAAACAGGTAAACATAATGCAACATATGCTACACAGTGCGTGCTATGCTACGATGCAGTGCAGAGGTGCCTAAATATGCATCTAAGTCATTTTAGTTATTTTCAGGATTAATCTGGGATTTAATATCCGATGTGTATGCACTATTCATCTGCCGGATTCGGGTCCAGAGTTACGAGTTCTTCTACGTAGGGGGTTCCAACAAAGAAACGGAGGGCACGATCAGGCTCGTCTCGTCGTTCTGAGCAACTTTCATGTTTTAACTTTTTCGATCCGAGCTACGGTTTAAAAGTTATTAATTTTCAAAGTTTATTTGAATTTCTGAAATTTATTTATTTACAGAAAATGAATTATGACGTCAGCATGACGTCACTGTGAAGTCAGCGGTCAACATGCGCTGACCAGAGTCAATCCTGACATGTGGGGCCCACATGTCAGTCTCTGTTTATCTTAACAGTGAATTAACTTAATCCACAGGGTTAATTAGGGGTGTGGGTCCCATCTATCAGCGAGAGATTAGTTTAATTAATTTATTTAACATTTTCTTTTTCTTTTAAATCTTTTAACTAACGCGGGGCCCACATGTCAGCCTCACTGGGTTGCCCAGTCAGCAGTTGACTGGGTCAACCCAGTCAACTGGGGCCCCCAGGGCCCACCGGCAGCCACACTGAGGTGGGGCCCGGCCTCGCCACGTCGGCGGCGACCGCCGATGCGCCTGCGGCGACAGAAAACGCGGCGGAGGGCCTCGGCCTCGTCGTACTTCGCCTATAGACGGCCATTTGGCGCGCGCGGGCGTTCGAACGAGACGAGCGAGCCGCGAGCGGTGGTGGTGGTGGCTTCGCCGGAATCAGCCGGAATCGTCGCCGGCGTTGAGCAACAACGGCGCCGGAGTTCGGCCTTCGATGGAAACGGGGCTGCGGGGCACAAGAAGGCGCGTGCGCGTGTGCTACGTGCTCCTGGGAGCACCAGGAGCACGGTTCTGGGCTCGGGCGCTGCCAACGACGGTCGTGGCCGCGGTGACGGAGCTCACCCGCGGCGTGCAGAGCTCGGTCATGGCGGCGACCGTGCGGCGGATAGCTAGAACTACGCGAAGGGCAGAGGGGGAGCTGTGGCTTACAGTGCGGCACACGGTGGCCCTCGGGGGTTTAGTAGCTGCAGTCGAGCTCGCCGGAGACGACGAAGATCGACGGCATTGGTCGGAGATGCGGACGAAGGGGCTCGGCGTTGTGGGGTCCTCCGGCTCCACCTGAGGCCTCCAGTAGATGAAGAAGGCGACGGCGAAGCTGGCCGACACGGTGGACGAGCGCGGGGTCGCCGGTGGCCGCGACAAAACAGAGGCGCGGTGTCGACGGCGCCCGGCCTCGCGCGGATCTGAAGGGGAAGGAAGGGCGGAGCGATGGAGGAGGAGAGGGGAGAGTGAACGGGGTGGTCAGGGGAGCTGGACGGGCTCGACCTTATCCCCTCCTCGCCTCCCTGTAGCGTCGGTGGCGGCGACGTGTCGGCGCCGCGCCGGCGCGCGCGCTCGACCAGCGGGAGGACGACAGCGCGAGGGAGAGAGGTGAGGTGGGCCTGCTGGACCGGGGTTTGGGGCACTGTGCACTAAGGCCCAGTGCACAGTGCCTCGTTTTTATTTTTCTGTTTTGTTTCTCTTTTTCCTTTATTTCATTTCCTGTTTCGAAATAGTTAGCACACTTTTGCACTTTTGCAAAATATGAGAGTTGACCCAAATATTGCATTGCATTATTATCTTTCACCAAAAATTGGTTCGGACAGATTTGGAATTCATTTGTATTTGAAAAGATTTTAAATGGATTTAAATATCCTGTTTTGGTGCTGTTACAACTTGTTTAAGTCACTTATCTAACTCCAAATATTTTGATGATGGTTTTTCAAATGTTCCTGGATTATTTGCCATTTAATGAACATTTTTCCAACAGTATTTGATCAACTTCATATTCCACTTATGAATTTGAGTTGATTTTCAGATGTGAATTTGAATTGGATCATTAACCCATATGACTTGGCACTGCAAATGATCATGACTTGGCAAGATTAACAGAGTGTCACAGAGCTTATTACAAGGGGGTGTTACAGGGGTGATGAAGACTGTGTCAAGCTGTTGAAAAATTGCAAGGCAGCTATCCCTCCCAGTCCCAGAGATGCTGGTGGAAAGGTGATAATTGTTGATATGGTGGTTGGATCTGGGCCAAATGACATTGTAACAAGAGAGACACAGGTTTTGTGTGATCTCTTTATGATGGCTTTTGAGGGGATTGAGCGAGAGGAACTTGAGTGGAAAAGGATATTCATGGAAGCTGGGTTTGGTGACTACAAGATTATATCGGTGCTGGGAGTTAGATCTGTTATTGAGCTCTACCCTTGAACACTCCATTAGAAATTACATGGTAATCGGTGTTGTATGTTCATAAACGGGCATGAACAGCACATGTGATTTTTTTTGGTTACATGCCTTTGGCCAAGTATGGTGAATAATGTACTAGTACCTTATTTGTATTTTTGTGATGTGTGACAACTGTGATCAATAGTGTTTATGTATAGACTACCATTTGCAGCTGGGTCTATATTATGTTTCTGAGAATTGAGATAACATATACTGGTATTAAGATGCCATGTCCATGTTTCAGCTTGCTCTGTTGTTTTTGAGCGTCAGAGCGAGGTGCTCTACATAATCATCGCCGTGTTGGGCACGATCATTCGATGTGATACTGCAACGCATGTCCTATTGCGGGCTAAAAAAATTCTACAATTCCTTGCCTGTATAATCTTTTCAGGTGTACTTCAGCACTAGCAGTGTCATATTTTCATCTGTCTATTTGGTGTCAGTTACTTTTAACTTTACAAGTTTTTTATCCAAAAGTAATGTTTGGATCCATTTTAGTGAAACCGCATCCGCATGCTGCTGTGTTCAAACTGCTATTTTTTTAATTTATTTTTTGCGGGGGGTTCAAACTGCTATATTGATTATTCAGTGTGATGCAATCCTGAATTTCAGTTCACATGTGACGAACGGACCCATGTTCTCAGTTCCTCTCTGCCTCAGGTAAGCCCCTCTTTTGGAAGTTTACACCGAAGACTGTTCATGCAGCAATTCTGAAGCGATCATGGCATCCACAATGTGACCATTCTTGAGTTCTGAAGAGTACTCACACTAAGCTGGATATATTTTTGTGTCAGTACGTTTGGCAGAGGCGCCGGTCACACCGATCAATGAAGATAAAGAGAAGCATATCTCTGGCCCTAACAATTGCTCCTGGAGATAATTCTGATCTTGTGCTGGATGTCATAAGAACCAAGGGACTTGCAGTGTCAGCACTGCTTGTTCAGGTGCTCGTAAACCCTAGTCACCCGAGTCGCCCTCGGGAGCTCGACATGAGGGATGCCTCTCTCCAAATGTTGCCACCAAACTGATTTTCTTTACCCAGGAAGGAGAACCTTCCGTTTATGCCAGCTGTTTTGTTTTCTACCAGTTACCATAGGTTTTTTTTTGCGGGGATACCAGTTACTATAGCTGAGTACCCCGTATAACTTTTCCTGTTGACATACGAGGAACACTGACTATATGTGAATTCTTTGGATGAATTTAACCTGATTTTTTAGTTTTCCCTTTATATCTTCTTTTGGTAGCTTTCAGGTGTTTCACTTCATAAATCTTCGGATATTATCTAACAAAAAGTTCAGGTAATAGCTTCTTTTCACCGGCTTATGGATTTTTTTTACTTGTAATCTTTTTGCTAAAAATAAAATAATATATATAATAAAGTTTACTATCCTTGTTTGAGACATAAAAATATTTTATATGTGTGATGCAATCTTTTTGTTTAATGCACAAAATATATTATTTCATGAACTATGGAATTCATTTAAATAGTATTTGCGAAAGAAGTTCTAGAAGTCACCTAAAATTTATATTTACATTCATGAACATTTTTATATTGATATTGGAATATGTTCTAGGATAAACGTTTTTCCATATGGAATACTTTCATCCATCATATTTTAAAGTTGCAAGGACACTTTTATGGCATACATAAATATTTTATCAGGCACATACATATTTAAATAGACCGTTGAACATACTTTAACACAAGTTTTTCGTGCAACTTTTTCTGTAAATTCTGTAGAGTCAACTTTATCATTGGGCAACGAACCAACATGTGGTTGGATGGTTAGGAGAACAGTGGTATCCCCAACCCATCAGGGTTCAAGTCCTAGACTTGACATTGGTGCTCGCATTTTTCTAAATTTATTTCATGCCTTCCGACGATGTGGATGTTCCCGTCGACTATGAAGGCGTTCTCAAGATGATGTGCCGGCTCGGTCTTTTGGAGGTGCTCACAGGGGTAGAGTGTGCATGTGTATGTGCGTATGTACCGTGTTAAAAAAAATTATCAATGGGCAAGATACACACATTATAATTTCTACTTTTAATAAATGTTGTAAATAGAAATTCAAAAAAGTAAAAAAATGTGTAGGCTGTTCCATGCTTCTAGCTCCACTGCCATCACCCATCACTCGTCAATTCAAAAAATACTCAAAGTTTTTCAAGAAAAGTCCAGGAATTTTGAAATTGATTGCAAATTTGTAAAATATGTTCACAAATTTGAAAATATTCACAATTTCATTAAAAACATGAGATCAAAATTTACGAATTTGAAAAATGTTCACAATTTAGTAAAAAACATGAAACCAACAAATATTTGCGAATTTGTACAAAATGCTCATGAATTTTAATTTTTCCCCAAGTTCATAAACATGCGAAATTGAATAATGTTCATGATTTCAAAACATGCTCAGGATTTTTAAAATATGTTAATAAAATGGAAAAATTAAAATGAAATAAAAAATGAAAATAAAGTGAAAAGCAAAGACTAACATGAAAAAAAAGAAAAGAAAAACAAAACAAAAATGAAAACGAAAGGAGGTACCCAAAATAAAGTGTACGCGCCAGGTCGCTGACAAGCGACTTGCACGCGGAAGAGGATTTCCCGGTGCTTATGGCATTTCCTATTCGGCGCCCATGGTGCCGTTATAAGCATCAGCGCAATCGATGCATCATTTCATGCTGAAAACTTGTCAGGTGCTGAAAACTTGTCAGGTGCCTGCGGTGCTGTGGCGCGCGATGAACACGGAATCTTTATTGCAGCAGCAACTTGGACGTTACCCCACGTATCTACTGCGGAATCAGCGGAAATAAAGGCTATCCGTAATGGAATGATCCTAGCAGCTAATATTGGATGCTCTCAGGTGGTCATAGAATCTGATAGCAAGCTCGCTTTAGAGGCAATCTCAAACCCGGAAACTTATATGGGTCCAGATGTTCCGGTGATCACGGAAGCCTCTCTCCAGGCGTTGGACTTTTCCAGTGTTTCTTTTGATCATTGCTGCAGGGAAGTTAATTTAGTAACAGATAGTCTAGCAAAACACTGTTTTAATTCTAGCTTGTCTGAACATTGTGATGCCAATGCGCCTGACTTTATCCTTCCACAACTTGTAAACGATATAGCAATCGTATGAGGAATAAAGTTTGATACTTTAAAAAAAAAAAAAAACATCAGCGCAAACGGGCAAACACCCCCCCTCCTTTCGTCGATCCTGCATGGGCCGGCCCACCATTTACTTTTTTTTTTCCTGTTAAATTCCAAAAAAGAGTGTGATAGAAGGATTCGAACTAGTAACCTCTTCACTCGCAGAGAAACACAGTAATCACTATGACTCCTTTAACTTGTGACCACTTACTTCGTTTTCTCCCTCTTATTCTTTCTTCGGTTTGCGAAAGCTGTTTTTTACTTTTTTTCCTAGACCGATATTATTTCATTTTAATTTCCTTTTCAATTTATTTTTCATTTTCTTTATAGTTTATTTATTTATTCTCTTTCAAATGCATGAACATTTTTTCAAAAAACAATGAACTTTTCCCAAAATTGATGATCTTTTTAAGTTTTGTGAACCTTTTCAAATCCTATGAACCTTTTTTTCAAAATCGATAAACTTTTTTCATGATTGATGAACATTTTTTCAAGATTGATGAACTTTTTTACAAATTTGATGAACTTTTCCAAAGTGGATGAATTATTTGTTTTTCAAATTTGAGAACTTTCTGGAGTTTGTGATTTTTTTTTCAAAATCCATGAACATTTTTGAATTCATGAGTATTTTTTGATTTTCTTTTAATAATCGTTTGTAAGTCAAAACAATTAACCTTTCAATTGGCCAACCATCAACCAACCAACCAGTTTAGTGGGTACCAGACGTGATGCAGTCGTTGCTACGAGTCAACCAGCCCGAGGGTCTGTTCGTTGCACTCGTTGATTTAATGGGCCAGCCCTCTTGCATCGCCTTCAGCCGCCAGGGGCCTAAACCGGCGCTGAGAGCGCCGTGTTGTTCTTAACCGGTTTATCATTTTATCTATTTTTTTGTGTGTTTCCCAAATACATGTTCACTTTTTTGATACACGCTGAACATTTTTTTTATAAAGGTTGAACATTTTTCAGATACACGTCGAACATTTAACCGAATAGATGTTGAACATTTGTAAACTTGACATGATGGACATGTTTGAAACACATGTTGAACATTTTTTAAAAATGTCATGAACATTTTTTAAACATATAATTGTGTTTAAAACGTTTTTATATGGCACAATTTTTATGTTATGAACATTTCCAAAAAATAACGTGAATATTATTTTCCATTTCATGAAGATATTTTTAAAATGCATATTTTCTAAAATGTTATGCACAATTGTTTGAATGGTAAGACCTTTTTTGGAAACTGCACAATTTTTAAAACGAGTTCAAGGGGATTGAGAACCCTCTTGTCTGAGTTGGGTGCAAGTATTTGCTTTTGTGTGTGAAGGTGTTATTCACTAGGGTTTGTGTGATTCTCCTGTTGGTTCGATAACCTTGGTTCTCACTGAGGGAAATACTTATCAACTACTATATTGCTTCACTCTTCCTCTTCGAGGGAAATCCCAACGTAGCTCACAAGTAGCACACAACAACCCTAAAACCTAACTTTTACCCTTTAGGGTGCCTTGGTGTTGATGACAAACCTAAAACCTATCTTTAATCCGTTAGGGTGCCTCGGCATCGGCAACAACCCTAAAACCTACCTTTTACCATTTAGGATGCCCTGACGTCAATGAAAACCCTAAAACCTATATTTTTACCCTTTAGGTTGCATCAATGTTGATGCCAACTCTAAAACCTATGTTTTACCTTTCAGTTTGCCTCTGCATCAACCGCAACCCTAATACCTATCTTTTACCCTTTAGGTCGCCTCGACATGTTTGTCTTGTTGGCCACTTTCATGCACATAAAAATGGCCACTTCATTGATATACAACACACCTTAGTTAGAATTGCACAGAAGCACATCACATATCAGTTCAATTTTGTTTACAATAATATCACCTCATAGTTGAAATTCCATACCAGCACATCACATGCTGGTTCAAATTTCATACAAGCACAACACATCATAAATTTCATACAAGAAGAAAACAACACATGATCATACAATTGATGTTTATATAGGAAATATCATTACATACCACATACACTTCCCGCACATGCAACCAAAAGCTTACATACTAGAGCAGTTTACCACCATCTTGATTGAAGTTAAATTCACACCAAATGATAGACATATAATTTAAATTAGACCATATAAACTACAATTCAACTAGGCATTGATATAGCTAATTTAGTTGGCACTAGATCAACCAATATCGCCTCCATCTCTGATGCCGTCCACCTTTCCATGGTAAGTGGTGAAGTGGCGATTGTGGGTGAGGTCGACGCCTTCAACCGGTAACCATTCGTTCGATAGATTTTCTATGAGGAGAGGGCCACGATCGAGCACATCCTTCACATTGCCGATTACCATATGCAGAGTGTGTGCCTCACCCTTGGCGATGATGGATCAGACGGTGACTCAACTTCCTCCTCCGACTGCGATATAGTGGACATCGACCCCTTTGGCTTTGGGGCCTCGACAATAAGTAGCTTGGAGATGATGCATGGGTCACGGAGCCAGGCGATCACTCACGCTTGTCCTTTGGTGGCACGATGTCGATAATCTCTCCATCGAGCCCCTTGAGCACGTGTTGAAGACGTCCTCCTCACACGCCTTGTTGGGGAACTGTAACACCCCATGTCATTAGCCATAGTAATCACTTTTGATAATGACAAGTCAGCATGTTTAACAGTGCATAATCATCATTAGCATCATATTGCATTTCAACTCCTAACTCAAATTCAAATTTAAATGAAAGTGGAAAATAAAAGTTGTGCAACATAAAAACTAAAATGTTCAGTAAATAGCAAATATTGCAAAGGCTAATCTAAAATTGTAACCAACAATAAATAAATTAATTAGGTGGCTCAAACTTTACCAAAACAGTAATGTTTAATACATTTTATTTATTATAAAAATTGTGTGAACTCAAATTGACTCCAAA
Organism: Thinopyrum elongatum; assembly: GCA_011799875.1. NCBI lineage: Eukaryota > Viridiplantae > Streptophyta > Magnoliopsida > Poales > Poaceae > Thinopyrum > Thinopyrum elongatum. The sequence continues at coordinate 458,732,907 of CM022297.1, forward strand.
CTAAATTTTGGTAGTGGTAGAGGATGCCTAGTATTTATGGGAACAATTCCCATGTTTTACAAAATTTAATTTGAGGCCTAACTATTTACTAAACAGGAGTTATGAATAAATAAAAAGAAAAAGACAAAAGAAAACAAAACAGAAAAAAATAAAAAGAGAAAATTCCCCCCCCCGGCCCAACTGGGCCACGGCCACCAGGCCAGCCCAGCTTCCCCCCCCCACCTATATGGCCTCCCCCAGGCCGAACCCTAATCCCCACCGACACTCCCCCCCCCTCGTTTCCCCCCGATCTGGATCGGGCCAGCGCCCGCACGCTTGCCCCGCACCGCGCCCGACGCGCTCGACCCCGCGCCTGACGCCGCTCGTCGCCGGGCCTCGCCTCACCGTCCACCTCGCCGGACACGCCGCCTCGCCTCTCCCTCATCGGACGCCGTCGCGCTCGCCTCCTAGTCCCCTGCCCCGAACCGCTGCCCAGTCCCTACAGCTCGCGGTGAGCACCGCGCCGCTCGCGCCCCTCCTCTCCCCTCGGTCGCCGCTGCTTCGCGCCCGCGCTCGGCCCCGCACCGCGCCCGCACCTCGCTCACCGCCGCTTGCTCGCGCCCTCTGTCGCCGGACCGCGCCCGTCCCCGGCGCCTGCTCGCGCCGCCCCGCACCCGCCCGCTGCTGCCGACCGCCCGCGCGCCGCCCCGCTCCGGCCTGCTGTGCGCCTGCCCCGCCCCTGCCGCGCACGCACACGCGCGCCCGCGCATGTGCCCGCGCACGCGCTCCGCGCCCGTCGCCCGCTGTGGCCATCGTGCCACTGACCGGTGGGGCCTAGTGCCCCAGTGCCACTGACCGCACGGGCCCATGCCCTGAAAATGGAAATAAAAATATAAATTATTAAAATTAATAATTAATTAATTAATTAAATAGTAATTAATTAGCTTAATTAATCCTAATTAGATTAACCTAATCACTAGTTAAGTTAATTAAACCCTGATTAACTAGCCAGTCTATGATAGGTGGGACCTACGTGTCAGATGACTACTGACGTCAGCATAATGTCATGATGACGTCATCAACTAATGTTTCGGATAATGTTTAATTTAAATAAATAATTAAATTCCAGAAATTAATAAAAACTTTAGAAAATCATATTAAATAATCCGTAACTCCGATGAAAATACTTTATACATGAAACTTGCTCAGAATTCCGATACGAACCCGAATACGCCCTCCGTATTCCTGTCAGATGCCTCTAGCTATAAGAACATTGAACTTTTAGACCGATTTCGATAAATGAATAGTGCCCAACTTCAATTAAATAAATCCGAGTAATTTCCTAAATTAACTAAATCATTTAGTTAGGCAGTAGAACACCCCGGCATATCATTTAGGCATGTCATACATATTGTTTGCATTATTGTCGTGAATTTATTGTTTCTCTCCCCCTCCTTCTCTCTCGATAGACGCTGAGACCGACGACGCTGCACCTGAATACTACCACACTACCGACGAGCAGCCCGTTGACGACCCCTCTCTCTTGCCAGAGCAACCAGGCAAGCCCCCCCCCCCCCTTGAGCATCCAGATATCGCCCATTCTATTCTCCTGCTTGCATTAGATTTTGCTACTGTTAATGTATGCTCCTATTCTGATGCATAGCCTGCTGTTGTAACCTGTTCATTGTTACCTTACCTGCCTATGATAAACTGTTTAGTATAGGTTGGTAGTGAACCATCAGTGACCCCACCACTTTATCCTTGTTGCCCCTGCTTGATCGTCGACGACCCGATCAACGTGATCGTCGACCAGAGACCGGCACCTCACTTCACACCCCCTTAGTTGTACGACTCTGCATAGTTACTAACGAGTGCCGAGGGTGATACCTCGTAACGCACTCCCGATGAATACTCTGCAGTGTAGCTGTTCGATCGTGGTCATCGAGGGTGATTCCTCCTTCTCCACTTCCGATACGACTCTGTCGTGCAACCCTCAGTGTGAACCTCGAGGGTGATGCCTCATACGTTCACCCTGATGATTTCGTCGAGTGGAATCCACCGAGGGTGATTCCTCGTGGTTTCCCCCTTGATGTTATGACCACACGGTTACTTTGACCTTTGTTACAGGCGGGTCCACCCTGGTGGGTGCCCGCTGGGGATCTATGATGTCGGGTGTGCCGGAAGGGCACTCGAGTGTGACATTGTGGCGGAGCATCAGAGACTCTGATTGTCTCCACGAGATACTAATTGAGCCTATTGCATTTGGGTGTGTGATCTGAGTGGGTCGACATGCCCTATACGCACTACCACCACGCGGGATAATGGTTATGGGACCCTCTGCGATGTACGTTTCTCCCGAAAGCTCGTCTGACGTCACGATTCACCGTGCGGGCTGATTGTCGGGATTGGGCTGGATACTTCACTGACGAGCTCAGTGTCGCGCCTGCACCCCGGCCAGTCTCGCAACGCACAGGGTGCCTAGGGCGATGGCCCGAGACCTCTGGGTGCATAGGTTAGTCCGGCGTGCTGACCTCTCTGCCGAGCCTAGGTAGGGCGTTGCTTCGTGTTGATCTTCCGAGGACGGGCATTACCCAGCAAGTGTGTCCGGCCAGAGTTGATCGAGCGTGTTGGGTAACAGTAGTGCACCCCTGCAGGGATGAATCATCTATCGATAGCCGGTCCTACGGTAAAGGACGCTCAGTTTGTGTATCCCGATCTACTACTTAAACTGGATACTTGTTACTTAATTGAAGCTTTGGGATCGCTTTCTCGCTTGGGAGTCGAGGAAGGATCTTTAAGCTGTACTTCAACATGTTTGCTAAATAAAATGCTACTCTACTCTCTTCCACTGCTGCAAGATGATGGCCTTGTGAAGATGTTTGAAGATGCTAGTCTTCGATAGGACTAGGCCTTCTTTCTATTCTGGCATTTCTGCAACCCAGTCCACTTATACAGCCTTTCTCCATTGATAATGTTGCATATGTAGTATAGATCCTTGCTTGCTGAGTACTTCGAATGAGTAGTCACGGTTGCTTTACTTTCTCTTTTCCCCATACCCCACCTTGATGATACATCAGACGATGGAGTCCAGGAGCCAGATGCCACCACCGGAGCTTACTACCAGGAGGGTTCAGAGGGTACTTACTACTGGATTGAGCCAGCCGACCAGGAGTAGGATCGGAGGCTCCCAGGCAGGAGGCCAACGCCTTTCGATCTAGTGTCGCTGTTTGTGCTAGCCTTCTTAAGGCAAAACTTGTCTAACTATGTCTGTACTCAGATAATATTTGTATGACTGACTTATGTATTCGGATCTTCGGATCCCTGGTCTGTAATATTGAGGATCTCCGTTTAAATTGTGTTAGAGTTGTGTTGTGATATCTTCCCATGAGTTCCTGTGCTTGATCGTACACGTTTGCGTGTATGATTAGTGTACGATTGAGTCGGGGGCGTCACAAGTTGGTATCAGAGGCGACTGCCTGTAGGAAGCCCCCTTCCAATTCCTTGGCCGAAGTTGAGTCTAGAAACCGAAAAACTAATTTACTAACTTGGCTGTGTGGCTTACGGGCCCACATCGCCAACTGGGTGGTATTAGGATCTTTTATTCCTCGTCTATACTCTGGGACTCTAATCTCTCTTCTACTCGGGTTAAATAAATTTTACTAACGCCGACACTTAGGATCTCGTAAATCCCGTCTACCCGGATCTGGATATCTGTGCGATTTCCCTGTCATTGATCTGATTAGTCTGATAATCATTTTCCTTTCCATTGATTTGTTTAACCTTTCTCTCCGAGTTGTGTTAAACTTCTCATTGTCATTTGACAAATCTGAATTTCCTCTGTTTCAGATGGACCGTTTGTTTCCACCACGTCCTACGACACAGCTTGTGCTTCGCACTTGGGCTCGTGATGCCCCTGGGTTTCCACCTGTCCTGATCGCTCTCATGACCAGACTTGGCTACCGTTGGTATCCTGAGTACTTGGTTTACGAGGATTACCGCGAGTTCAATCAGGAGCAGTACCATGCTGATGTTCGTATCTATGATCAGCAAAATGACTCAGACACCGAGCTACACCTTTTCCACGGTATCGGCATGACGATTGAGATGGCAGTCCATGATGCCGCCTACTCTGCCGTCGCACGTCTCCGAGGACAGTTCAGCGATATCTTGGATGACTCTGAGTTCCGATACATTTCGTATGCCCCTGCTGGAGATGCTACTGGATATTACACAGCTATCTGTGCCTCGTACGAGCCTCGTCGCTATGACCCGCGCGTTCTGATTCAGTGCACTCAGGCTCTGGATCGCACTGTTTGGGCTCTTGCCGTCGAGTTGGTTGCCACTCGAGCACGTCTCTACGATGCTATGACGCAGTTGCTACCCGCTGTTCGCGTAGGGATACATCCTGAGCACATCCTTTACCCGCGCAGGACTCAGATGTATGCTGGTATTGATTGGCCTGCTGTTGGAGGTCATACACCTGTACGTGGACCTCTTCTTACAGCTCGAGACCGGATTCTGCATCAGAGTGCACACGGAGAGTAGGATCCAGCAAGTTGATCGATCATCGGTGTTCTCTAAACTCGACTTGAGGTTGTGTTATCACCAGATCCATGTCCGTGAAGAGGATATTCCCAAGACTGCATTCGTCACTCGTTATGGCTCCTATGAATACACCGTCATGTCATTTGGCCTAACGAATGCTCCAGCAACTTTCTCCCGTCTGATGAATTATATATTCATGGATTACCTCGACAAATTCGTCGTGGTCTATTTGGATGATATCCTTATATATTCTAAGAATAAAGAAGAACATGCTGAACACCTCCGTTTGGTACTAGAAAGGCTTCGAGAACACCAGTTGTATGCCAAGTATTCCAAATGTGAATTTTGGCTTTCTGAAGTAACTTACCTTGGTCATGTAATTTCCAAGGATGGAATTGCTGTTAACCTGGAACGAGTTCAGGCTATTCTTGACTGGACTCCCCCAAAGAATGTCAAGCAAGTCAGAAGTTTTCTTGAACTTGCAAGTTATTGCCGTCGATTCGTTGAGAATTTTTCCAAGATTGCAAAACCATTGACAAATCTGCTTCACAAAGGTGTTAAATTTGAGTGGACAAAAAAATGTCAAGAAAGCTTTCAGACACTAAAAGATAAATTGACATCTGCCCCAGTATTAGCACCCCCGGATTCCCAAAAGGATTTCCTGATATACTGCGATGCCTCCCGTCAAGGATTAGGCTGTGTCCTAATGCAAGAACGCAAAGTGATTGCTTATGCCTCCCGACAATTGCGTCCTCACGAAGAAAATTACCCAGTGCACGATCTCAAACTTTCTGCGGTTATTTATGCCCTGAAGCTATGGCGACATTATCTTCTCGGTAACCGTTGCAAGATATATACGGATCATCAAAGTTTGAAGTATTTATATACTCAACCGGATCTGAACCTTCGTCAACAAAGATGGCTCGAGACAATAGCCGATTATGATATGAATATCTCATACACCCCTGGCAAGGCAAATGTAATGGCCGACGCTTTGAGTCGCAAGGCTTATTGCAGCAACCATGTGGTTCAGGAAACACAACCTCTTCTTTATGAAGAGCTTCGCAAATTGAACCTCCATATTGTTCCACAGGGTTATCTCAATACCCTCGTTGTCGAACCAGATTTAGAACACAGCATCAAGACTATGCAACGGTATGACTCTGAAGTTGAAAGGATCAAGCGATACCTTGAAAAAGGAAAACCGTCGGAGTTCCATCTTGATAATGATGGGATCCTATTTTTCGAACACCGACTCTTCGTACCTAAGTTCAAGGATGAGAGAGAACACGTTATGATGGAAGCTCATGACACTCCTCTGTCAATTCATCCTGGTAGCACAAAGATGTACCGTGACATTTGTCAGAGATACTGGTGGCCTAATATGAAGCGAGATATTGCTCGTTATGTTTCTGAGTGTGACGTTTGCCGCCGCATTAAAGCTCAACATCAAGGCCCACTGGAACTCTGCAACCCCTTGCAATTCCTGAATGGAAATGGGACAAGGTCCAAATGGATTTCATTACTGGTTTTCCCAAATCTCAGAAGGGTCATGATGCTATTTTTGTCGTCATTGACCGATTCTCCAAGGTTGCTCACTTTCTGCCAGTTAAAGAGACAATCACTCCTAGCCAGTTAGCAGACTTGTATGTTTCCCGAATTGTGTCACTCCACGGTGTTCCGTTGGAGATCAGCTCTGATCGTGGCAGCCTCTTCACCTCCAGATTCTGGAATAGTTTTCAAGAAGCTATGGGAACTCATCTGTCTTTCAGCACCGCTTTTCACCCTCAGTCACAGGGTCAAGTTGAACGAGTTAATCAAGTGCTCGAAGATATGCTTCGATCTTGCGTCATCTCCTTCGGTAAGAAATGGGAGGAATCTCTCCCGTATGCCGAATTCTCTTACAACAATAGCTATCAGGCTAGTTTGAAGATGGCACCGTTTGAAGTTCTATACGGACGTAAGTGTCGAACCCCTCTGAATTGGTCAGAAACTGGGGAACGCTCACTCGTCGGACCGGACATTATTCAGCAAGCGGAAGAACAAGTCCGCATTGTCCGTGAACATTTGAAAACTGCTCAGTCTCGTCAGAAGAGCAACTATGACTGAAAGCACCAGGAAATGGTCTATCAACCTGGCGAGCAAGCTTACCTCCGCGTCACTCCGTTGAAAGGCACTCATAGGTTCGGAATCAAAGGCAAGTTAGCTCCTCGTTACATTGGTCCATTCCGTATTCTTGCCCGTCGAGGAGAAGTGGCATATCAATTGCAGTTGCCGCCAAATCTTTCTCAAGTACATGATGTTTTTCATGTATCCCAACTCCGTCGCTGCTTCAAGGATCCTATTCGAGCTGTGGATCACGAAGTGCTTGAATTACGGGAAGATCTGTCTTATCCAGAATATCCCATCCGTGTTCTTGATGAAGCTGAACGTCGGACTCGTCAAAAGTCAATCAAATTCCTCAAGGTTCAGTGGTCGAATCATTCTGAAGATGAGGCCACTTGGGAACGCGAGGATCGTCTTCGCGAAGAATACCCCACTTTCTTTCAGTCTTCCTCTTAATTCCCGGGACGAGAATTCTTGATAGATGAGGAGAATTGTAACACCCCATGTCATTAGCCACAGTAATCACTTTTGATAATGACAAGTCAGCATGTTTAACAGTGCATAATCATCATTAGCATCATATTGCATTTCAACTCCTAACTCAAATTCAAATTTAAATGAAAGTGGAAAATAAAAGTTGTGCAACATAAAAACTAAAATGTTCAGTAAATAGCAAATATTACAGAGGCTAATCTAAAATTGTAACCAACAATAAATAAATTAATTAGGTGGCTCAAACTTTACCAAAACAGCAAGGTTTAATACATTTTATTTATTATAAAAATTGTGTGAACTCAAATTAACTCCAAACTAAATTTTGGTAGTGGTAGAGGATGCCTAGTATTTATGGGAACAATTTCCATGTTTTACAAAATTCAATTTGAGGCCAAACTATTTACTAAACAGGAGTTATGAATAAATAAAAAGAAAAAGACAAAAGAAAACAAAAAAGAAAAAAATAAAAAGGGAAAATTCCCCCCGGCCCAACTGGGCCACGGCCACCAGGCTGGCTCAGCTTCCCCTCCCACCTATATGGCCTCCCCCAGGCCGAACCCTAATCCCCACCGACACTCCCCCCCCTCATTTCCCCCCCGATCTGGATCGGGCCAGCGCCCGCGCGCTCGCCCCGCACCGCGCCCGACGCCGCTCGTCGCCGGGCCTCGCCTCACCGTCCACCTCGCCGGACACGCCGCCTCGCCTCTCCCTCATCGGACGCCGTCGCCGCTCGCCTCCTCGTCCCCCTGTCCCGAACCGCTGCCCAGTCCCTACAGATCGTGGTGAGCACCGCGCCGCTCGCGCCCCTTCTCTCCCCTCGGTCGCCGCTGCTTCGCGCCCGCGCTCGGCCCCACACCGCGCCCGCACCTCGCTCACCGCCGCTCGCTCGCGCCCTCTGTCTCCGGACCGCGCCCATCCCCGGCGCCTGCTCGCGCCGCCCTGCACCCGCGCGCGCGCCCGCCCGCCGCTCGCGCCCGCCCGCCGCTCGCGCCACCGCTCCTGCCGACCGCCCGCGCGCCGCCCCGCTCCGGCCTGCCGTGCGCCTGCCCTGCCCCTGCAGCGCACGCGCACGTGCGCCGCGCCCGTCGCCCGCTGTGGCCCTCGTGCCACTGACCGGTGGGGCCCAGTGCCCCAGTGCCACTGACCGCATGGGCCCACGCCCTGAAAATGGAAATAAAAATATAAAATAAAAATAAAAATTATTAAAATTAGTAATTAATTAATTAAATAGTAATTAATTAGCTTAATTAATCCTAATTAGATTAACCTAATCACTAGTTAAGTTAATTAAACCCTGATTAACTAGCCAGTCTATGACAGGTGGGACCCACGTGTCAGATGACTACTGACGTCAGCATGATGTCATGATGACGTCATCAACTACTGTTTCGGGTAGTGTTTAATTTAAATAAATAATTAAATTCCAGAAATTAATAAAAACTTTAGAAAATCATATTAAATAATCCGTAACTCCGATGAAAATACTTTATACATGAAACTTGCTCAGAATTCCGATACGAACCCGAATACGCCCTCCGTATTCCTGTCAGATGCCTCTAGCTATAAGAACATTGAACTTTTAGACCGATTTCGATAAATAAATAGTGCCCAACTTCAATTAAATAAATCCGAGTAATTTCCTAAATTAACTAAATCATTTAGTTAGGCAGTAGAACACCCCGGCATATCATTTAGGCATGTCATACATATTGTTTGCATTATTGCCGTGAATTTATTGTTTCTCTCCCCCTCCTTCTCTCTCGATAGACGCTGAGACCGACGACGCTGCACCTGGATACGACTACACTACCGACGAGCAGCCCGTTGACGACCCCTCTCTCTTGCCAGAGCAACCAGGCAAGCCCCCCCCCCCTTGAGCATCCCGATATCGCCCATTCTATTCTCCTGCTTGCATTAGATTTTGCTACTGTTAATGTATGCTCCTATTCTGATGCATAGCTTGCTGTTGTAACCTGTTCATTGTTACCTTACCTGCCTATGATAAACTGTTTAGTATAGGTTGGTAGTGAACCATCAGTGACCCCACCACCTTATCCTTGTTGCCCCTGCTTGATCGTCGACGACCCGATCAACGTGATCGTCGACCAGAGACCGACACCTCACTTCACACCCCCTTAGTTGTACGACTCTGCATAGTTACTAACGAGTGCCGAGGGTGATACCTCGTAACGCACTCCCGATGAATACTCTGCAGTGTAGCTGTTCGATCATGGTCATCGATGGTGATTCCTCCTTCTCCACTTCTGATACGACTCTGTCGTGCAACCCTCAGTGTGAACCTCGAGGGTGATGCCTCATACGTTCACCCTGATGATTTCGTCGAGTGGAATCCACCGAGGGTGATTCCTCGTGGTTTCCCCCTTGATGTTATGACCACACGGTTACTTTGACCTTTGTTACAGGCGGGTCCACCCTGGTGGGTGCCCGCTGGGGATCTATGATGTCGGGTGTGCCGGAAGGGCACTCGAGTGTGAAATTGTGGCGGAGCATCAGAGACTCTGATTGTCTCCGCGAGATACTAATTGAGCCTATTGGATTTGGGTGTGTGATCTGAGTGGGTCTACGTGCCCTATACGCACTACCACCACGCGAGATAATGGTTATGGGACCCTCTGCGATGTACGTTTCTCCCGAAAGCTCGTCTGACATCACGATTCACCGTGCGGGCTGATTGTCGGGATTGGGATGGATACTTCACTGACGAGCTCAGTGTCGCGCCTGCACCCCAGCTAGTCTCGCAACGCACAGGGTGCCCAGAGCGATGGCCCAAGACCTCTGGGTGCATAGGTTAGTCCGGCGTGCTGACCTCTCTGCCGAGCCTAGGTAGGGCGTTGCTTCGTGTTGATCTTCCGAGGACGGGCATTACCCAGCAAGTGTGTCCGGCCAGAGTTGATCGAGCGTGTTGGGTAACAGTAGTGCACCCCTGCAGGGATGAATCATCTATCGATAGCCGGTCCTACGGTAAAGGACGCTCAGTTTGTGTATCCCGATCTACTACTTAAACTGGATACTTGTTACTTAATTGAAGCTTTGGGATCGCTTTCTCGCTTGGGAGTCGAGGAAGGATCTTTAAGCTGTACTTCAACATGTTTGCTAAATAAAATGCTACTCTACTCTCTTCCACTGCTGCAAGATGATGGCCTTGTGAAGATGTTTGAAGATGCTAGTCTTTGATAGGACTAGGCCTTCTCTCTATTCTGGCATTTCTGCAACCCAGTCCACTTATACAGCCTTTCTCCATTGATAATGTTGCATATGTAGTATAGATCCTTGCTTGCTGAGTACTTCGAATGAGTAGTCATGGTTGCTTTACTTTCTCTTTTCCCCATACCCCACCTTGATGATACATCAGACGATGGAGTCCAGGAGCCAGATGCCACCACCGGAGCTTACTACCAGGAGGGTCCAGAGGGTACTTACTACTGGATTGAGCCAGCCGACCAGGAGTAGGATCGGAGGCTCCCAGGCAGGAGGCCAACGCCTTTCGATCTAGTGTCGCTGTTTGTGCTAGCCTTCTTAAGGAAAAACTTGTCTAACTATGTCTGTACTCAGATAATATTTGTATGACTGACTTATGTATTCGGATCTTCGGATCCCTGGTCTGTAATATTGTGGATCTCCGTTTAAATTGTGTTAGAGTTGTGTTGTGATATCTTCCCGTGAGTCCCTGTGCTTGATCGTACACGTTTGCGTGTATGATTAGTGTACGATTGAGTCGGGGGCGTCACAGGAACCCTTTGAAGCCCGTCTTTATCTTGTACTCGACAGTGTCTGGTTTCGTACGCAAAGATCGATTTGAGTGGCCAAAGTTGATCTAGGAGGTAGTGTACCGCACCTACATCAAGCACACACCTACACTTCTCCCATGTGAAGTAGTTGATCTAGAGATTGTGCAGAGGGAAGGAGAGTTCGATGCACACCTCCATCAACACAAGCATCGTCATTTCTCAAGCACGACAAGCAGTGCTCCTGGTGCTCACCACTCGTGCCACCGCCGCCCGTTGCCACCAGCACACGCCCGTGGTACTGTTCTTCCAGGGCATTCATTCCCTAACGTGCGCGCAAGGAGAACCTTCTAGTCTTCGGTCAGAGACACAACGCTCCACAATAGCACACTCATGTGGAAACGCCCTTTGGAGCAACCCTCTTCTGGAAATGACGTTGCGTCTGATGGGGGACGTGAAGCTTCTGCTAGCGTTGGACAAGGAGCTCTTTGTCACGCTTTTGCCGTCCATCGGGAGAGAAGGCCGGAAGTGGGGTTAGGGATTTGAGGGGGAAAGAATGGGAATTTGGGTGATTTCTCACGCCTTATGTGGCTCCCCTGACTCAATCGTACACTAATCATACACGCAAACGTGTACGATCAAGCACAGGGACTCACGGGAAGATATCACAACACAACTCTAACACAATTTAAACGGAGATCCACAATATTACAGACCAGTGATCCGAAGATCCGAATACATAAGTCAGTCATAAAAATATTATCTGAGTACAGACATAGTTAGACAAGTTTTGCCTTAAGAAGGCTAGCACAAACATCGACACTAGATCGAAAGGCGTTGGCCTCCTGCCTGGGAGCCTCCGATCCTGCTCCTGGTCAGCTGGCTTGATCCAGTAGTAAGTACCCTCTGGACCCTCCTGGTAGTAAGCTCCGGTGGTGGCATCTGGCTCCTGGACTCCATCGTCTGTTTGTATCATCAAGGTGGGGGTATATGGGGAAAAGAGAAAGTAAAGCAACCGTGAGTACTCATCCGAAGTACTTAGCAAGGAAGGATCTATACTACATATGCAACATTATCAATGGAGAAAGGCTGTATAAGTGGACTGGGCTGCAGAACTGCCAGAATAGAGAGAAGGCCTAGTCCTATCGAAGACTAGCATCTTCAAACATCTTCACAAGGCCATCATCTTGCAGCAGTAGAAGAGAGTAGAATAGCATTTTATTTAGCAAACATGTTGAAGTACAGCTTAAAGATCCTTCCTCGACTCCCAAGCGAGAAAGCGATCCCGAAGCTTCAATTAAGTAACAAGTATCCAGTTTAAGTAGTAGATCGGGATACACAAACTGAGCGTCCTTTACCGTAGGACTGGCTATCGATAGAAGATTCATCCCTGCAGGGGTGCACTACTGTTACCCAACACGCTCGATCAACTCTGGCCGGACACACTTGCTGGGTAATGCCCGTCCTCGGAAGATCAACACGAAACAGCGCTCTACCTAGGCTCGGCAGAGAGGTCAGTACGCCGGACTAACCTATGCACCCAGAGGTCTCGGGCCATCGCCCTGGGCACCCTGCGCGTTGCGAGACTGGCCGGGGTGCAGGCGCGACACTGAACTCGTCAGTGAAGTATCCAGCCCAATCCCGACAATCAGCCCGCACGGTGAATCGTGACGTCAGACGAGCTTTCGGGAGAAACGTACTTCGCAGAGGGTCCCATAACCATTATCCCGCGTGGTGGTAGTGCGTATAGGGCACGTCGACCCACTCAGATCACACACCCAAATCCAATAGGCTCAATTAGTATCACACGGAGACAATCAGAGTCTCTGATGCTCCGCCACAATGTCACACTCGAGTGCCCTTACGGCACACCCGAAATCATAGATCCCCAGCGGGTACCCACCAGGGTGGACCCGCCTGTAACAAAGGGTCAAGTAACCGTGTGGTCATAACATCAAGGGGGAAACCCGAGGAATCACCCTCGGCGGATTCCACTCGACGAAATCATCAGGGTGAACGTATGAGGTATCACCCTCGAGGTTCACACTGAGGGGTCGCACGACAAAGTCGTATCGGAAGTGGAGAAGGAGGAATCATCCTCGATGACCACGACCAAACAGCTACACTACAGAGTATTCATCGGGAGTGCGTTACGAGGTATCACCCTCGGCACTCGATAGTTACTACGCAGAGTCGTACAACTAAGGGGGTGTGAAGTGAGGTGTCGGTCTCTGGTCGACGATCACATTGATCGAGTCGTCGATGATCAAGCAGGGGCATCAAGGATAAGGTGGTGGGGTCACTGATGGTTCATTCCAACCTAAACTAAACAGTTTATCATAGGCAGGTAAGATAGCAATGAACAGGTTACAACAGCAGGCTATGCATCAGAATAGGAGCATACATTAACAGTAGCAAAATCTAATGCAAGCAAGAGAATAGAATGGGCGATATCTGGAATGCTCAAGGGGGGGGGGTTGGCGGGGGGCTTGCCTGGTTGCTCTGGCAAGAGAGAGGGGTCGTCAACGGGCTGCTCGTCGGTAGTGTAGTCGTATCCTGGTGCAGCGTCGTCGGTCTCAGCGTCTATCGAGAGAGAGAAGGAGGGGGAGAGAAACAATAAATTCACGGCGATAATGCAAACAACATGTATGACATGCCTAAATGATATGCCGGGGTGTTCTACTGCCTAACTAAATGATTTAGTTAGTTTAGGAATTTATTTGGATTTATTTAATTAAAGTTGGGCACTATTCATTTACTGAAAACGGTCTAAAAGTTCAATGTTCATATAGCTAGGGGCGTCTGACAGGAATACGGGGGACGTATTTGGGTTCGTATCGAAATTCTGAGCAAGTTTCATATATAAATTATTTTCATCGGAGTTACGGTTTATTTAATATGATTTTCTAAAGTTTTTATTAATTTCTGGAATTTATTTAATTATTTAAATCAACATTATCCGAAACAATGTTGCGATGACATCAGCATGACCTAAGCATGACGTCAGCAGGTCAACTCTGGCTGACCAGAGTCAAACCTGACACGGGGGACCCACATGTCATACACTGTGGCTTAATCAGAGAGGTTAATTTAATTATTTGAGTTAATTAACAGGTGGGGCCCAGCAGTCAGTGACTGTTAGTATTTAATTAACTAATTATTTATTTATTTAAAACCGTTTAAATGGGGTGGGGCCCGCGTGTCATAGACACGGGTGGCACAGTCAGCAGCGCTGACTGGTCAACAGGGCCCAGTGGGGTCCGTGGTCAGTGACAGGAAGGCGGGGCCTGCGGTGCCAAGTGGCAGCCACGTCGGCACCGGCCACCGGAGCACGCCGGCGAGCCCGAACGCGGCGTCGAGCTCCGACGAGCTCGGGATTTGCCCACAGGGCATCTCCGGAGGCGTGCTTGGGCTCTAACGAACAAGCGCGGCGAGCTGCATCACGTGGTGGTGGTGGATGGTCACGGGGGTGGCCGGAACGACGGCGACATCGGTTCTAGCGGCGGCCGGAATACGGCAAGCTCGGGGTCAAGCCTAGGGGCTCGCCCGAGATGATCTACTGCACGCACGCGAGGCTTGGGCTCTCCAGAAACACGACGGAGGCGACGGCTTAGCACGGGGTGGACGAGGGCGCGAGCCACGAGCTCCACGGCGGAAGCAGGGGCACGGCAATGGCGGTAGCTAGCAACGGCTCGTTCTAGCGCGAGATGGAGGAAAGGGAGGATGCGGAGCTCACCGAGGAGCGTACGGAGTGCTCGTTGATCAGTTTAGGAGCAGCAGAGCAGGGGATCGACGCGACGAAGTTTCGGTGGCCGCGGGCGTTGACGGAGACGATGTGGTGATGGTGCTGCTCCCCAAGACAAAGCAGGGCAGCAGCTTGACGGAGACGAGGGCTCCAGAGCTCCTGGACAAGTCGCAGGGACGAGCGGGGCACGGCGGCCGTGAGCTTCAGCGGTGGCCGACCATGGCGGCGCCGGGCGAAGCGGGGAGCGAGGGAGGAAGGGGGGGGGGGGGAACTGGGCTAAGGTTTCGCATGGGGGAGCGCGGGGTTGCCCTTTAACCACCGCGCGGAGCGGCGCGTTGTCGATTGCTCGGAGGGGGGGCCTGGCGCGCGCGCTCCAGGTGCTCGACAGCAGCGGTGTGAGCAGTGCGCGAGGTGGCGGAAAGCGCGGGAGTGGGTTGGGCCGCGGCTGTAGCGGTAGGCCGAGTGCACAGTAGACGCTTTAGGCCTTTTCCTTTTTCTCTTTTCTGTTTCTTTTTCTTTTTTGTTCTGTTAATTGTTTAGGCCCCAAATGGTTTTTGTAAAAAGTGTGACCTAGTCCATAAATACCAGTGCTTTATTCCCTAACACCTAAAACTAGTTTGGGCAAAATATCATCTCATAATTGTTTTAAACAAATTAAAAGGTTGCTAAATATTATTTTCAGCCACTGTTTGAGGTTGTTTGAGTTACTTACCCAATTTACTAAATGTTGGTTACAATTTTAGAATGGTCTCTGCAACATTTGCTAGTTATTGAACATTTCAGTTTCTATGTTGGATAACTTTTATTTTCCACTTTTATTTAAACTTGAATTTGACTTAGGAGTTGAAATGCAATATGATGCTAATGATGATTATGCACTATTATGCTTGCTGACATGTCATTATCAAAAGTGATTACTGTAGCTAATGACAGGGGGTGTTACACCTTAATTCGGATATAATATACCGGTTGGGATGCACCCACCCATAGTGCTCACGTGGCAGGTGGGAAACTTAACATTTGATAGATTCAAAATTGGGAAGTTTTAGAACTTCAAATTTCACACAATTCACACATTCAAACCAACCTTCACTACTACTTGATCAATCAGTACACAGTTCACATGATACATAATCTGAAGTAATTTATGCATCACAAATGACATTGATCCCCTTAAGCTTAGATTTGTTCTTGTTCCGATCTGCTATCTTATCAGCAATGGCATATTCCAACTCCCTTTTCTCCTGCTTGAGCTTATCCCTCTCTTCCTCTACCTTGAAGTTGAAATTTCTAATCACATTCGATTGAGCAAATCGATTGTACTTCAACTGGTCCACATGTCCCTTTAGTTTAATGTTCTACTTCTCCATCTTAGCCATCTCTTGCTTTAAAATTCCCATGGCATTGTCCAGAGCAAACATCTCCTCCTCCTCATTGTCCCTCTTAAGTTGCCGATAATTGTACTCATGTGCCCTCTTCTATTAGGCATCAAGAAGATTGTTCACATGGCAACCGACTTGTTGTACTGATCTTCTAGTTGCCTTTTCTCTTATGTAAGATTGAGATTAACATATGTACGTTCCCGATTGTCATTGATTCTAGCTTGCTTGCTCTCCTCATACATATGCCATAACTTACCAAGTGTTTTCTTCAATGAGTCTAGCCACTCTAAATCAACCCACTGCACAACTTCAGAATTTCTCCCTTCCTGCAAAAAGGACAAATTTTACACAATGCTTCAAATAACAGTGACCACTATGTTAAATAACAAGATTGTGTAAAATATAACTAGGTATAAATGAGCACTATTGTCTACCTTAATTAGCTAAATGAGCTCATTGAACACTTCTATCCCCCTCAACATACTTACAAAATGAGCACATTTTTTTTTACATACTTAGCAATGAGCACTGAGCATACCTTAATTAAAGCACAAAGGACCACAATATTCTTTTGCATACTCCCTCCGTTCCATAATGTAGTGCGTATAGATTTTTTGGAAAGTCAAAGTTTGCAAGTTTGACCAAGTTTATAGAGAAAACTATTTATATCTACAATACCAAATATGTAAAATATGAAACTGCATCTTATGATGAATCTAATGATATATGTTTGGCATTCTAGATATAAATATTTTTACCTGTAAACATGGTCAAAGATTCTAAGGTTTGACTTTTTAAAATATTTATATGCACTACATTATGGAACTGAGGGAGTACTTAGCAGAATGCACAATAAAGACATGAAAAATTAACCATTGATATTTAAAGCTTTTCTCATGAGTGACCACTACAAAATTAGAGCTTTTTATTAGTTAGGGCACTGCTTTTAAAAGAAAATCCTAAGAGCAGTAAACTCTAGGACAATTTGCAAATATTTCATTAAAGAAGCAGGGTGAGCATACCATTTTCACAAGGTTTGATCTTATATGCTCAACACATGAATAGAACCTCCCGCCCATGTTCATCCCTTCAAAAGTACGGTACTTCTCTGCCGGCCTCCCGTGGTCGCACAAGATCATTACATCTGTGACAACAACGACAGAGCTTAGTTCGGGCCAGCAGGGGCCATGGCCCCCCAGCCTCACTAATTACCTGAAAGAAAAATTGCCCCCCCAACCACCCCCCCACGCCCCACCCCCCCCCCCCCCCCCCCCCCCCCCCCCCCCCCCCCCCCCCACCCCCCCCCTCCCCCCCCCCCCCCCCCCCCCCCCCAAAACAACCATATTTGCTACCTCGCCCACCTGAACATCCTGGCTAGCTCTGCCACTGTGTGACAATGCCGCTGAAATCAGAGTCAGAGCATTGTAGACGGGGCCTAAATAAGCAAAGGGGAGCACGAGATTTGTAAGATAGGAGTGAAATTGATGCTCAAATGAAATGTAGTGGATGGACTCCTCACTCGTTTCTCCATCATTCCAGGAGACCATGGCGCGATGCGGCGACAAGCGGCTTGGTCGGAGATGGTTACAATAGAGAAGAGAGTGAGAGCGAGATAGAGAGGAGAGCCGCGGCGGAGGCTGCAGTAAGTGGGGAAATAGTTGTGAGGCTGTGAGCTAACCGCTCTAACATTTGTCAATCACGAACCATTACCCCTGTAGCCATGTCGGCAAAAGGGCCCCACCTATCGAATTCAACGCCAAAATGGGCTAAGCTGCCGATCGGTGCTATCTATAAACAGATTACGGTAGGCCGGTCGGTTTTGCCAAAAAAAAAAGAATTGTGTTTGTACTAACCTAGCCACTAATTTGATTGTTTTGTGCAATGAACTACCGTGCTCTTGACCCGATCCGACATCTTGACCAGCCTCCGGACACGACGGCCATAACCCTAGAAACCCTAGATTGATGTGGACGTAGAGGGGATGGGAGAGTAGAGGGCGTGCAACCTATGCAATTGTTGTGTGTAGAGAAATTGTAGGAGGGACTCCGTGAAGAATATGACATGGGGGACAACAGAAGGTGGTTCTTTTATATAGGGAACACTTTCCTTTTAATATGGTATAGCCGTAGATGCTTACATACATGCATAAACACTCACCTCTATGCACGCACGCACGCACATCCTACCTTAATGAGCACCTCTGAGATATTGATCTGGCACAACATCTTGAAATTGACGAAGTCGTCATAGACGCTTCGTAGTTGAGAGGAATGTATTCTCTCACTGAACATCACCGAAAAAGACTGAAATAAATCCAGAAAAATACAAGCATAATAAATCTAACCATCTGAGCTAGTTTACTATAGAGCGAACACTTGACGATAAAGGGTTTCCCCCCGCTTTAGATTATAAAGCAACCATCCGATACAACGAGCTTGCTGGGGCCGCAGCACAAACAAGCCCAAAAGAAAAAGAGAGAGAGAAAAGAGAAATAAATGCCAACAATGGCAAATTGACGAAACAAAGATGGCCGGCAACCGCTGCACCCTCCGGAGAAGTACTACCGCGCTTCTAGCACTCCGAGGCGTCGCGTACCGGGCAACACCTTCAAGAAGGAATGCGACGACGACGCCACTGCTGTCCGGACAAGTCCAAGGGTAAACCCCGGTACGCAGAGGGCAGTGGGGAAGGGGTATATCCGACACCCTTCAGGAAGGTTTGGCGGCGCCCGCAGGCGTCACCGCGTCGATGACGGACGAGCCACCAGGGATTTCTCCCACCCAAACGACCACCACCACCCCGGACGCTCTGAAGTGCACCACCAGAACTGCCGCCCACCAACATGTGCCACCACGGTCACCGACCCATCAACGCCGTCTCTCTGAGCCACCGACACAAGACCTGGGGGAGGGACGAAGAGCCAACGGGCTCGGGGGCATCCGCCACTCAGCCGACGGGAGGAGACTACCACCACCGCTGCCGCGGAGCCGACCGGACGTGACGACAGGAGCTTACCAGGCCCGCACAAGCCCGGCCGGACCCCGAAGGATCCGGACAACCCCTGCCGCCACGCTGCAGCACATCGGCCAACGAAGCCGGCACCGCCCGCAACCCCCGATGCCGCGCCATCTCCACCAGGGAGCCGCGCCGCCGCGCGCCAAAGCGCCGGCCCGCCCCAACCCAGATGAGGCCCGGAGAGGCCCAGATCTGGGCGGAGCAGAAGCCGGCGGCCAGCCACACCACCACGCGCCCCGCGGCCAACGGAATCCCGCCGCCAAGTCGCACCATCGCAAGCCAAGGAGCACCGCCGCCGGCCACCGACGCCCGAGCAGTGGGGGCCGCACGCGGGGACAGGCAGGCCCGCCGCTGCCGGCACCACGCGGGCAAGGCCCGGCGGCGCGCACTGGCGGCGGCGGGAGGAGGTAGGAGCGAAGGGGGGGGGGGCGCTGGGGGGAATGGGGAAGGGGCCCCCGGTTGCCTCGCTCGGGGAGGCGACGCGGGGGTACGGGGGAGGGGGGAGGGAGGGAGGGGAGGGGGTGGGGGTGAGAGAGAGGGCTAGCGGCGGCGGCTACCCGCAACGGGGGAGCCGGCGGCGGCGCGGGCGGAACCCTAGGGAGGGGGGAGATAGAGCGAACACTTGAGAGGCAAAAGATGCTCCTACGAGGTGAGGCGTGATATATACAGGGAACCTAACCAAGTCTAAAAGCATATTGAATAATTGAGATATCATTTTCGAACATCTTTTGTGTCCTTCAAGTTGCTGTCCTATTCGCTTTTGTGATACAGTTCGCCTCGCAGCAGCAACAAACAACCACGTCGGTACGGAAGTCAGTGAGGCCACCGATCGTCGTCTGCGCCTCTATTTGTAGAAGAATATTTTTGACGACACTGTGCAACAAGCTGCAAGGAGTCCCTAATCTGAGGAAAAAAAGTACCCGGCCGGCCGCACCTCCTCCGCCGTGGGCTCGCCCTCCAGCAGCCTGCTCATCCTTCCGGGACCTGCTTCTCCGGTTAGCTGCATGATCCACATCTCCATCGTCTATTAATCGGCGTCTTGGTTTCTCCCCTTTCGGCCGGCCTCCTGTCAAGGACTATGGCATCTCCTGTCTTCGGCTCCAGGTTAGTAGGGCGTTCTTCTGTGCTGCATGGCTCAATCCCCTCACCACCTACCTGCCGCTTAATACATCGGATTTCACGCAGCTTTTACTTTGTATAGATAAAGTACCCATCTTTTCTCCGAGAATGAAAAACTGAAGTGAGTATTTTTTTTTCCTAATGAGCTCATGCTTCAAAGTTTTAATTTGGATGGACAGACATAACTCCATGGGCACCAACGGAGCTACGGAGCCAACCAGTCTTACAGTCGGTGTATTGCAGAAAATCACAGATAAATTTTCCAGCGAGAGAACACTTGGTCAAGGCGCATATGGAAAGGTTTTCAAGGTTAGATTCATATACTGCTACGGACACGGATTTTTAGAACATGGGTACACACGCACATATTACAAATAGTAACATCAGAAAAGTAGTAAAAAGGATCAAACGATTCTGAAACTTTTTTGTAATGAACATGGCCGAGTGTTCTACTCACGAGTGAAATTTCGTGAAGAAATCACATCTGCCATATTCACTAGTAGAAAAAGGCCCATTTGTCCCGGTTTCATAGGCCCATTTGTCCCGGTTCTGGAACCGGGACTAAAGGGTCGCGACCAAAGCCCAATACCTTTAGTCCCGGTTCGCTTACTAATCGGGACAGATGGGGCTCCACGTGGCCGCTGCGGCTTGCCCAGGCAGGAGGGCCTTTTGTCCCGGTTGGTAGCACCAACCGGGACCAAAAAACATCCACGCGTCAGCAGTTCAGGGGCTGGGGTTTTTGTTTTTTGTTTTTGAAGGGGGGGGGGGGGGGGGGGTGGGTTTGGGGGTTTTGTAGGGTTAATTTAGGGGTTTCATATATTGTGTTAGCTAGCTAATAGAGAGAAGTGTCCTCTCTTATCTCCGTGCTTGGTCGACGCTACGTACTATACGTATAGAGTGGACTCGACACGCTAGCTAGTAAGCAAATGAAGGAAACCATTAAGTACACAAGATCGTCATGAACATATACAGAGAGAAGTGATCGACCCCCTCCTTCTCTGAGAGATTGGTCGAACAACAAGTTTTTGTATATCTATCCGACACTATTAGCTACATATATACAATATAAGATCTCTTACAATCCCTAACATCTAAAGTCAGTTTCCACATGGTATTCTCCGGCTGGATTGATGACGTGGTCAAGAAAGAATTCCGCCAATTCCTCTTGAATTGCTTTTATGCGATCTTGTGGTAGGAGTTCATCCCGCAGCTGCCACATCTAATTTGAAGAAGGGGGTCAATACATATATATGAATGAAACTCAACACAAATGATGGTAATAAAATAAGATTGTGAATATTATTGCTTACGCACTTCATATTGTTTTTCAGAGTAGCCCCGCTTAGAGGTCGTCGCGTTGTAGATGTACTCGTAAACATAGTATCCACAAAAATTATTCCCGCCTTCCTGCCACAACCACTTTACGAGAAATAGATGTCAATCAAACTGATAATCAAGCATTATAAATGGTATTGATGAAACTAGTTAGAATCAATGGGAGATGCGCGGAACTAGCAAGTAGTACTTACTTTTGGGTGTGTAAATCGGAGCTTCCCCGGCAGTCCCAGAGCTTCTGCGGTGAACTCTTTCCAAACCCTGCCAGACAAAGAAAACAATTACTTGATATCAGGAAATGAACAAAGTTGCCGATATGGTGCGATAACGATCGATTGAACTTACTTCTCGAGCATTTTAGTCATGGCCGCATACTCCTTGGGATATTTTCGTCTCGAGTCTAAGACGGTTACTAGTCCCTGCTCAAGCTTAATCTCTAGGAGAATAAAGTAGAAGCTGCGCACGCATGCAAAACTCATCAATTACATTACTATAACCTCGAGTAATAAGGGAAACCGAATATGCACAAGACAGTAACACTCACTTGCAGTTGTAAGGAAAGAGTATTTTATCTTTGTTTTGATTTCGAAGCAACGATTATAGCAAGTTGGCCTCGGTTTCTTTGGCATTATATTTAACCGTCCATTCATCTATGAGATTTGTGTTAGTGAACCCAATATCATAGATTTGTTCATTTCTGCATTCGACGATCTTTAATCTGCATAATATAGTGAGGATAATTATATATACATGCAATGAAAGAGCTGAGCTATATATAGAGACTTAATTACAGAAGTAGTACTTACAGACAGTAGCAAGTGACGATTATTTTATCGAGGGCCTTTTGATTGAAAAACTGGAAGAACTTCTTAAATGGAACAGACAACAGATCAATTCCAACGAGGTCGTGCTCCTCTTTAACTCTCAGCGTCAAAGTATCCTTCCCAGACTCGCTGCAGGTGTCCATGTACCACTCATGGAATCTTCGCATCATCGTTGTTAGAGGAGGATGACCAGGTTTGACGAGAGGCTTCCCGTACCGGTATTTGTGTTGGTCCACCTCCATTATATCAAAATGTGCATCGTCGGGCAGGTAATCACCAGGATTGGTACCGGGCAGCATCCCCGGCAGATTTGCAACGATATCGCTAGACACCTTGAGCGGGGGGCACGATTGGTTTGCCTGTTCGCCGAGCTGGGAAATTTTTTTCCCACTTCTTCGTTCTTGTAACCTTTTGTCACTTGAAGTAGTTCCCGACCGGCGCGCTCCTTGCACTGCCTTTTTAAGAGCGCGGACATGGTTGTCATCTGGTGGAGGCGGTGGTGGTCGCTTCAGGGCATCCAAAGTGCGCTTCAATTTCACCGGTTCTATCTTCTCCTCCGGAGGTGGATTTTTCTTTGCAAAAAAGTCCTTCACTTGGGCTTCACAGATCTGCGCGTTTTCCTCCTCGGTCATCTCGTATGGTAACTTCTCTAGAGGCTTGAGAGATGGACCGAATCTGTATTGCCTCCCGCCTCTGGCTGTACTGCTAGACGCCGGAGAAGCCGGAGTGGCTGCGGCTGTATTCCTTCGTTGCTTACGAGGCGAAGAAGGAGGCGGAGTGCTACGACGCGCCGGAGCAGCCGGAGCGGTGGCGGCTGTCTTCCGCTGTTGCTGACGAGGTGGAGGAGGAGGCGGGCTACTAGGACGCGCCGGCGCAGGCGGAGAAGGAGGCGGAGTGCCGCCACGCGTCGGAGCAGCCGGAGAAGGAGGCGGAGGAGGAGGCGGGCTGCTCGGACGCGCCGGCGCAGGCGGAGAAGGAGGCGGAGTGCCGCCACGCGCCGGAGCAGCCGGAGAAGGAGGCGGAGTGCCCTGATCACTCGCCGGAGGAGGAGGCGGAGTGCCCTGACTCGCCGGAGGAGGAGGAGGAGGCGGAGGCGTCCAGTTCGGAAGGTTGATGAGCTCCTTCCGCCATAGACATGGAGTCTTCAGAGCAAGACCCAGCTGAGTCTCCCCTTCACCGGTAGGGTGGTCAAGCTCGAGCTCCTCAAATCCCTCCGTTATTTCATCGACCATCACAACAACATAGCCTTGTGGAATCGGAAGGCAGTGAAAAGTTGTGCCGGGTTCAGGAGGTGCAACAGAGCCGACAGCCGCCTTGACTTTGAGGTGCTGCCATTGCATCATAAGGTGGCAATCTTGAGCCTCCATGATAGCATCCACGGGGTAGCTGGGAGACGTGAAGTCAGGCTGCTGAAGGAGCTCGGTGGAAGCCACGCTGCTTCTCCGCTGAGATGGCGGGGTAACTTCTGGGGTAGCTCCGGCAGGTCGCTGGCTCTGAACTAGTGCTTGTTCCTCTAGCGCTCGTACCCTTGCATTCAGCTTCTGCAGTTCGGTCTGCTCCACTTTCCTCTTCCTCTCCCGGGTTTTGTAACCACCTGCGCTGGGAAACCCAACCTTCCACGCAACGGAGCCTGCCGTGCCTCGTGTTCGTCCTGGGTGCTCAGGATTCCCGAGGACCTGTGTGAGCTCGTCGTTCTCTCTGTCGGGAACAAACGTCCCTTGCTGCACTGCGGCAATATACTTCTGAAGCTTCTTGACGGGTATTTCAAGTTGCTCCTCCGTCCAATAGCACTTCCCTGTTTCAGGGTCCAAGGTTCCCCCAACCCCGAAGAACCAAGTCCTTGAACGGTGTGGCCAGTTCAATGTCTCTGGTTCGACCCCTTTATCAAGCAGGTCCTTCTCAGCCTTGTCCCACAACGGCCGGGCTTTGAGGTAGCCACCTGACCCTGTGCGATGGTGATTCTCCTTCTTTGCAGCATTTTTCTTGTTTGTCGCTGACATCTTCTTACTCTTCTCCGATGTCTTGTGGGCCACAAATGCGGGCCAGTGATCTCTTATCTTCTCAAATCGGCCGGTGAATTCTGGAGTCTTCCCTTTGTCGACAAACGTTGATTTCAACTCATTCTTCCACCTCCTGAATAGATTTGCCATCTTCTTAAGAGCATGAGCCTTGACCAATGGCTCTATAACTGGCTTATCCGGATCCTCCTCTGGCGGTAGGGTGAAATTTGCCTTCAGCGCGGTCCAAAGATCATCTTTCTGTCTATTGTTGACAAAAGACACTTGAGGGTCTTCGCTCTTAGGCTTATTCCATTGGTGGATGCTCATCGGGATCATGTCCCTAACAAGAACCCCGCACTAAGCAGAAAATGCTTCCTTGGTCCGGTTGGGTTCAATCGGTTGGCCATCGCCCTTGATTGCTATGATCGCAAACCTTTCATCTTGGCGCAACCTTTTCTTCGGGCCTCGTCTCGTTACCGAAGTTTGGCTCGATCCGGAGGGCTAGAAAAGAAGAAAGAAGAGAGTTAATATGTGTACATACCAAAACAATTAATGCATCAATTAGCTAGTCAGCACAGGCTTAATTAATATATATACCTCGCCGGACTTTGCAATAGCTCCTTCCTCCGTTCGCTCACCGGAGCAATCATCACGGTCTCCTTCTTCCATCGGCATTCCGTCACCGGAGCCATCATAATCATGTCCTTCCACCTCCATTGTTTGATCACTGGAGCCTGCTTCACCCTCTCCTTTCAGACCATCGGTGTCATTGAGATACGACAAGACATCACCTCCGCCGAGGATTATGTCCCCCAACAACTGTTCTGCTTCGATGTCTCGGTGCTCCATAGTTTCTGCAAATATTACAACATGGCAATTAATATACAAACATGATAGATGGATATATTAGTGCAAACGTAGACCTAGCTAGCTCGACGCTTCTACGGTTTGGGGTGGCCTCGACAACGCTTCTAGGGTTTGGGGTGGCCTAGGCAACGCTTCTAGGGTTTGGGGTGGCCTCGACAACGCTTCTAGGGTTTGGGCCGGACCGCCTCTCTCATGAATGTCCGACGTCCGGACCGACAAGGGATTTAACAAAATGCGCCATTCTGGATGTGCAGAAAATGGTCCATATTTTTCCTGATCTCATCTACCCTTCTATATGTCACGTTGTCTAGTGTCAAAGAATTCAAGAAAACCATGACTTCATCATTAGCCGGAAATGACAGGCGCATAATGGTACAAAGCTCTACAAAGTTTTTTTGGAACGGAGTTCCCGATAGAATAATTCGCTTTTTGGTACAAAGTTCAGCAAGAGCCTTCCGAATATCGCTATTTGGAAGGCCTTTGCTGAAATTCGTACCAAAAGGCGAATTATTCTATCAGGAACTCCGTTCCAAAACAACTTTGATGGGGGCATTCTTGATAAATCTGGACCCTCGACCCTCGACCCCTCGGCGACCCTCGACCCTCTACCCTAGTTCACGACCCTCGACCGCTCGGCGATCCACGACCCTCTACCCTAGTTCCCGACCCTCGACCCCCTCATGTCACATTTGTCTAGTGTCAGAGGATTCAACAAAACCATGTCTTCATCATTAGGCGAAAGTAACAGGCGCATGATGGTACGAAGCTCTCCAAAGTTATTTTGGAACGGAGTCCCAGATAGGATAATTCGCTTTTTGGTACAAAGTTCAGCAAGAGCCTTCCGAATATCGCTATTTGGAAGGCCTTTGCTGAAATTCGTACCAAAAGGCGAATTATCCTATCCGGGACTCCGTTCCAAAATAACTTTGGAGAACTTCGTACCATCATGCCCCGGTTACTTCCGGCTAATGATGAAGCCATGGATTTCTTCAATACTTTGACACAAGGCAACCTCTCGACCCCTCGGCGTTCCTCGACCCTCGACCCCTCGATGACCCTCGACCCTCGAACCTTCGGCGACCCTCGACCCCTCGGTGACCCTCGACCCTCTACCCTAGTTCCCGACCCTCGACCGCTCGGCGATCCTCGACACCCTCGTTCCCGATAAAAATTAAGAAGAGGAGGAAGAAGAAAAAACAAAAGAGGAGAAGAAGAAGGAATAGAGGAGAAGAAGAAAAAATAGATTAAATATTAATCTATTTTTTTCTTCTTCTTCTCCTCTTTTTTTTTCTTCTTCTTCCTCTTCTTATTTTTTTCTCCTCTTCTTCTCTTCTTCTTCTCCTTCTTTCTCTTCTTATTTTTTTTCTCCTCTTCTTCTCTTTTTTCTCCCCTTTTTCCTCTCCTTCTTTTTCTTCCCTTCTTCCTTCTTCCTTCTTCCTCTTTTCCATACATATAAAAAGTTTAAAAGATACATACATACATACATACATATAAAAAGAAAGCATATATATATATATAACAAAAAAACATATATAAAAAAAGCAACGCGGCGGCGGCGGCGATGGGGCAGGGGCGCGGTGCTCACAGAGGAGGCGTCGGGGCGGGCAGGGGCAGGCAGGGCGGCGTCGGGCCGGGCCGGGCAGGGGCGGGCGGGGCGGGCGGGGCGGCGTCGGTGTCGGGCCGGGGCGGCGTCGGTGTCGGGGCGGCAGGCCGGGCGGCTCCGCGTGGCGGGCGCTCCGGCGCGTCGGCTCGGGGGGCGGGCGGGGCGGGAGAAGACAAGTGATTTTTGGAGAAACTGCTAAGTTTTTCTTATATACACGAAACATTGGTCCCGGTTCGTGGCACAAACTGGGACCAATGCCCCCCTTTGGTCCCGGTTCGTGCCACCAACCGGACCAAAGGTCTCTTTTCAGCACCCAAAGGCGGAAACAACAGCTTTGGTCCCGGTTGGTGGCAAACCGGGACCAAAGGGGGCATTGGTCCCGGTTGGTGCCACCAACCGGGACCAATGCACCCCTTTTGTCCCGGTTGGTGCTACCAACCGGGACCAAGCCTTGC
The DNA here is from genome assembly GCA_011799875.1 of Thinopyrum elongatum. NCBI lineage: Eukaryota > Viridiplantae > Streptophyta > Magnoliopsida > Poales > Poaceae > Thinopyrum > Thinopyrum elongatum. The sequence goes on from CM022297.1 coordinate 458,760,123, forward strand.
GCTGGCGCAGTGCGGTGGGATGTTTAGTCCCACCTCGCTAGTTGAGAGAGCTCGAGAGTGGTTTATAAGCGCTGCTGCGCCCACCCTCTCGAGCTCCTCTCAACTGCAGGCTTTCGGCCTACTCTATCAGTCCTTGCCCATGGGCCTACTGGACCTGCTGCGGGCCTGAATCCTAGCCCATGGTTGGGTTCCTAGTCGTATTCAGGCCGTGGTGGCCCAGTAGTGGCATTTTTTTCCATTTTTTTTGTTTTTTTTTACTTTATTTATTTTGTTTTGTTTCTACTTACAACAAAATACTTACTGTTTTTCAGTGATTCTTTTGATTTTAGGTATAAAAATTATAAACTTCTGTTAGTGCCATTAGTTTTCCAATTTGAATAGTTTAAATTTGAATTCTTTGAAATTTGTGTGAATCACTAGTTTGTGATTAACTTTATTATAAAAATAGATTTTTGGAGTGATTCTTTTTTCTGCTATTTAATATTACTGTGTTTTATCATTATATCAAAAATAGTTTTTGTTATTTTAGTTTCTAACAAAAAATCTTTATGATAATTCTTTTTTCTATTAAAGTTTCTAACAAAAAAGTTCTTTATGAAAATTCTTTTTGCTTTTAATTTTTTGAACAGAAAATACTTTGATAATTTTAGTTGCATAATTTTATATAATTTGTTTCAATAATACTAGAGGATTATAAAAGCTTTTTAGTTGATTCCTTTTGCTATTAGAGTTTCATAAGTTTTCTAGTTCATTCTTTTTCCTATTAGAGTTTCATTAAAGTTTTCTAGTTCATTCTTTAGTTTATTATTTTTGCTATTAGAGTTTCATAAAAGTTTTCCAGTTCATTCTTTTTTATATTAGTTCATTCTTTGAGCTAAATGACCCTGAAATTGAAAAGCACTTCAGATGAACTCTGAAGAGTTGAAAATTGGCATGGTATCATCATTTCACCCACATAGCATGTGCTAAAGTTGAGAGGGTTACGGCAAAACTGGATGCACTTCGTGTACAAAATGGACAATCTCTTTCGAAGTATCAGGGTTTCGGACGAAAACTCATCTGTTACAAAGGGATTTCTTTTTTTTCAACTTATTTGAACTCCAGACTTTTGTGTGTTTCAAAATGAACCATTCAAAGCCACATCATCAATTTTCAACCCTTTCTGACTTCATCTGTTTTTTTCATGCATTTACTGATTTTTTGAGCTAAATGACCCTGAAATTGAAAAGCACTTCAAATGAACTCTGAAGAGGTTGAAAATTGGCATGATATCATCATTTCACCCACATAGCATGTGCTAAAAGTTGAGAGGTTACGGCAAAAACTGGATGTGCTTCGTGTACAAAATGGACAATCTCATTCGAAGTATCAGGGTTTCGGATGAAAACTCATCTGTTACAAAGGGATTTCATTTTTTTGAACTTATTTGAACTCCAGACTTTTGTGGTGTTCAAAATGAACCATTCAAAGCCACATCATCAATTTTCAACCCTTTATGACTTCATCTGTCTTCACTTTTTCTTCGCTTGTGTCGTTTGCTTATTGCGCCGTAACCATGGATTTCTTCATCGCTTAACATGGTGCTTGGGTCAGCCTTGACTTTGAAGGAGGAATTTCATGAAACTTTTCATAATCTTCAACATGTCTGTCTTGCCCTCCATCCCACGATGTCCTTTTTCCTGAAAGAACTATGTGGCGCTTTGGCTCATCGTATGATGTATTCGCTTCTTTATGTTTTCTTTTTCTGGTTTGGTAGACATGTCCTTCACATGAAAACCTGCGCTACATCATTGGCTAGGACAATGGTTCGTCTGTGTACCCAAGATTGTTCAGATCCACTGTTGTCATTCCGTAATGTGGTCTACCTGTACCCCCCTCCTGACAGATTGACCCATTTGCACTTAAAAACAAGGGACCTTAAAATCATGTCCGTAGTCCAGTTCCCATATGTCCACTATGTAACCATAATATGTGTCCTTTCCCCTCTTGGTTGCTGCATCAAGCGGACACCGCTGTTTTGGTTGGTGCTCTTTTGATCTTGGGTGATCGTGTAAAATGTATTCCCTTTTATCTCGTACCTTTGTAAGTCAATACAGTCGAAGATGGTCCCCTGGACAACAGTACAGCTCATCAGAAATAGTGTTGTCACGTCTGAGACGTGTTTCCAACCAACTGCCGAAAGTCCTGATGTGTTCACATGTAATCCAGTCGTCACACTGCTCCGGGTGTTTGGAGCGCAGAATGTTCTTGTGTTCATCGACATACGGGGTCACCAAGGTAGAGTTCTGTGAACTGTGTAGTGTGCTTGAGACCAAGAATGCCCGTCCCTGCTATTATTGAGTCACCTCCTAGTGTGCCTTTTCCAGTCAGTCTCCCCCTCATACCGCTTGAGGGAGGCCAATCTTCTTAAGGCCAGGAATGAAGTCACACAAAACCCAATGACATCCTCTGTTTGATGGCCCATGGAGATGCTTCCTTCTGGCCTACGCGCTACGGACATATTTCTTTAGGATTCCCATGAACCTCTCAAAGGGAACATATTGTGTAGAAATACAGGGCCCAGAATGACAATCTCGTCGACTAGATGAACTAGGACGTGCGTCATGATATTGAAGAAGGAAGGTGGGAACACCAGCTCGAACTGACAAGACATTGCGCCACATCACTCATTAGCCTGGTAGGATTTGTGGATCGATCACCTTCTGAGAGATTGCATTGAGGAATGCACATAGCTTCATAATGGCTAATCGACATTTTCCGGTAGAAGCCCCCTCAATGCAACCGGAGCAGTTGCGTCATAATCACGTGGCAGTCATGAGACTTTAGGTTCTGGAACTTTTTCTCTGCCATATTTATTATTCCCTTTAATTCGACGAGAAGCCAACGGGACCTTCATACTGAGCAGGCATTCAAAGAAGATTTCCTTCTCTTCTTTGGTAAGAGCGTAGCTGGCAGGACCTTCATACTGCTTTGAAGGCATGCCATCATTTTCGTGCAAACGTTGCAGGTCCTCCTTGCCTCCGTGTGTATCTTTTGTCTTCCCATACACGCCCAAGAAGCCTAGCAGGTTCCCGCAAAGGTTCTTTGTCACGTGCATCACGTCGATTGAAGAGCGACCTCTAGGTATTTCTAGTAGGGTAGTTCCCAAAATATAGATTTCTTCTTCCACATGGGTGCGCGTCCCTCAGCGTCATTCGGAACAGATAGTCCGCCGGGACCCTTTCCAAGATTACGTGTAAATCATTGACCATAGCAAGTACGTGATCACCATTACACATGGCGGGCTTCTTCCGGTGATCTCGCCTCGCCTTTGAAATGCTTGCCTTTCTTTCGATATTGATGTTTGGTCGGAAGAAATCGACGATGCCCCAGGTACACATTCTTCCTTGCATTTGTCCAGGTATATACTTTCGGTGTCATCTAAACAATGCGTGCATGCGTGGTATCCCTTGTTTGTCCGTCCTGAAAGGTTTACTGAGAGCAGGCCAATCATTGATGGTTACAAACAGCAACGCATGCAGGTCAAATTTCTTCTGTCTGTGCTCATCCCACACACGTCAACCGTTTCCATTCCACAGCTGTAAAAGTTCTTCAACTAATGGCCTTAGGACACATCAATGTCGTTGCCGGTTTGCTTAGGGCCTTGGATGAGTACTGGCATCAATTAACTTTCGCTTCATGCACATCCAAGGAGAAAGGTTATACATCACTAGAGTCACAGTCCAGGTGCTGTGATTGCTGCTCTGCTCCCCGAAAGGATTAATGCCATCCCCGCTTAAACCAAACCATACATTCCTTGGGTCACCTGCAACTCATCAGCCCGGTACTTTCTCTCTATTTTTCTCCACTGCGACCCGTCAGCGGATGCTCTCAACTTCCCGTCTTTCTTACGGTCCTCTCTGTGCCATCGCATCAACTTGGCATGCTCTTTGTTTCTGAACAGACGTTTCAACCATGGTATTATAGGAGCATACCACATCACCTTCGCAGGAACCCTCTTCCTGGGGGGCTCGCCTCAACATCACTAGGGTCATCTCGTCTGATCTTATACCGCAATGCACCGCATACCGGCATCGTTCAAATCCTCGTACGCACCACGGTACAGGATGCAGTCATTAGGCATGCATGTATCTTCTGCACCTCCAATCCTAGAGGGCATATATACGACCTTCTTTGCTGCGTACGTACTGTCGGCAATTCGTTATCCTTTGGAAGTTCTTCTTCAATATTTTCAGTAGCTTCTCAAATCCTTTGTCAGGCAAGCATTCTCTGCCTTCCACTGCATCAACAATTCCAGTACGGTACCGAGCTTTGTGTTGCCATCTTTGCAATTGGGGTACAACCCTTTTTGGTGATCCTCTAACATGCTCGAACTTCAGCTTCTCCTTTTCACTTTCGCACTCCTCTTTGCATCAACAATGACCCGACGGAGATCATCATCGGGCACATTGTCTGGTTCCTCTTGATCTTCAGCTTCCCCCCCGTTGCAGCATCACCGTATTCAGGGGGCACATAGTTGTCATCTTCCTCTTCTTCTTCTTCGCTGTCTTCCATCATAACCCCTCTTTCTCTGTGCTTGGTCCAAACATTAAGTGTGGCATGAAACCCTTTTAAAGCAGGTGGTGGAAGGATTTTCCGTCAGATGTAAGACTTCGTATTCCCACATATAGGGCATGGACAACACATAAACCATTCTGCTTGTTTGCCTCACCACTTAGAAAATTATGCACGCCCTTAATGTACTCGGAGGTGCGTCTGTCACCGTACATCCATTGCCGGTTCATCTGCGTGCATTATATATAATTAAGTGTGTCAAAAACCATTACAGAACATCATGAATAGATTATGACCAATTAATAGAAGTTCATCATCACATTAAAACCAAAGTACATACATAGTTCTCATTGAACAACATATAGCTCCTCTCCAGAGCATCTAATTAAACCATACATTGAAACTATGTAAAACATTTCAATGCAACAACAAATGCAATCATAATCGCAACCAGGTAACAATTGATCCAACGCATAATGATACCAAGCCTCGGTATGAATGGCATAGTTTCTATACTTTCTAATCTTGAAGCGCATTGCATTCATCTTGATCTTGTGATCATCGACACTCCGCAACATGCAACTCCAATATCATCTTCTCCTCCTCAATTTTTTTCAATTTTTCCTTCAAGTAATTGTTTTCTTCTTCAACTAAATTTAACCTCTCGACAATAGGGTCGGTTGGAATTTCTGGTTCACATACCTCCTAGAATAAAAAATCTATGTCACGTTGGTCGGCATAATTGTCATAAACAATAAATGAACCAAATAGTTATAAAATATAATATATACCACATCCGAATCATAGACAGGACGAGGGCCGACGGGGCGGATACCAAACCATCGCACTATATAATACAAACAATAATAAAGTAAGAAAATTATACAAGTATCTATCTAAATGATACAAGTAAGAATTTTTCTTTTAGAAAGAAGATAAGAACAAGAGGCTCACCACGGTGGTGCCGGTGACGAGATCGGCGCGGGCGATCGTGGTGGTGAAGACGGGACGGGACGTGACGGACCGCTAAACCTAGACAATCTTGAGGAAAATGGAGCTTGGAGGTCGAGTTTGGAGAGGAGAAAGCTTAAGTAGTGTGGCTCGGGCATTTCATCGAACACCTCATTTGCATAGGAGGTGAGCTAGAGCACCACAAGCCCTCCCCTAGCCGGCCAGAAAAAACAGAGCAGTGGAGTGCTCTGCTTGCGGGCGAGGGGGTAATATAGCCACACACATTGGTCCCGGTTCGTGGATGGAACCGGACCAAAGGGTGGCCTTTGCTCCCGGTTCCATCCACGAACCGGAACCAATGATGTGGGCCAGGAGCGAGGCCCATTGGTCCCGGTTCGTGTCTGGAACCGGGACAAAGAGGTCCACGAACCGGGACCAATGCCCCACGAGGCCCCCGGGGCCCCCTGGGCGCATGAACCGGACGTATGCCCCCATGGGTCCTGGTTCGTGACTGAACCGGGACTAATGGTCTGGGCAGGCCTGAACCAAAGCCCTGTTTGTTGGGGAACTTAGTAGTAAATCAAAAAATTTCCTATGTATCACCAAGATCAATCTAGGAGAGGCTTGCAACGAGAGAGAGGGAGTGCATCTTCATACCCTTGAAGATCGCTAAGTGGAAGCGTTCGCAAG
>CM022297.1:458767976-459077188 GCA_011799875.1 Thinopyrum elongatum
TTGTTGTGCATGCCTCTTTAAGGAAAAACTTGTCTAACTATGTCTGTACTCAGATATATTTGTTATGACTGACTTATGTATTCGGATCTTCGGATCCCTGGTCTGTAATATTGTGGATCTCCGTTTAAATTGTGTTAGAGTTGTGTTGTGATATCTTCCCGTGAGTCCCTGTGGTTGATCGTACACGTTTGCGTGTATGATAGTGTCGATTGAGTCGGGGGCGTCACAGGAACCCTTTGAAGCCGTCTTTACTTGTACTCGACAGTGTTGGTTCGTACGCAAAGATCGTTTGAGTGGCCAAAGTTGATCTAGGAGGTAGTAACCGCACCTACATCAAGCACACACCTACACTTCTCCATGTGAAGTAGTTGATCTAGAGATGTGCAGAGGGAAGGAGAGTTCGATGCACACCTCCATCAACACAAGCATCGTCATTTCTCAAGCACGACAAGCAGTGCTCCTGGTGCTCACCACCGGCCAACGCCCGCCCGTTGCCACCAGCACACGCCCGTGGTACTGTTCTTCCAGGGCATTCATTCCCTAACGTGCGCGCAAGGAAATTCTAGTCTTCGGTTCAGAGACACAACGCTCACAATAGCCACTCAGTGGAAACGCCCTTTGGAGCAACCCTCTTCTGGAATGACGTTTGCGTCTGATGGGGGACGTGAAGCTTCTGCTAGCGTTGGACAAGGAGCTCTTTGTCACGCTTTTGCCGTCCATTGGGAGAGAAGGCCGGAAGTGGGGTTAGGGATTTGAGGGGAGAAAGAATGGGAATTTGGGTGATTTCTCACGCTTATGTGGCTCCCCTGACTCAATCGTACACTAATCATAAACGCAAACGTGTACGATCAAGCACAGGGACTCACGGGAAGATATCAACACAACTCTAACACAATTAAACGGAGATCCACAATATTACAGACCAGTGATCCGAAGATCCGAATACATAAGTCAGTCATAAAAATATATCTGAGTACAGACATGAGTTAGACAAGTTTTGCCTTAAGAAGGCTAGCACAAACATCGACACTAGATCGAAAAGGTTGGCCTCCTGCCTGGGAGCCTCGATCCTGCTCCTGGTCAGCTGGCTTGATCCAGTAGTAAGTACCCTTGGACCTCCTGGTAGTAAGCTCCGGTGGTGGCATCTGGCTCTGGACTCCATGTTGTTTGTATCATCAAGGTGGGGGTATATGGGGAAAAGAGAAAGTAAAGCACACCGTGATACTCATCCGAAAGTACTTAGCAAGAGAGGATCTATAACATATGCAACATTATCAAGGAGAAAGGCTGTATAAGGGAATGGGCTGCAGAACTGCCAGAAAGAGAGAAGGCCTAGTCCTATCGAAGACTAGCATCTTCAACATCTTCACAAGGCCATCTCTTGCAGCAGTAGAAGAGAGTAGAATAGCATTTATTAGCAAACATGTTGAAGTACAGCTTAAAGATCCTTCCTCGACTCCCAAGCGAGGAAAGCGATCCCGAAGCTTCAATTAAGTAACAAGTATCCAGTTAAGAGTAGATCGGGATACACAAACTGAGCGTCCTTTACCGTAGGACTGGGCTATCGATAGAAGATTCATCCCTGCAGGGGTGCACTACTGTTACCCAACACGCTCGACAACTCTGGCCGGACACCTTGCTGGGTAATGCCCGTCCTCGGAAGATCAACACGAAACAGCGCTCTACCGGCTCGGCAGAGAGGTCAGTACGCCGGACTAACCTATCACCAGAGGTCTCGGGCCATCGCCCTGGGCACCCTGCGCGTTGCGAGACTGGCGGGGTGCAGGCGCGACACTGAACTCGTCAGTGAAGTATCCAGCCCAATCCCGACAATCAGCCGCACGGTGAATCGTGACGTCAGACGAGCTTTCGGGAGAGAACGTACTTCGCAGAGGTCCCATAACCATTATCCCGCGTTGGTGGTAGTGCGTATAGGGCACGTCGACCCATCAGATAACACAACCAAATCCAATAGGCTCAATTAGTATCACAGGAGACAATCAGAGTCTCTGATGCTCCGCCACAATGTCACACTCGAGTGCCCTTACGGCACACCCGAAATCATAGATCCCCCGCGGGTACCCACCAGGGTGGACCCGCCTGTAACAAAGGGTCAAGTACCGTGTGGTCATAACATCAAGGGGGAAACCCGAGGAATCACCTGCGGATTCCACTCGACGAAATCATCAGGGTGAACGTTATGAGTATCACCCTCGAGGTTCACACTGAGGGGTCGCACGACAAGTCGGATCGGAAGTTGGAGAAGGAGGAATCATCCTCGATGACCACGACCAAACAGTCTACACTACAGAGTATTCATCGGGAGTGCGTTACGAGGTATCACCCTCGGACACCGATAGTTAATACGCAGAGTCGTACAACTAAGGGGTGTGAAGTGAGGGTGTCGGTCTCGGTCGACGATCACATTGATCGAGTCGTCGATGATCAAGCAGGGCATCAAGGATAAGGTGGTGGGGGGTCACTGATGGTTCATTCCAACCTAACTAAACAGTTTATCATAGGCAGGTAAGAAGCAATGAACAGGTTACAACAGCAGGCATGCATCAGAATAGGAGCATACATTAACCAGTAGCAAAACTAATGCAAGCAAGAGAATAGAATGGGCCTATCTGGAATGCTCAAGGGGGGGGGGGGGGCTTGCCTGGTGCTCTGGCAAGAGAGAGGGGTCGTCAACGGGCTGCTCGTCGGTAGTGTAGTCGTATCCTGGTGCAGCGTCGTCGGTCTAAGCGTCTATACGAGAGAGAGAAGGAGGGGGAGAGAAACAATAAATTCACGGCGATAATGCAAACAACATGTATGAAAGCTAAATGATATGCCGGGTGTTCTACTGCCTAACTAAATGATTTAGTTAGTTTAGGAATTTATTGGATTATTTAATTAAAGTTGGGCACTATTCATTTACTGAAAACGGTCTAAAAGTTCAATGTTCATATAGCTAGGGGCGTCTGACAGGAATACGGGGGACGTATTTGGGTTCGTATGAAATTCTGAGCAAGTTTCATATATAAATTATTTCATCGGAGTTACGGTTTATTTAATATGATTTCTAAGTTTTATAATTTCGAATTTATTTAATATTAAATCAACATTATCCGAAACAATGTTGCGATGACATCAGCATGACCTAAGCATGACGTCAGCAGGTCAACTCTGGCTGACCAGAGTCAAACCTGACACGGGGGGACCACATGTCATACACTGTGCTTAATCAGAGAGGTTAATTAATTATTTGAGTTATTAAACAGGTGGGGCCAGCAGTCGTGACTGTTAGTATTTAATTAACTAATTATTTATTTATTTAAAACCGTTTAAATGGGGTGGGGCCCGCGTGTCATAGACACGGTGGCACAGTCAGCAGCGCTGACTGGTCAACAGGGCCCATGGGGTCCGTGGTCAGTGACAGGAAGGGGGGCCGCGGTGAAGTGGCAGCACGTCGGCACCGGCCACGGAGCACGCCGGCGAGCCCGAACGCGGCGTCGAGCTCCGACGAGCTCGGGATTTGCCCACAGGGGCATCTCCGGAGGCGTGCTTGGGCTCTAACGAACAAGCGCGGCGAGGCATCAGTTGGTGGTGGTGGATGGTCACGCGGGGTGGCGGAACGACGGCGACATCGTTTCAGCGGCGGCCGGAATACGGCAAGTCGGGGTCAAGCCTAGGGGCTCGCCCGAGATGATTACTGCACGCACGCGAGGTTGGGCTCTCCGAGAAACACGACGGAGGCGACGGCTTAGCACGGGGTGGACGAGGGCGCGAGCCACGAGCTCCACGGCGGAAGCAGGGCACGGCAATGGCGTGGGGTAGCTAGCAACGGCTCGTTCTAGCGCGAGATGGAGGAAAGGGAGGATGCGGAGCACCGAGGAGCGTACGGAGTGCCGTTGATCAGTTTAGGAGCAGCAGAGCAGGGGGGGTCGACGCGACGAAGTTTCGGTGGCCGCGGGCGTTGACGGAGACGATGTGGTGATGGTGGTGCTCCCAAGACAAAGCAGGGCAGCAGCTTGACGGAGACGAGGGCTCCAGAGCTCCTGGACAAGTCGCAGGGACGAGCGGGGCACGGCGGCCGTGAGCTTCAGCGGTGGCCGACCATGGCGGCGCCGGGAGAGAGGGGAGCGAGGGAGGAAGGGGGGGGGGGGAATGGGCTAGGGTTCGCCAGGGGGGAGCGCGGGGTTGCCTTAACACACGAGCGGAGCGGGCGTTGTCGATTGCTGGAGGGGAGGGCCTGGCGACGGACGCTCCAGGTGCTGACAAGCAGAGGTTGTGAGCAGTGGCGAGGTGGCGGAAAGCGCGGGAGTGGGTTGGGCCGCGGCTTGTAGCGGTAGGCCGAGTGCACAGTAGACGTCTTAGGCTTTTCCTTTTTCTCTTTTCTGTTTCTTTTTCTTTGTGTCTGTTAATTGTTGGCCCCAAAGGTTTTTGTAAAAAGTGTGACCTAGTCCATAAATACCAGTGCTTTATTCCCTAACACCTAAAACTAGTTTGGGCAAAATATCATCTCATAATTGTTTTTAACAAATTAAAAGGTTGCTAAATATTATTTCAGCCACTGTTTGAGGTGTTGTGAGTTACTTACCCAATTACTAAATGTTGGTTACAATTTAGAATGGTCTCTGCAACATTGCTAGTTATTGAACATTCAGTTTCTATGTTGGATAACTTTTATTTTCCACTTTTATTTAAACTTGAATTTGACTTAGGGTTGAAATGCAATGATGAGCTAATGATGATTATGCACTATTATGCTTGCTGACATGTCATTATCAAAAGTGATTACTGTAGCTAGACAGGGGGTGTTACACCTTAATTCGGATATAATTATACCGGTTGGGATGCACCCACCCATAGTGCTCACGTGGCAGGTGGGAAACTTAACATTTGATAGATTCAAAATTGGAAGTTTTAGAACTTCAAATTCCACACAATTCACCATTCAAACCAACCTCACTACTACTTGATCAATCAGTACACAGTTCACATGATACATAATCTGAAGTAATTTATGCATCACAAAATGACATTGATCCCTTAAGCTTAGAGTTGTTCTTGTTCCGATCTGCTATCTTATCAGCAATGGCATATTCCAACTCCCTTTTCTCCTGCTTGAGCTTATCCCTCTCTTCTCTACCTTGAAGTTGAAATTTCTAATCCACTTCGATTGAGCAAATCGATTGTACTTCAACTGGTCCACATGTCCCTTTGTTTAATGTTCTACTTCTCCATCTTAGCCATCTCTTGCTTTAAAATTCCCATGGCATTGTCCAGAGCAAACATCTCTCTCTCCTCATTGTCCCTCTTAAGTTGCGATAATTGTACTCATGTGCCCTCTTCTATTAGGCATCAAAGAGATTGTTCACATGGCAACCGACTTGTTGTACTGATTTCTAGTTGCCTTTTCTCTATGTAAGATTGAGATTAACATATGTACGTTCCCGATTGTCATTGTTCTAGCTTGCTGCTCTCCTCTACATATGCCATAACTTACCAAGTGTTTTCTTCAATGAGTCAGCCACTCTAAATCAACCCACGCACAACTTCAGAATTTTCCCTTCTGACAAAAGCAAAAATTTACACAATGCTTCAAATAACAGTGACCACTATGTTAAATAACAAGATTGTTGTGTAAAATATAACTAGGTATTAAATGAGCACTATTGTCTACCTTAATTAGCTAAATGAGCTCATTGAACACTCTATCCCCCTCAACATACTTACAAAATGAGCACATTTTTTTTACATACTTAGCAATGAGCACTGAGCATACCTTAATTAAACACAAGGACCACAATATTCTTTTGCATACTCCTCCGTTCCATAAGTATGCGTATAGATTTTTGGAAAGTCAAAGTTTGCAAGTTTGACCAAGTTTATAGGAGAAACTATTATATCTACAATACCAAATATGTAAAATAGAAACTGCATCTTATGATGAATCTAATGATATATGTTTGGCATTCTAGATATAAATATTTTACCTGTAAACATGGTCAAAGATTCTAAGGTTTACTTTTAAAATATTTATATGCACTACATTATGGAACTGAGGGAGTACTTAGCAGAATGCACAATAAAGACATGAAAAATTAACCATGATATTTAAAGCTTTTCTCATGAGTGACCACTACAAAATTAGAGCTTTATTAGTTAGGGCACTGCTTTTAAAAGAAAATCCTAAGAGCAGTTAACTCTAGGACAATTTGCAATATTTCATTAAAGAAGCAGGGTGAGCATACCATTTTCAACAGGTTTGATCTATATGCTCAGACACATGAATAGAACTCCCGCCATGTTCCCTTCAAAAGTACGGTATTCTCTGCCGGCCTCCCGTGGTGCACAAGATCATTACATCTGTGACAACAACGACAGAGCTTAGTTCGGGCCAGCAGGGGCCATGGCCCCCCAGCCTCACCTACATTACCTGAAAGAAAAATTGCCCCCCCCCCCCCCCCCCCCCCCCCACCCCCCCCCCCCCCCCCAAAACAACCATATTTGGCTACCTCGCCCACCTGAACATCCTGGCTAGCTCTGCCACTGTGTGACAATGCCGCTGAAACAGAGTCAACGGCATTGTAGACGGGGCCTAAATAAGCCAAGGGGAGCACGGATTGTAAGATAGGAGTGAAAATGATGCTCAAATGAAATGTGTGGATGGACTCCTCACTCGTTTCTCCATCATTCCAGGAGACCATGGCGCGATGCGGCGACAAGGGCTTGGTCGGAGATGGTTACAATAGAGAAGAGAGTGAGAGCGAGATAGAGAGGAGAGCCGCGGCGGAGGCTGCAGTAAGTGGGGAAATAGTTTGTGAGGCCTGTAGCTAACCGCCTCTAACATTTGTCAATCACGAACCATTACCCTGTAGCCATGTCGGCAAAAGGGCCACCTATCGAATTCAACGCCAAAATGGGCTAAGCTGCCGATCGGTGCTATCTATAAACAGATTACGGTAGGCGGTCGGTTTTGCCAAAAAAAAAGAATTGTGTTTGTACTAACCTAGCCACTAATTTGATTTGTTTGTGCAATGAACTACCGTGCTCTTGACCCGATCCGACATCTTGACCAGCCTCCGGACACGACGGCCATAACCCTAGAAACCCTAGATTGATGTGGACGTAGAGGGGATGGGAGAGTAGAGGGCGTCGAACCTATGCAATGTTGTGTGTAGAGAAATTGTAGGGAGGACTCCGTGAAGAATATGACATGGGGACAACAGAGTGTTCTTATAAGGGAACACTTTCCTTTTAATATGGTATAGCCGTAGATGCTTACATACATGCATAAACACTCACCTCTATGCACGCACGCACGCACATCCTACCTAATGAGCACCTCTGAGATATTGATCTGGCACAACATCTTGAAATTGACGAAGTCGTCATAGACGCTTCGTAGTTGAGAGGAATGTATTCTCTCACTGAACATCACCAAAAAGACTGAAATAAATCCAGAAAATACAAGCATAATAAATCTAACCATCTGAGCTAGTTTACTATAGAGCGAACACTTGACGATAAAGGGTTTCCCCCCGCTTTAGATTATAAAGCAACCATCCGATACAACGAGCTTGCTGGGGCCGCAGCACAAACAAGCCAAAAGAAAAAAAGAGAGAGAGAAAAGAGAAATAAATGCCAACAATGGCAAATTGACGAAACAAAGATGGCCGGCAACCGCTGCACCCTCCGGAGAAATACTACCGCGCTTCTAGCACTCCGAGGCGTCGCGTACCGGGCAACACCTTCAAGAAGGAATGCGACGACGACGCCACTGCTGTCCGGACAAGTCCAAGGGTAAACCCCGGTACGCAGAGGGCAGTGGGAAGGGGTATATCCGACACCCTTCAGGAAGGTTTGGCGGCGCCCGAGGCGTCACCGCGTCGATGACGGACGAGCCACCAGGGATTTCTCCCACCCAAACGACCACCACCACCCCGACGCTCTGAAGTGCACCACCAGAACTGCCGCCCACACAACATGTGCCACCACGTCACCGACCCATCAACGCCGTCTCTCTGAGCACCGACACAAGCCTGGGGGGAGGGACGAAGAGCCAACGGGCTCGGGGCATCCGCACTCAGCCGACGGGAGGAGACTACCACCACCCGCTGCCGCGGAGCCGACCGACGTGACGACAGGAGCTTACCAGCCCGCACAAGCCCGGCCGACCCCGAAGGATCCGGACAACCCCTGCCGCCACGCTGCAGCACATCGGCCAACGAAGCCGGCACCGCCCGCAACCCCCGATGCCGCGCCATCTCCACCAGGGAGCCGCGCCGCCGCGCGCCCAAAGCGCCGGCCCGCCCCAACCCAGATGAGGCCCGGAGAGGCCCAGATCTGGGCGGAGCAGAAGCCGGCGGCCAGCCACAACCACCACGCGCCCCGCGGCCAACGAATCGCCGCCAAGTCGCCAACATGCAAGCCAAGGAGCACCGCCGCCGGCCACCGACGCCCGAGCAGTGGGGGCCGACGCGGGGACAGGCAGGCCGCCGCTGCCGGCACCACGCGGGCAAGGCCGGCGGCGCGCCCATGGCGCGGCGGGGAGGAGGTAGGAGCGAAGGGGGGGGGGGCGGGCGCTGGGGGGAATGGGAGGAAGGGGCCCCGGTTGCCTCGTCGGGGAGGCGACGCGGGGGTACGGGGGAGGGGGGAGGGAGGGAGGGGAGGGGGTGGGGGTGAGAGAGAGGGCTAGCGGCGGCGGCTACCGCAACGGGGGAGCCGGCGGCGGCGGGCGGAACCCTAGGGAGGGGGAGATAGAGCGAACACTTGAGAGGCAAAAGATGCTCCTACGAGGTGAGGCGTGATATATACAGGGAACCTAACCAAGTCTAAAAGCATATTGAATAATTGAGATATCATTTTCGAACATCTTTGTGTCCTTCAAGTTGCGTCCTATTCGCTTGTGATACAGTTCGCCTCGCCAGCAGCAACAAACAACCACGTCGGTACGGAAGTCAGTGAGGCCACCGATCGTCGTCTGGCTCTATTTGTAGAAGAATATTTTTGAAGACACTGTGCAACAAGCTGCAAGGGGCCCTAATCTGAGGAAAAAGTACCCGGCCGGCCGCACCTCTCCGCGTGGGCTCGCCCTCCAGCAGCCTGCTCATCCTTCCGGGACTGCTTCTCCGGTTAGCTGCATGATCCACATCTCCATCGTCATTAATCGGCGTCTTGGTTCTCCCCCTTTCGGCGGCCTCTGTCAAGGACTATGCATCTCCTGTCTTCGGCTCCAGGTTAGTAGGGCGTTCTTCTGTGCTGATGGCTCAATCCCCTCACCACCTACTGCCGCTAATACATCGGATTTCACGCAGCTTACTTTGTATAGATAAAAGTACCCATCTTTTCTCCGAGAATAAAACTGAATGAGTATTTTTTTTTCCTAATGAGCTCATGCTTCAAAGTTTTATTGGATGGACAGACATAACCCCATGGGCACCAACGGAGCTACGGAGCCAACCAGTCTTACAGTCGGTGTATTGCAGAAAATCACAGATAAATTTTCCAGCGAGAGAACACTTGGTCAAGGCGCATATGGAAAGGTTTTCAAGGTAGATTCATATACTGCTACGGACACGGATTTGAGAACATGGGTACACACGACATATTACAAATAGTAACATCAGAAAAGTAGTAAAAAGGATCAAACGATTCTGAAACTTTTTTGTAATGAACATGGCCGAGTGTTCTACTCACGAGTGAAATTTCGTGAAGAAATCACATCTGCCATATTCACTAGTAGAAAAAGGCCCATTTGTCCCGGTTTCATAGGCCCATTTGTCCCGGTTCTGGAACCGGGACTAAAGGGTCGCGACCAAAGCCCAATACCTTTAGTCCCGGTTCGCTTACTAATCGGGACAGATGGGGCTCCACGTGGCCGCTGGCTTGCCCAGGCAGGAGGGCCTTTTGTCCCGGTTGGTAGCACCAACCGGGACCAAAAAACATCACGCGTCAGCAGTTCAGGGGCTGGGTTTTTGTTTTTGTTTTTGAAGGGGGGGGGGGGGGGTTTGGGGGTTTTGTAGGGTTAATTTAGGGGTTTCATATATTGTGTTAGCTAGCTAATAGAGAGAAGTGTCCTCTCTTATCTCCGTGCTTGGTCGACGCTACGTACTATACGTATAGAGTGGACTCGACACGCTAGCTAGTAAGACAATGAAGGAAACCATTAAGTACACAAGATCGTCATGAACATATACAGAGAGAAGTGATCGACCCCCTCCTTCTCTGAGAGATTGGTCGAACAACAAGTTTTTGATATCTATCCGACACTATTAGCTACATATATACAATATAAGATCTCTTACAATCCCTAACATCTAAAGTCAGTTTCCACATGGTATTCTCCGGCTGGATTGATGACGTGGTCAAGAAGAATTCCGCCAATTCCTCTTGAATTGCTTTTATGCGATCTTGTGGTAGGAGTTCATCCCGCAGCTGCCACATCTAATTTGAAGAAGGGGGTCAATACATATATATGAATGAAACTCAACACAAATGATGGTAAAAATAAGATTGTGAATATTATTGCTTACGCACTTCATATTGTTTTTCAGAGTAGCCCCGCTTAGAGGTCGTCGCGTTGTAGATGTACTCGTAAACATAGTATCCACAAAAATTATTCCGCCTTCCTGCCACAACCACTTACGAGAAATAGAGTCAATCAAACTGATAATCAAGCATTATAAATGGTATTGATGAAACTAGTTAGAATCAATGGGAGATGCGCGGAACTAGCAAGTAGTACTTACTTTGGGTGTGTAAATCGGAGCTTCCCGGCAGTCCCAGAGCTCTGCGGTGAACTCTTTCCAAACCCTGCCAGACAAAGAAAACAATTACTTGATATCAGGAAATGAACAAAGTTCCGATATGGTGCGATAACGATCGATGAACTTACTTCTCGAGCATTTTAGTCATGGCCGCATACTCCTTGGGATATTTTCGTCTCGAGTCTAAGACGGTTACTAGTCCCGCTCAAGCTTAATCTCTAGGAGAATAAAGTAGAAGCTGCGCACGCATGCAAAATCATCATTACTACTATAACCTCGAGTAATAAGGGAAACCGAATATGCACAGACAGTAACACTCACTTGCATTGTAAGGAAAGAGTATTTATCTTTGTTTTGATTTCGAAGCAACGATTATAGCAAGTTGGCCTCGGTTTCTTTGGCATTTATTTAAACGTCCATCATCTATGAGATTTGTGTTAGTGAACCCAAATCATAGATTTGTTCATTTCTGCATTCGACGATCTTAATCTGCATAATATAGTGAGGATAATTATATATACTGCAATGAAAGAGCTGAGCTATATATAGAGACTTAATTACAGAAGTAGTACTTACAGACAGTAGCAAGTGACGATTATTTTATCGAGGGCCTTTTGATTGAAAAACGGAAGAACTTCTTAAATGGAACAGACAACAGATCAATTCCAACGAGGTCGTGCTCCTCTTTAACTCTCAGCGTCAAAGTATCCTTCCAGACTCGCTGCAGGTGTCCATGTACCACTCATGGAATTTCGCATCATCGTTGTTAGAGGAGGATGACCAGGTTTGACGAGAGGCTTCCCGTACCGGTATTTGTGTTGGTCCACCTCCATTATATCAAAATGTGCATCGTCGGGCAGGTAATCACCAGGAGTTGGTACCGGGCAGCATCCCCGCAGATTTGCAACGATATCGCTAGACACCTTGAGCGGGGGGCACGATTGGTTTGCCTGTTCGCCGAGCTGGGAATTTTTTTCCCACTTCTTCGTTCTTTGTAACCTTTTGTCACTTGAGTAGTTCCGACCGGCGCGCTCCTTGCACTGCCTTTTTAAGAGCGCGGACATGGTTGTCATCTGGTGGAGGCGGTGGTGGTCGCTTCAGGGCATCCAAAGTGCGCTTCAATTTCACCGGTTCTATCTTCTCCTCCGGAGGTGGATTTTTCTTTGCAAAAAAGTCCTTCACTTGGGCTTCACAGATCTGCGCGTTTTCCTCCTCGGTCATCTCGTATGGTAACTTCTCTAGAGGCTTGAGAGAGGACCGAATCGATTGCCTCCCGCCTCTGGCTGTACTGCTAGACGCCGGAGAAGCGGAGTGGCTGCGGCTGTATTCCTTCGTTGCTTACGAGGCGAAGAAGGAGGCGAGTGCTACGACGCGCCGGAGCAGCCGGAGCGGTGGCGGCTGTTTCTGTTGCTGACGAGGTGGAGAGAGGCGGGCTACAGGACGCGCCGGCGCAGGCGGAGAAGGAGGCGAGTGCCGCCACGCGTCGGAGCAGCGGAGAAGGAGGCGGAGGAGGAGGCGGGCTGCTCGGACGCGCCGGCGCAGGCGGAGAAGGAGGCGGAGTGCCGCCACGCGCCGGAGCAGCGGAGAGAAGGAGGCGGTGGCCCTGATCACTCGCCGGAGGAGGAGGCGGAGTGCCCGACTCGCGGAGGAGGAGAGGAGGGGAGGCGTCCAGTTCGGAAGGTTGATGAGCTCCTTCCGCCATAGACATGGAGTCTTCAGAGCAAGACCCAGCTGAGTCTCCCCTTCACGGTAGGGTGGTCAAGCTCGAGCTCCTCAAATCCCTCCGTTATTTCATCGACCATCACAACAACATAGCCTTGTGGAATCGGAAGGCAGTGAAAAGTTGTGCCGGGTTCAGGAGGTGCAACAGAGCCGAAGCGCCTTGACTTTGAGGTGCTGCCATTGCATATAAGGTGGCAATCTTGAGCCTCCATGATAGCATCCACGGGGTAGCTGGGAGAGCGGAAGTCAGGCTGCTGAAGGAGCTCGGTGGAAGCCACGCTTGCTTCTCCGCTGAGATGGCGGGGTAACTTCTGGGGTAGCTCCGGAGGTCGCTGGCTCTGAACTAGTGCTTGTTCCTCTAGCGCTCGTACCCTTGCATTCAGCTTCTGCAGTTCGGTCTGCTCCACTTTCCTCTTCCTCTCCCGGGTTTGTAACCACCTGCGCTGGGAAACCCAACCTTCCACGCAACGGAGCCTGCCGTGCCTCGTGTTCGTCCTGGGTGCTCAGGATTCCCGAGGACCTGTGTGAGCTCGTCGTTCTCTCTGTCGGGAACAAACGTCCCTTGCTGACTGCGGCAAATACTTCTGAAGCTTCTTGAGGGTATTTCAAGTTGCTCCTCCGTCCAATGCACTTCCCTGTTTCAGGGTCCAAGGTTCCCCCAACCCCGAAGAACCAAGTCCTTGAACGGTGTGGCCAGTTCAATGTCTCTGGTTCGACCCCTTTATCAAGCAGGTCCTTCTCAGCCTTGTCCCCACAACGGCCGGGCTTTGAGGTAGCCACCTGACCCTGTGCGATGGTGATCTCCTTCTTTGCAGCATTTTTCTTGTTTGTCGCTGACATCTTCTTACTCTTCTCCGATGTCTGTGGGCCACAAATGCGGGGCCAGTGATCTCTTATCTTCTCAAATCGGCCGGTGAATTCTGGAGTCTTCCCTTTGTCGACAACGTTGATTTCAACTCATTCTTCCACCTCCTGAATAGATTTGCCATCTTCTTAAGAGCATGAGCCTTGACCAATGGCTATAACTGGCTTATCCGGATCCTCCTCTGGCGGTAGGGTGAAATTTGCCTTCAGCGCGGTCCAAAGATCATCTTTCTGTCTATTGTTGACAAAAGACACTTGAGGGTCTTCGCTCTTAGGCTTATTCCATTGGTGGATGCTCATCGGGATCATGTCCCTAACAAGAACCCCGCACTAAGCAGAAAATGCTTCCTGGTCCGGTTGGGTTCAATCGGTTGGCCATCGCCCTTGATTGCATGATCGCAAACCTTTCATCTTGGCGCAACCTTTTTTCGGGCCTCGTCTCGTTACCGAAGTTTGGCTCGATCCGGAGGGCTGAAAAGAAGAAAGAAGAGAGTTAAATGTGTACATACCAAAACAATTAATGCATCAATTAGCTAGTCAGCACAGGCTTAATTAATATATATACCTCGCCGGACTTTGCAATAGCTCCTTCCTCCGTTCGCTCACCGGAGCAATCATCACGGTCTCCTTCTTCCATCGGCATTCCGTCACCGGAGCCATCATAATCATGTCCTTCCACCTCCATGTTTGATCACTGGAGCTGCTTCACCCTCTCTTTCAGACCATCGGTGTCATTGAGATACGACAAGACATCACCTCCGCCGAGGATTATGTCCCCCAAAACTGTTCTGCTTCGATGTCTGCGGTGCTCCATAGTTTCTGCAAATATTACAACATGGCATTAATATACAACATGATAGATGGATATATTAGTGCAAACGTAGACCTAGCTAGCTCGACGCTTCTACGGTTTGGGGTGGCCTCGACAACGCTTCTAGGGTTTGGGGTGGCCGGCAACGCTTCTAGGGTTTGGGGTGGCCTCGACAACGCTTCTAGGGTTTGGGCCGGACCGCCTCTCTCATGAATGTCCGACGTCCGGACCGACAAGGGATTTAACAAAATGCGCCATTCTGGATGTGCAGAAAATGGTCCATATTTTTCCTGATCTCATCTACCCTTATATGTCACGTTGTCTAGTGTCAAAGAATTCAAGAAAACCATGACTTCATCATTAGCCGGAAATGACAGGCGCATAATGGTACAAAGCTCTACAAAGTTTTTTTGGAACGGAGTTCCCGATAGAATAATTCGCTTTTGGTACAAAGTTCAGCAAGAGCCTTCCGAATATCGCTATTGGAAGGCCTTTGCTGAAATTCGTACCAAAGGCGAATTATTCTATCAGAACTCCGTTCCAAAACAACTTTGATGGGGGCATTCTTGATAAATCTGGACCCTCGACCCTCGACCCCTCGGCGACCCTCGACCCTCTACCCTAGTTCACGACCCTCGACCGCTCGGCGATCCACGACCCTCTACCCTAGTTCCCGACCCTCGACCCCCTCATGTCACATTTGTCTAGTGTCAGAGGATTCAACAAAACCATGTCTTCATCATTGGCGAAAGTAACAGGCGCATGATGGTACGAAGCTCTCCAAAGTTATTTTGGAACGGAGTCCCAGATAGGATAATTCGCTTTTTGGTACAAAGTTCAGCAAGAGCCTTCCGAATATCGCTATTTGGAAGGCCTTTGCTGAAATTCGTACCAAAAGGCGATATCCTATCCGGGACTCCGTTCCAAAATAACTTTGGAGAACTTCGTACCATCATGCCCCGGTTACTTCCGGCTAATGATGAAGCCATGGATTTCTTCAATACTTTGACACAAGGCAACCTCTCGACCCCTCGGCGTTCCTCGACCCTCGACCCCTCGATGACCCTCGACCCTCGACCTTCGGCGACCCTCGACCCCTCGGTGACCCTCGACCCTCTACCCTAGTTCCCGACCCTCGACCGCTCGGCGATCCT
Source organism: Thinopyrum elongatum (assembly GCA_011799875.1). Taxonomy (NCBI): domain Eukaryota; kingdom Viridiplantae; phylum Streptophyta; class Magnoliopsida; order Poales; family Poaceae; genus Thinopyrum; species Thinopyrum elongatum. Next base: position 458,783,288 of record CM022297.1, read on the forward strand.
CGACACCCTCGTTCCCGATAAAAATTAAGAAGAGGAGAAGAAGAAAAAACAAAAGAGGAGAAGAAGAAGGAATAGAGGAGAAGAAGAAAAATAGATTAAATATTATCTATTTTTTCTTCTTCTTCTCCTCTTTTTTTTCTTCTTCTTCCTCTTCTTATTTTTTCTCCCTCTTCTTCTCTCTTCTTCTCCTTCTTCTCTTCTTATTTTTTTTCTCCTCTTCTTCTCTTTTTTCTCCCCTTTTTCCTCTCCTTCTTTTTCTTCCCTTCTTCCTTCTTCCTTCTCCTCTTTCCATACATATAAAAAGTTTAAAAGATACATACATACATACATACATATAAAAAGAAAGCATATATATATATATAACAAAAAAACATATATAAAAAAGCAACGCGGCGGGGGGGGGAGGGAGGGGGTGTGGGGGGGTGGGGGGGTGGGGGGGGGCGAGGGGCGGGTGGGTGGGGGGGGGGGTGGCCAGCGGAGGTCGGGCGGAGGGCGCGGGGGTCGGGCGGCGTGCGCCGGGGAGGGCGGCGTGGGGCGGGCAGGTAGGGCGGCGGCGGGGCGGGCAGGGGCGGAGAAGACAAGTGATTTTTGGAGAAACTGCTAAGTTTTTCTTATATACACGAAACATTGGTCCCGGTTCGTGGCACAAACTGGGACCAATGCCCCCCTTTGGTCCCGGTTCGTGCCACCAACCGGGACCAAAGGTCTCTTTTCAGCAGCCCAAAGGGCGGGAAACAGACAGCTTTGGTCCCGGTTGGTGGCAAGAACCGGGACCAAGGGGGGCATTGGTCCCGGTTGGTGCCACCAACCGGGACCAATGCACCCCTTTGTCCCGGTTGGTGCTACCAACCGGGACCAAAGGCCTTGCGCTGGCGCAGTGCGGTGGGATGTTTAGTTCCACCTCGCTAGTTGAGAGAGCTCGAGAGTGGTTTATAAGCGCTGCTGCGCCCACCCTCTCGAGCTCCTCTCAACTGCAGGCTTTCGGGCCTACTCTATCAGTCCTTGCCCATGGGCCTACTGGACCTGCTGCGGGCCTGAATCCTAGCCATGGTTGGGTTCCTAGTCGTATTCAGGCCGTGGTGGCCCAGTAGGTGGCATTTTTTTTCCAGTTTTTTTGTTTTTTTTTACTTTATTTATTTTGTTTTGTTTCTACTTCAACAAAATACTTACTGTTTTTCAGTGATTCTTTTGATTTTAGGTAATAAAAATTATAAACTTTCTGTTAGTGCCATTAGTTTTCCAATTTGAATAGTTTAAATTTGAATTCTTTGAAATTTGTGTGAATCACTAGTTTGTGATTAACTTTATTATAAAAATAGATTTTTTGGAGTGATTCTTTTTCTTGCTATTTAATATTACTGTGTTTTATCATTATATTCAAAATAGTTTTTGTTATTTTAGTTTTCTAACAAAAAATCTTTATGATAATTCTTTTTTCTATTAAAGTTTCTAACAAAAAAAGTTCTTTATGAAAATTCTTTTTGCTTTTAATTTTTTGAACAGAAAATACTTTGATAATTTAGTTGCATAAATTTTATATAATTTTAGTTTCAATAATACTAGAGGATTTAAAAGCTTTTTAGTTGATTCCTTTTGCTATTAGAGTTTCATTAAAGTTTTCTAGTTCATTCTTTTTCCTATTAGAGTTTCATTAAAGTTTTCTAGTTCATTTTTTAGTTTATTATTTTTGCTATTAGAGTTTCATAAAAGTTTTCCAGTTCATTCTTTTTTATATTAGTTCATTCTTTGAGCTAAATGACCCTGAAATTGAAAAGCACTTCAGATGAACTCTGAAGAGGTTGAAAATTGGCATGGTATCATCATTTCACCCACATAGCATGTGCTAAAAGTTGAGAGGGTTACGGCAAAACTGGATGCACTTCGTGTACAAAATGGCAATCTCTTTCGAAGTATCAGGGTTTCGGACGAAAACTCATCTGTTACAAAGGGATTTCTTTTTTTTCAACTTATTTGAACTCAGACTTTTGTGTGTTCAAAATGAACCATTCAAAGCCACATCATCAATTTTCAACCCTTCTGACTTCATCTGTTATTTTTCATGCATTTACTGATTTTTTGAGCTTAAAGACCTGAAATTGAAAAGCACTTCAAATGAACTCTGAAGAGGTTGAAAATTGGCATGATATCATCATTTCACCCACATAGCATGTGCTAAAAAGTTGAGAGGGTTACGGCAAAAACTGGATGTGCTTCGTGTACAAAATGGACAATCTCATTCGAAGTATCAGGGTTTCGGATGAAAACTCATCTGTTACAAAGGGATTTCATTTTTTTGAACTTATTTGAACTCCAGACTTTTTGTGTGTTCAAAATGAACCATTCAAAGCCACATCATCAATTTTCAACCCTTTATGACTTCATCTGTCTTCACTTTTTCTTCGCTTGTGTCGTTTGCTTATTGCGCCGTAACCATGGATATTCTTCATCGCTTAACATGGTGCTTGGGTCAGCCTTGACTTTGAAGGGAGGAATTTCATGAAACTTTTCATAATCTTCAGACATGTCTGTCTTGCCCTCCAATCCCACGATGTCTCTTTTTCCTGAAAGAACTATGTGGCGCTTTGGCTCATCGTATGATGTATTCGCTTCTTTATGTTTTCTTTTTCTCGGTTTGGTAGACATGTCCTTCACATAGAAAACCTGCGCTACATCATTGGCTAGGACGAATGGTTCGTCTGTGTACCCAAGATTGTTCAGATCCACTGTTGTCATTCCGTAATGTGGGTCTACCTGTACCCCGCCTCCTGACAGATTGACCCATTTGCACTTAAACAAAGGGACCTTAAAATCATGTCCGTAGTCCAGTTCCCATATGTCCACTATGTAACCATAATATGTGTCCTTTCCCCTCTTGGTTGCTGCATCAAAGCGGACACCGCTGTTTTGGTTGGTGCTCTTTTGATCTTGGGTGATCGTGTAAAATGTATTCCCATTTATCTCGTATCCTTTGTAAGTCAATACAGTCGAAGATGGTCCCCTGGACAACAAGTACAGCTCATCAGAAATAGTGTTGTCACGTCTGAGACGTGTTTCCAACCAACTGCCGAAAGTCCTGATGTGTTCACATGTAATCCAGTCGTCACACTGCTCCGGGTGTTTGGAGCGCAGAATGTTCTTGTGTTCATCGACATACGGGGTCACCAAGGTAGAGTTCTGTAGAACTGTGTAGTGTGCTTGAGACCAAGAATGCCCGTCCCTGCATATTATTGAGTCACCTCCTAGTGTGCCTTTTCCAGTCAGTCTCCCCTCATACCGCGATTGAGGGAGGCCAATCTTCTTAAGGCCAGGAATGAAGTCAACACAAAACCCAATGACATCCTCTGTTTGATGGCCCATGGAGATGCTTCCTTCTGGCCTAGCGCGCTTACGGACATATTTCTTTAGGATTCCCATGAACCTCTCAAAGGGGAACATATTGTGTAGAAATACAGGGCCCAGAATGACAATCTCGTCGACTAGATGAACTAGGACGTGCGTCATGATATTGAAGAAGGAAGGTGGGAACACCAGCTCGAAACTGACAAGACATTGCGCCACATCACTCATTAGCCTTGGTAGGATTTGTGGATCGATCACCTTCTGAGAGATTGCATTGAGGAATGCACATAGCTTCATAATGGCTAATCGAACATTTTCCGGTAGAAGCCCCCTCAATGCAACCGGAAGCAGTTGCGTCATAATCACGTGGCAGTCATGAGACTTTAGGTTCTGGAACTTTTTCTCTGCCATATTTATTATTCCCTTTATATTCGACGAGAAGCCAGACGGGACCTTCATACTGAGCAGGCATTCAAAGAAGATTTCCTTCTCTTCTTTGGTAAGAGCGTAGCTGGCAGGACCTTCATACTGCTTTGAAGGCATGCCATCATTTTCGTGCAAACGTTGCAGGTCCTCCCGTGCCTCCGGTGTATCTTTTGTCTTCCCATACACGCCCAAGAAGCCTAGCAGGTTCACGCAAAGGTTCTTTGTCACGTGCATCACGTCGATTGAAGAGCGGACCTCTAGGTATTTCTAGTAGGGTAGTTCCCAAAATATAGATTTCTTCTTCCACATGGGTGCGCGTCCCTCAGCGTCATTCGGAACAGATAGTCCGCCGGGACCCTTTCCAAAGATTACGTGTAAATCATTGACCATAGCAAGTACGTGATCACCAGTACACATGGCGGGCTTCTTCCGGTGATCTGCCTCGCCTTTGAAATGCTTGCCTTTCTTTCGATATTGATGTTTGGTCGGAAGAAATCGACGATGCCCCAGGTACACATTCTTCCTGCATTTGTCCAGGTATATACTTTCGGTGTCATCTAAACAATGCGTGCATGCGTGGTATCCCTTGTTTGTCCGTCCTGAAAGGTTACTGAGAGCAGGCCAATCATTGATGGTTACAAACAGCAACGCATGCAGGTCAAATTTCTTCTGTCTGTGCTCATCCCACACACGTACACCGTTTCCATTCCACAGCTGTAAAAGTTCTTCAACTAATGGCCTTAGGTACACATCAATGTCGTTGCCGGGTTGCTTAGGGCCTTGGATGAGTACTGGCATCATAATGAACTTTCGCTTCATGCACATCCAAGGAGGAAGGTTATACATACATAGAGTCACAGTCCAGGTGCTGTGATTGCTGCTCTGCTCCCCGAAAGGATTAATGCCATCCGCGCTTAAACCAAACCATACATTCCTTGGGTCACCTGCAAACTCAGCCCGGTACTTTCTCTCTATTTTTCTCCACTGCGACCCGTCAGCGGATGCTCTCAACTTCCCGTCTTTCTTACGGTCCTCTCTGTGCCATCGCATCAACTTGGCATGCTCTTTGTTTCTGAACAGACGTTTCAACCATGGTATTATAGGAGCATACCACATCACCTTCGCAGGAACCCTCTTCCTGGGGGGCTCGCCGTCAACATCACTAGGGTCATCTCGTCTGATCTTATACCGCAATGCACCGCATACCGGGCATGCGTTCAAATCCTCGTACGCACCACGGTACAGGATGCAGTCATTAGGGCATGCATGTATCTTCTGCACCTCCAATCCTAGAGGGCATATATACGACCTTCTTTGCTGCGTACGTACTGTCGGGCAATTCGTTATCCTTTGGAAGTTCTTCTTCAATATTTTCAGTAGCTTCTCAAATCCTTTGTCAGGCACAGCATTCTCTGCCTTCCACTGCAGCAATTCCAGTACGGTACCGAGCTTTGTGTTGCCATCTTTGCAATTGGGGTACAACCCTTTTTGGTGATCCTCTAACATGCGATCGAACTTCAGCTTCTCCTTTTCACTTTCGCACTGTCTCTTTGCATCAACAATGACCCGACGGAGATCATCATCGGGCACATTGTCTGGTTCCTCTTGATCTTCAGCTTCCCCCGTTGCAGCATCACCGTATTCAGGGGGCACATAGTTGTCATCTTCCTCTTCTTCTTCTTCGCTGTCTTCCATCATAACCCCTCTTTCTCTGTGCTTGGTCCAAACATTATAGTGTGGCATGAAACCCTTTTAAAGCAGGTGGGTGTGAAGGATTTTCCGGTCAGAGTAAGACTTCGTATTCCCACATATAGGGCATGGACAACACATAAAACCATTCTGCTTGTTTGCCTCAGCCACTTCGAGAAAATTATGCACGCCCTTAATGTACTCGGAGGTGCGTCTGTCACCGTACATCCATTGCCGGTTCATCTGCGTGCATTATATATAATTAAGTGTGTCAAAAACCATTACAGAACATCATGAATAGATTAGTGACCAAATTAATAGAAGTTCATCATCACATTAAAACCAAAGTACATACATAGTTCTCATTGAACAACATATAGCTCTCCAGAGCATCTAATTAAACCATACATTGAAACTATGTAAAACATTTCAATGCAACAACAAATGCAATCATAATCGCAACCAAGGTAACAATTGATCCAACGGCATAATGATACCAAGCCTCGGTATGAATGGCATAGTTTCTATACTTTCTAATCTTGAAGCGCATTGCATTCATCTTGATCTTGTGATCATCGACGACATCCGCAACATGCAACTCCAATATCATCTTCTCCTCCTCAATTTTTTTCAATTTTTCCTTCAAGTAATTGTTTTCTTCTTCAACTAAATTTAACCTCTCGACAATAGGGTCGGTTGGAATTTCTGGTTCACATACCTCCTAGATAAAAAAATCTATGTCACGTTGGTCGGCATAATTGTCATAAACAATAAATGAACCAAATAGTTATAAAATATAATATATACCACATCCGAATCATAGACAGGACGAGGGCCGACGGGGGCGGATACCAAAACCATCGCACTATATAATAACAAACAATAATAAAAGTAAGAAAATTATACAAGTATCTATCTAAATGATACAAGTAAGAATTTTTTCTTTTAGAAAGAAGATAAGAACAAGAGGCTCACCACGGTGGTGCCGGTGACGAGATCGGCGCGGGCGATCGATGGTGGTGAAGACGGGGACGGGACGTGACGGACCGCTAAACCTAGACAAATCTTGAGGAAAATGGAGCTTGGAGGTCGAGTTTGGAGAGGAGAAAGCTTAAGTAGTGTGGCTCGGGCATTTCATCGAACACCTCATGTGCATAGGAGGTGAGCTAGAGCACCACAAAGCCCTCCCCTAGCCGGCCAGAAAAAACAGAGCAGTGGAGTGCTCTGCTTGCGGGCGAGGGGGTATATATAGCCACACCATTGGTCCCGGTTCGTGGATGGAACCGGGACCAAAGGGTGGCCTTTGCTCCCGGTTCCATCCACGAACCGGGACCAATGGATGTGGGCCAGGAGCGAGGCCCATTGGTCCCGGTTCGTGTCTGGAACCGGGACAAAAGGGTCCAGACGAACCGGGACCAATGCCCCACGAGGCCCGGCCGGCCCCCTGGGCGCATGAACCGGGACGTATGCCCCCATGGGTCCTGGTTCGTGACTGAACCGGGACTAATGGGCTGGGCAGGCCTGAACCAAAGCCCTGTTTGTTGGGGAACGTAGTAGTAAATCAAAAAATTTCCTATGTATCACCAAGATCAATCTAGGAGAGGCTTGCAACGAGAGAGAGGGAGTGCATCTTCATACCCTTGAAGATCGCTAAGTGGAAGCGTTGCAAGGAACGCGGATGATGGAGTCGTACTCGCGGTGATTCAAATCGCGGAAGATCCGATCTAGCGCCGAACGGACAGCGCCTCCACGTTCAACACACGTACAGCCCGGGGACGTCTCCTCCTTCTTGATCCAGCAAGAGGAGAGGAGAAGTTGAGGGAGGGCTCCGGCAGCACGACGGCGTGGTGGTGGAGCTTGTGGTTCTCCGACAGGGCTTCGCCAAGCACTACGGAGGAGGAGGAGGTGTTGGAGAGGGGGAGGGCTGCGCCAGCGATGAGGTATTGCTGCCCTCCCACCCCCCTCTATTTATAGGGTGAAGGGGAGAGGGGGCCGGCCCCCTTAGATCCCATCTAAAGGGGGGGCGGCGGCCAAGGGGGGGACTTGCCCCCCAAGTTTGGTGGGAGGCGCCCCCAGCCCCTAGGGTTTTCAACCCTAGGCGCCTTGGGCCCCTTGGGGGAGGGGGGCGCACCAGCCCACCAGGGGCTGGTTCCCTCCCTTGCTCAGCCCACTTGGCCCACCGGGGCAGGTGGCCCCACCCGGTGGACCCCCGGACACCTTCCGGTGGTCCCGGTACAATACCGATAACCCCTGAAACCATTCCGGTGACTGAAACTGGACTTCCCATATATAATTCTTCACCTCCGGACCATTCCGGAACTCCTCGTGACATCCAGGATCTCATCCGGGACTCCGAACAACCTTCGGTAACCACATATAATTTCCCATAACAACTCTAGCGTCACCGAACCTTAAGTGTGTAGACCCTACGGGTTCGGGAACCATGCAGACATGACCGAGACATCTCTCCGGCCAATAACCAACAGCGGGATCTGGATACCCATGTTGGCTCCCACATATTCCACGATGATCTCATCGGATGAACCACGATGTCGAGGATTCAATCAATCCCATATACAATTCCCTTTGTCCATCGGTATGTTACTTGCCCGAGGTTCGATCGTCGGTATCCTTATACCTTGTTCAATCTCGTTACCGGCAAGTCTCTTTACTCGTTCCGTAACGCATGATCCCGTGGCTAACTCCTTAGTCACATTGAGCTCATTATGATGATGCATTACCGAGTGGGCCCAGAGATACCTCTCCGTCATACGGAGTGACAAATCCCAGTCTCGATTCGTGCCAACCCAACAGACACTTTCGGAGATACCTGTAGTGCACCTTTATAGTCACCCAGTTACGTTGTGACGTTTGATACACCCAAAGCATTCCTACGGTATCCGGGAGTTGCACAATCTCATGGTCTAAGGAAATGATACTTGACATTAGAAAAGCTCTAGCGAACGAACTATACGATCTTGTGCTATGCTTAGGATTGGGTCTTGTCCATCACATCATTCTCCTAATGATGTGATCCCGTTATCAATGACATCTAATGTCCATGGTCAGGAAACCATAACCATCTATTGATCAACGAGCTAGTCAACTAGAGGCTTACTAGGGACATGCTGTGATCTATGTATTCACACATGTATTACGGTTTCCGGTTAATACAATTATAGCATGAACAATAGACAATTATCATGAACAAGGAAATATAATAATAACCATTTTATTATTGCCTCTAGGGCATATTTCCAACAGTCGTCCACTTGCACTAGAGTCAATAATCTAGTTACATTATGATGAATCGAACACCCATAGAGTTCTGGTGCTGATCATGTTTTGCTCGTGGAAGAGGTTTAGTCAACGGATCTGCGACATTTAGATCCGTATGTACTTTACAAATATCTATATCTCCATCTTGAATATATTCATGAATGGAGTTGAAGCGGCGCTTGATGTGCTTGGTCTTCTTGTGAAACCTGGGCTCCTTGGCAATGGCAATAGCTCCAGTGTTGTCACAGAAGAGAGTCATCGGGCCCGACGCATTGGGAACCACTCCTAGGTCGGTGATAAACTCCTTCATCCAGACTCCTTCCTGCGCTGCTTCCGAAGCAGCTATGTACTCCGCTTCACATGTAGATCCCGCCACGACACTTTGCTTGCAACTGCACCAGCTGATTGCCCCACCATTCAAAATATACACGTATCCGGTTTGTGACTTGGAGTCATCCAGATCTGTGTCAAAGCTAGCGTCGACGTAACCCTTTACGACGAGCTCTCCGGCACCTCCATAAACGAGAAACATATCCTTAGTCCTTTTCAGGTACTTCAGGATATTCTTGACCGCTGTCCAGTGTTCCATACCGGGATCACTTTGGTACCTCCCTACCAAACTTATGGCAAGGTTCACATCAGGTCTGGTACACAGCATGGCATACATAATAGAGCCTATGGCCGAGGCATAGGGGATGACACTCATCTTTTCTCTTTCTGCTGCCGAGGTCGGGCGTTGAGCTATGCTCAATCTCACACCTTGCAATACATGCAAGAACCCCTTCTTGGACTGATCCATATTGAACTTCTTCAATATCTTGTCAAGGTATGTGCTTTGTGAAAGACCAATGAGGCGTCTCGATCTATCTCTATAGATCTTGATGCCTAATATGTAAGCAGCTTCTCCAAGGTCCTTCATTGAAAAACACTTATTCAAGTAGGCCTTTATGCTTTCCAAAAGTTCTATATCATTTCCCATCAACAATATGTCGTCCACATATAATATGAGAAATGCTACAGAGCTCCCACTCACTTTCTTGTAAATACAGGCTTCTCCATAAGTCTGTATAAACCCAAACGCTTTGATCATTTCATCAAAGCGAATGTTCCAACTCCGAGATGCCTGCACCAGCCCATAGATGGAGCGCTGGAGCTTGCATACCTTGTCAGCATTCTTAGGATCGACAAAACCTTCCGGCTACATCATATACAATTCTTCCTTAAGGAAACCATTAAGGAATGCCGTTTTGACGTCCATTTGCCAGATTTCATAATCATAGAATGCGGCAATTGCTAACATGATTCGGACGGACTTCAGCTTCGCTACGGGTGAGAAGGTCTCATCGTAGTCAACCCCTTGAACTTGTCGATAACCCTTAGCGACAAGCCGAGCCTTATAGACGGTCACATTACCATCCGCGTCAGTCTTCTTCTTAAAGATCCATTTATTTTCTATGGCTCGCCGATCATCGGGCAAGTCCACCAAAGTCCATACTTTGTTCTCATACATGGATCCTATCTCGGATTTCATGGCTTCAAGCCATTTGTTGGAATCCGGGCCCGCCATCGCTTCTTCATAGTTCGAAGGTTCACCGTTGTCTAACAACATGATTTCCAGGACAGGGTTGCCGTACCACTCTGGTGCGGAATGTGTCCTCGTGGACCTACGAAGTTCAGTAGCAACTTGATCCGAAGTTTCATGATCATCATCATTAACTTCCTCTCTAGTCGGTGCAGGCACCACAGAAACATCTTCCTGAGCTGCGCTACTCTCCGGTTCAAGAGGGGGTACCTCATCAAGTTCTACTTTCCTCCCACTTACTTCTTTCGAGAGAAACTCTTTCTCCAGAAAGGATCCATTCTTGGCAACAAAGATCTTGCCTTCGGATCTAAGGTAGAAGGTATACCCAATAGTTTCCTTAGGGTATCCTATGAAGACGCATTTTTCCGATTTGGGTTCGAGCTTTTCAGGTTGAAGTTTCTTGACATAAGCATCGCATCCCCAAACTTTCAGAAACGACAGCTTAGGTTTCTTCCCAAACCATAATTCATACGGTGTCGTCTCAACGGATTTAGACGGTGCCCTATTTAAAGTGAATGCGGCAGCCTCTAAAGCGTAACCCCAAAATGATAGTGGTAGATCAGTAAGAGACATCATAGATCGCACCATATCCAATAGAGTGCGATTACGACGTTCGGACACACCATTTCGCTGAGGTGTTCCAGGCGGCGTGAGTTGTGAAACAATTCCACATTTCCTTAAGTGCGTGCCAAACTCGTGACTCAAATATTCTCCTCCACGATCTGATCGTAAGAACTTAATTTTCCTGTCACGTTGATTCTCTACCTCACTCTGAAATTCCTTGAACTTTTCAAAGGTCTCAGACTTGTGTTTCATTAAGTAGACATACCCATATCTACTTAAGTCATCAGTGAGGGTGAGAACATAACGATAGCCACCGCGAGCCTCAACACTCATTGGACCGCATACATCAGTATGTATTATTTCCAACAAGTTGGTTGCTCGCTCCATTGTTCCGGAGAATGGAGTCTTGGTCATTTTGCCCATAAGGCATGGTTCGCACGTGTCAAATGATTCATAATCAAGAGACTCCAAAAGTCCATCTACATGGAGTTTCTTCATGCGTTTGACACCAATGTGACCAAGGCGGCAGTGCCACAAGTATGTGGGACTATCATTATCAACCTTACATTTCTTGGCATTCACACTATGAATATGTGTGACATAGTTCGGATTCAATAAAAATAAACCATTGACCAGTGGGGCATGACCATAAAACATATCTCTCATATAAATAGAACAACCATTATTCTCGGATTTAAATGAGTAGCCATCTCGCATCAAACGAGATCCTGATACAATGTTCATGCTCAAAGCTGGTACTAAATAACAATTATTGAGGTTTAAAACTAATCCCGAAGGTAGATGTAGAGGTAGCGTGCCGACGGCGATCACATCGACCTTGGAACCATTCCCGACGCGCATCGTCACCTCGTCCTTCGCCAGTCTCCGCTTATTCCGCAGCTCCTGTTTTGAGTTACAAATGTGAGCAACCGCACCGGTATCAAATACCCAGGAGCTACTACGAGCGCTGGTAAGGTACACATCAATAACATGTATATCATATATACCTTTGGTATTGCCGGCCTTCTTATCCGCTAAGTACTTGGGGCAGTTCCGCTTCCAGTGACCATTTCCCTTGCAATAAAAGCACTCAGTCTCAGGCTTGGGTCCATTCTTTGGCTTCTTCCTGGCAACTGGCTTGCCGGGGGCTGCAACTCCCTTGCCGTCCTTCTTGAAGTTCTTCTTACCCTTGCCTTTCTTGAAACTAGTGGTCTTATTCACCATCAACACTTGATGTTCTTTCTTGATTTCCACCTCCGCTGATTTCAGCATTGAATATAACTCGGGAATGGACTTCTCCATCCCTTGCATATTGTAGTTCATCACAAAGCTCTTGTAGCTAGGTGGAAGCGACTGGAGGATCCTGTCAATGACCGAATCATCTGGAAGATTAACTCCCAGCTGAGACAAGCGGTTGTGCAACCCAGACATTTTGAGTATATGCTCGCTGACAGAACTGTTTTCCTCCATCTTACAACTGTAGAACTTGTCAGAGACTTCATATCTCTCGACTCGGGCATGAGCTTGGAAAACCATTTTCAGCTCTTGGAACATCTCATATGCTCCGTGCTGCTCAAAACGCTTTTGGAGCCCCGATTCTAAGCTGTAAAGCATGCCGCACTGAACCAGGGAGTAATCATCACTACGCGACTGCCAGGCATTCATAACGTCTTGAGTTGCTGGGAAAATGGGTGCGTCACCTAGCGGTGCTTCAAGGACATATGCTTTCTTGGTAGCTATGAGGATGATCCTCAAGTTACGGACCCAGTCCGTATAGTTGCTACCATCGTCTTTCAGCTCTGTTTTCTCTAGGAACGCGTTGAAGTTGAGGGCAACATTAGCGTGGGCTATTTGATCTACAGGATAGATTGTAAAGACAATTTTAGACTAAGTTCATGATAATCAAGTTCATCTAATCAAATTATTTAATGAACTCCCACTCAGATAGACATCCCTCTAGTCATCCAAGTGATACATGATCCGAATCGACTAGGCCGTGTCCGATCATCACGTGAGACGGACTTGTCATCAACGGTGAACATCTCCATGTTGATCGCATCTACTATACGACTCATGTTCGACCTTTCGGTCTCTCGTGTTCCGAGGCCATGTCTGTACATGCTAGGCTCGTCAAGTCAACCTAAGTGTTTCGCATGTGTAAATCTGGCTTACACCCGTTGTATGCGAACGTTAGAATCTATCACACCCGATCATCACGTGGTGCTCCGAAACAACGAACCTTCGCAATGGTGCACAGTTAGGGGGAACACATTTCTTGAAATTTTAGTGAGGGATCATCTTATTTATGCTACCGTCGTTCTAAGCAAATAAGATGTAAACATGATAAACATCACATGCAAATCGAAAAGTGACATGATATGGCCAATATCATCTTGCGCCTTTGATCTCCATCTTCGAGGCGCGGCATGGTCACCATCGTCACCGGCATGACACCATGATCTCCATCATCATGATCTCCATCATCGTGTCTTCATGAAGTTGTCTCGCCAACTATTACTTCTACTACTATGGCTAACGGTTAGCAATAAAGTAAAGTAATTACATGGCCTTTACATCGACACGCAGGTCATACAATAAATTGAGACAACTCCTATGGCTCCTGCCGGTTGTCATATTCATCGACATGCAAGTCGTGATTCCTATTACAAGAACATGATCAATCTCATACATCACATATATAATTCATCACATCCTTTTTGGCCATATCACATCACATAGCATACCCTGCAAAAACAAGTTAGACGTCCTCTAATTGTTGTTGCATGTTTACGTGGCTGCTATGGGTTTCTAGCAAGAACGTTTCTTACCTACGCAAAAGCCACAACAGTGATATGCCAATTTCTATTTACCCTTCATAAGGACCCTCTTCATCGAATCCGATCCGACTAAAGTTGGAGAGACAGACACCCGCTAGCCACCTTATGCATCAAGTGCATGTCAGTCGGTGGAACCTGTCTCACGTAAGCATACGTGTAAGGTCGGTCCGGGCCGCTTCATCCCACAATGCCGCCGAATCAAGATAGGACTAGTAACGGTAAGCAAATTGAACAAATCATCGCCCACAACTAGTTGTGTTCTACTCGTGCAAAGAATCTACGCATAAACCTGGCTCTGATACCACTGTTGGGGAACGTAGTAGTAAATCAAAAATTTTCCTACGTATCACCAAGATCAATCTAGGAGAAGCTTGCAACGAGAGAGAGGGAGTGCATCTTCATACCCTTGAAGATCGCTAAGCGGAAGCGTTGCAAGGAACGCGGATGATGGAGTCGTACTCGCGGCGATTCAAATCGCGGAAGATCTGATCTAGCGCCGAACGGACGGCGCCTCCGCGTTCAACACACGTATAGCCTGGGGACGTCTCCTCCTTCTTGATCCAGCAAGAGGAGAGGAGAATTTGAGGGAGGGCTCCGGCAGCACGACGGCGTGGTGGTGGAGCTTGTGGTTCTCCGACAAGGCTTTGCCAAGCACTACGGAGGAGGAGGAGGTGTTGGAGAGGGGGAGGGCTGCGCCAGGGATGAGGTACTGCTGCCCTCCCACCCCCCTATATTTATAGGGTGAAGGGAAGAGGGGGCCGGCCCCCTTAGATCCCATCTAAGGGGGAGGGGGGCGGCGGCCAAGGGGGGGACTTGCCCCCCAAGTTTGGTGGGTGGCGCCCCCACCCCCTAGGGTTTCCAACCCTAGGCGCCTTGGGCCCCTTGGGGGGGGGCGCACCAGCCCACCAGGGGCTGGTTCCCTCCCTTGCTCAGCCCACTTGGCCCACCGGGGCAGGTGGCCCCACCCGGTGGACCCCCGGACACCTTCCGGTGGTCCCGGTACAATACCGATAACCCCCGAAACCATTCCGGTGACTGAAACTGGACTTCCCATATATAATTCTTCATCTCCGGACCATTCCGGAACTCCTCGTGACGTCCGGAATCTCATCCGGGACTCCGAACAACCTTCGGTAACCACATATAATTTCCCATAACAACTCTAGCGTCACCGAACCTTAAGTGTGTAGACCCTACGGGTTCGGGAACCATGCAGACATGACCGAGACATCTCTCCGGCCAATAACCAACAGCGGGATCTGGATACCCATGTTGGCTCCCACATGTTCCATGATGATCTCATCGGATGAACCACGATGTCGAGGATTCAATCAATCCCATATACAATTCCCTTTGTCCATCGGTATGTTACTTGCCCGAGATTCGATCGTATGTATCCTTATACCTTGTTCAATCTCGTTACCGGCACGTCTCTTTACTTGTTCCGTAATGCATGATCCCGTGGCTAACTCCTTAGTCACATTGAGCTCATTACGATGATGCATTATCGAGTGGGCCCAGAGATACCTCTCCGTCATACGGAGTGACAAATCCCAGTCTCGATTCGTGCCAACCCAACAGACACTTTCGGAGATACCTGTAGTGCACCTTTATAGTCACCCAGTTATGTTGTGACGTTTGATACACCCAAAGCATTTCTACGGTATCCGGGAGTTGCACAATCTCATGGTCTAAGGAAATGATACTTGACATTAGAAAAGCTCTAGCGAACGAACTATATGATCTTGTGCTATGCTTAGGATTGGGTCTTGTCCATCACATCATTCTCCTAATGATGTGATCCCATTATCAACGACATCTAATGTCCATGGTCAGGAAACCATAACCATCTATTGATCAACGAGCTAGTCAACTAGAGGCTTACTAGGGACATGCTGTGATCTATGTATTCACACATGTATTATGGTTTCCGGTTAATACAATTATAGCATGAACAATAGACAATTATCATGAACAAGGAAATATAATAATAACCATTTTATTATTGCCTCTAGGGCATATTTCCAACACTGTTTTCTACTAGTGCTACCGCATCTGAACTTTGTTGCCACGTAGTCTTGAAGACGTTTGTGGAATGACTTGCGAGCTGGGCCCCGGGACGGCATGCTTTCCGCCGCCATCTGCCCTACTTCGTTGCAAGTTTCAAGCTGAACAATATTTGGTTGTTATTTGGTTGAAATGATTATGAAATGATGGACCTGAAAAAGTTACTAGTGATTACCAGCTGGTCACGATAGTAAGCTGCATGCAGCTCAATATGTCTCTGCATCTGCTCCTCCTGTGTGAGATGTGTTGGTATCGTAGCTGGTTGACTGGCCAAGCTAGTACGCGTGCTGATGCAGTACCACTGCTTGTACGCTTGAGCTGTACTTCCATCGTACGGTCTGCAAAATTAAATAATTACATCAACCGTTGTGATGAAAGCAAAGCATCTTCACGCATCGTATGGTCATCGTAATAAAATAATGTAAATAAAATGTACCTAAGTTGATGCACGAGCATGATTGGTTTGCTACCAATATTTGGCTAGCCAAATGTTGGCATTGCCAAATATTGGAAAATACCAAGACTTGCCAAATGTTGGCAAGTTTATGTGAGATGGGCAAGACAACATGATACGCAACCAATGAGTAGCCAATATTTGGCACAATGCCAAACATTGGCATGCCAATTTTTGGCACTAAACCAATTATACTCTATATCTGCTAGCGCTTCATTTTCCCACTTGTGTATCCGTTGAATGTTGTGTTCCCTCCAATCGTAACAACTCCAACCCCTGCCCATATTGGTTAGCCTGCAAATTATGTAACAAAGTGTGAGTTTAGTAAATTAAAAAAGACACTAACTATTTAGGGAGGTCACATCTTACTTATGGGTTTCCTCGTCGGTACATCTTGGAAAAGGTGGTGGAATCTCTTGATAGAGACCGAACTGTCTCATGACACGCTCTGGGTTGTAAGGCTCAACACACCACAGGAACAATAAGTTGCAGCGAGTCAGCCAGAATGCACTATCGCTCAAGATGCCTGCTGTGATGGGTCGTATATCAAAGACCATTTGTATCTGCTCCTGAGTCCACGGGTTCCATGTGACTACTGACTCATCAAGTATCTCAAACTGCTGGTGGTATATAGGGTAACAATTTTTCGCAATATTTGGAGACCATTGTTTCCGTTCCTTTGTCCACCTGGTGGCCATAGTTACACTGTTGCCCTCGCTACAGTCGTATGGGTATATGGGATTTAGTATATGAGGTCATCCTACAGGGAGGTATTCCCAGGACCTCAACTATAGAAACTCGTAGGCGACACAAAGTAACGGAGCTTTTAGTGCGAAAGAAGTTTTTTGTGTGGCATCACACAAGCCTCTATATGTATGACATAACATGGCAGAACCGAAGCTGTATTTTGGCTGCTCGGGTAAAGATTCATCTACCATATTCTCTACAATGTAGATGAGACCAGGGAGAACTACGTCCTCGTGTGAATTTGGAAACAGAGTCCCGAGGAGCCACAACAAATACGCAAACAGATGTCTTTTTCTCGTCTCAGAATCAGCGTAGCTAGATAAAATATGAAAGTTATCACGAAGCCAGGTGAGTGGGATGCCCCGAGGGCCACCAGAACGTTGTGATTCTGGCATTGCCATCCCAAGACGGGCTAATATATCTAATGTCCAAGATGAAGACACTCGTGAAGAGACTAACGGCTCACCTCTAATTGGTAGAGCAGTGATCATAGAAACATCTTTCAGTGTAGGTGCAAGCTCCCCAAAACGAAAGTGAAAGGTGTGGGTTTCAGGTCTCCACCGGTCAACGAGGGATGTCAAAAGGGATGGGTCCGAACGTAATTGGTCTTCGCATGATGTGAGCCTAGCAAAACCATGTAGTCCATAAGCGTCAAGGTGAGCAAGGAAAGAATTGTGTATTGGCCATGTTTTATTTACGGTTCGAAGTCTGAAAGTCCGATAATCATGATTAGTATTTGGGTTCAAAAATAGGTGGCAACGGTGGCCGGCGTCATGGGGTCCCTGCAAAAGCACTGGCACTTCAGCCATAACCTGCACACAAAAGGTTGCTTGGGACTAGAAAAGAACGACCCCAGTTGCGGTTAGAGGGTGGACTAGCAATTGGAACATAAAAGGTTGGCCCCAGTTGTGAGTCAGGGGTGGACTTGCAACTGGGACAAAAAAAGTCGGGTCCCAGTTGTGAGTCGAGGGTGGACTTGCAACTAGGACAAAAAATGTCGGACCCCAATTGCGAGTCGAGGGTGGGATTGCAACTGGGACCCAAAAAAAAGGCCGAGCCCGGTTACGAGTCGAGGGTGGACTTGCAACTGGGACAAAAAAGGTCGGACCCCGATTACGAGTGAGGGTGGACTTGCAGTTGGGGCAAAAAAATGTTGGGCCCTAGATGCGAGCCAGGGGCGGGATTGCAACTAGGAAAAAAAGGATGGGTTGTAGTTACGAGTCAAGTGTGGGCTTGCAACCAGGGAAAAAAAGGTCGGACCCCAATTGCGAGTCTAGGTGGACTTGTAACTGGGACAAAAAAAAGTCGGACCCCAATTGCGAGTCAAGGGTGGACTTGTAGCCTAGACAAAAAAAGGCCAGGCACAAGTTGCGAGTTGAAGGTGCACTTGCAACTAGGACAAAAAAATGTTGGGCCCCAGTTGCGAGTCGAGGGTGGACTTGAAACAAAGACAAAAAAAGGTCGGACCCCAGTTGCGATTCAAGGGTGAACTTGCAACTGGGACAAAAAAGGTTGGGCCCAGTTGCAAGTCGACGGTGGACTTGCAACTGGGACAAAAAGGTTGGCCCCATTCGTGAGTCGAAGTTGGACTATCAACTAGGACAAAAAAAGGTTGGTCCCATTTGTGGGTCGATGGTAGACTTGCAGTTGGGACAAAAAAAGGCCAGGCCTCAGTTACGACGGTGGACTTGCAATTAGTACTAAAAAGATCAGGTCCCAATTGCGAGTGAAGGGTGAACTTGTAGCTGATACAAAAACTATTGGGCCCTAGTTGCGAGCGATGACAAACTTGCAATTCGGACAAAAAAAGTTTAGGCCCCATTTGCGAGTCGAGCATGGACTTGCAACTGGGACAAGAAAATATCGGTGCCTAGTTGCGAGTCGAGGGCGGGATTGCAATTAGGACAAAAAAAGGTCTGGCCGCAGTTGCGAGTTGGGGGTGGACTTGGAACTGGGAGAAAAAAGAGCGAGCCCCCAACTGCGAGTCAAGGGTGGACTTGCAACTGAAAAATAAATGAGAGAAAAATTGACCGGCCCCTCGAAGGTAGATTTACAATGGCCCCGACCACAATAGAACCTTTTTTTCTCGTCCCTTCCAAGTCTATGTCGTAGTCTAGAAAGAACATAAGAAACGGGTTGCCAGTGGGCTGTCATAATGGGCCGGCACAAGTGAAGCCAAGCAGGCCTAGGCCAACAATATGATACGCAACACACAAACAGCGACAAGCAAGGCGGAAGATGCACAAAAAATACGGAAACTAAATCAAACTATGACAAACTTAGATGAGACATCATTTTAAAAAAGTTGTGAATTTAAAAATATACTTATGGAATTTAAAAAATCATGGATTTTAGACAAAAAAGTTTTAAAAACCAAAAGAAAAATAAAAAAAAAACAAACAAGGGAAAAAACAAAAGAGAGTGAGTATAGAGAGTGGGGAGCAAGAAATACTTGAAAAAAATGCTCGCCCCTGACTCTTCTAATTCTCTCGCAAAGCCCACTGAAAACAAAACAAAAAGAGGACCACTATCCACACGGACACAAACAAAAAAGAGCAGCCCAAGCCAGGCCCAGGCACAAAAAAAAAAGACTAGCCCCACACGCACACATAACGCAACCAATAGGCCGCACGCGCACGTAAACATTGGAAGAAAGTCACGTGCAGCGGACGATCACAAAATTTGCACAAAAATTCTAAATAAAATATATCTCATCTAGATGTGATTTAAGAAATTAAAAAAAACCATGATTTTTTTTAATAAAAGAAAATAAAAAATAAAAACAGAAAAAGGAAACAGAAAAAGAAAAAACATAAACATAAACGAAAAAAAATAATAGAGAGTGAAGAAGGCAAGCGGCCAGCGCCATACCCTTCTTTTATGAGTGGAGCAGGCCAACACCAGATCAATCTGGCCGCTTTCTCCTTTGTACTCGTGTTGCTTGTAGCAGGATGAAAAGTCAAAATAAGAGTGAAAAGATAGAGATGGAGCTTAGTAGGAAACACACACAAAAACAAAAACAGACCCAGGCAAACATACGGGCCAGGCCCAGGCACAAACAAAAAATGATGGACGGGGCAAACATACCGGCAGAAGGAAAGGAAACAACGATAACACGGGACGCAGCCAGCGACGCAAATCAAGTCTTGCATGAAAAGAAAGCAGCCAGGCCTCCTCTGAGGCGACTCGGGGGCGAACCCTAGCCTCCCCGTCTCGTCTCCCTTCTCTCCGCCGCCGCCAGAGGTGCTCACCGGCGCGGCCGCGTGGCACCGGTGAAGGTGGCGGCGGGGATCCGGGCGGCTCCATCGCGGATGGAGCGCCTCGGTCTCCAGGGCGGCGGCCCTGGGTGGTGGCGCGGCTTGTGCGGCAGGCAGCGCCGCGGGTGCTGGTGGGCCTCCTCCCTGGCCGTGTGGGCGGCGGGGAGGCGGTGGGCGTCCGCTGCCGTGGCGGCCCCCCGCGGGCTGCTGGATCGCCATGGAGAAGCTCGTCCCCGACCTCGATCTACTCCGATCTGCTTTCGATCCTGTCCCTGGTGGCTCCGGTCGCTGCCCTCGGGTGCCGGTGCTGCGGATCTGGTGGCTGGAGGCGGATCCGGGGGAATCCCTTGGCCGGCGCGGCGGCCACACCGAAGGCGGTGCCTTTGGGTGCTGTTCCCTTGCTGAAGGCTTTGGCGAGGATCCCCTTCCTCCCACCCCTCCCTGGAGCTCAGGTGAAAGCCTCAGACCCCCCCTCCCCCCTATTCCATGCGACGACGGCACCGTGGTGGCGTGTTCCTTCCTGAAGGCGTCGCTTGGGGGCTGCTCGAGCGGTGGTGGTGTTGGCGGCGGTTTGAGGACGGCGTGTGGTGGCCAGGCTTCATCACCGGCAGCCAGTTTTGGGCTGCCATTCTCGTCTTTCTCCGTGGTTCGGCGCCTTCGTACAACTTCTCTCGTCCGACGCTCTGTCTTGCCACTGCAGTCGATGGTTCTTGGGTGGTAGGGTTCTCATTGCGTGTGGGTCTGCTCCTGATGTCTCCCCTTGGGCAGCTTGGACACCTTGATTTGGGTTCTTGGGGAACCATTCTGCCGGACGCCGGTGCGGCACCCATCGAGCCTGGGTGAAAGGGTAGTGGCCCTTTGCGGCGGTAGAGACAAATCTTTGTTGCCCATGTTTGGTCCTTCGGTGGTAGTCAGCGATCACAATACTTGCACGGTGGTGCCCTCCTCCCGTGGCCTTAGTAGGTTGCTAGGTGTAGCAGCGGGTGTTGGCAACGTCGTGGTGTGTTCTTGCCCGCGGGTGTTGCCTTAGAGTTGTTCTACATTGCACCTTGTATCCCTTTTTCCGCTTTCTTCCTTTGTGTTTGTTGCTCCCATGTAATCCTGGCCGGTTGATGGCTTTGTTAATTCAAAGCCGAGTTAGGTTCGATCTTTTCTCGGGCTCGGCCGGCGCCTTTTCTCTAAAAAAAAATGGAAAGCAACAATAGATTGGATGACTTAGATGTGAGATCATATATAATATCTAGATGTGAAATAACAATTCTGAAATGTATTCCCTCTCAAAAGGTTATTTGGCATTGTTTTGTATATGGGTTTATCTGCTCTTAAACATTTTGTCATGTGATCGTCAATTGATAGGCAAGCTCACATAAAATTGTTCAGAGACTGCGCTCATGTAGCCAGGCGCGGCGGAGCGCGCCAATCCATCTAGTACGCTTAATACAGAGGAGAACGTGGGCCATGGGGCATCTTTTACTTTACTTGCGGCCATCGTCCTTCGCGTCTGCATCTTTCTGCTGCCCCGGCACGGTGAAAGCGCCATGGCCCTACAGCGTGCGCCCTTGGTGGTTGCGCGCTGCCTTATACTAGCAGTCAGCCATGACATCATGTAAGGAGGCGACCTGTTGTGCGTGATGACTCTCTTAATTTCAGCCACGTCATTGCTGTTGGAAAATTAGGCAAGTTCATGATTAAATCCAGTAAATAATTCATGACTAGAACAGATACTAACATGCAACAATCTAGCAAACTAGAACAACAAGACATGCATAACAACAGCGAACACGAAACAATAGCTGTAGAGACAAACATGAACAGACGATGTTGGACGTACTGTTCGTTAGCTATTGTGGGTGCGACGGTGTTGATGACGATGTTGACGACGATCTGCTGCTGACGGCGATGAAGACGACGATGAGTAGCACCGCCCGACTTGGACGGAAGACGACCCGTGATGACGAATTTGAGCAGTCGCGCAGAGCGCTTCCCAAAAACCTAATTCGTCCTCTCCCGGTGCAGGATCGCAAGGACGAACGGTTCCGGAGACCTGCTCTCCCACGCGCCGATGCACGCCGGCGTTTGGGATGAAGTAGACTACGACGGCGGCGCAAGTTGCGAGATGAGGCAAAACCCTAGGTGTTTTTCGGTGTGTCTTTGGCCGCAGCCGGTAGCTGTATATATATTAGGACCAGATGCGGTATTGTGTCGCGATCACAATCCCAAACCGACTCGGTATCTAATTCATATACTTACCAGACAAGAAATCAAAAACTTGTCTGCCAAGACATAAAAAATAAAACGGCAAAAGGAAGCTGTGCCCCTGCAAGGAGACGGATCGGATTTCAGCGGACCATTCACGCGCATGTCACACGTACGCCTCGCCTCGCCTCGCCACGGCCCGACCAGGCGAGGCGAGGCGAGCGAGCGCGCGCGTGTGGTCTTTCCTTTCTCTTCTCACACACCACTTAGAGTGGTGGAGAGAACCCACTATATAAAGAGGTCCAACTCTTCTTCAACTTCCGGGGTGGGACTAAACTTTAGCACCACCACTTGTCATTTTACACATGGGCTTTGAGATTTCAGAAATTGCTATGGGCCTAGCCCATTAATTCTAACAATCCCCCACCAGATCTCAAATACCCATTTAGAGATTTGCCTTCTCTCACCACTTGTTTAATATACCAGTGTTTCAGCAGAGACTGTTAAGTTGAACTTCTGCCTAGAACTTTAAGCTACATCCTTTCACAACTTGACAATGGACTATGCCTTGAATTGCTAGTTTTGTGTGAACAGGTTTCACTAAAAGTCGTAACCAGTACCTGACCGCCAGTAGGCTACCCCGCGGTTTGGAGCTTATACGTCATACTCCCTGGTCTCTTCGTGAGCTTACTAGAGATCACCCAAATCTCATAGACTGCGACGTTTACAGTCAGAACTCATATAGGTGTGTTCTTTCAAGACTGCTCTGTAGGACAGCATCATTGCTAATTATAGCCAATAGAACCATATTAAGGCATGTTGCCAACCTGCCTTACAGCTCTGAGCCTTACAGCTCTGAGAGTTTTGCATCTTCACTTAGAGACGGTCATTAGTTATTACTCTCCTCAGTTAACCAATAGCTTGTTCTTCCCAGATTCTAATTTACGGGATCTCCGATCACAAAGGTTGGGTTACTACTATGGTGTAACATCTATGGGTCTCATACCCATCTCCCTCGATGCAATATCTATCACATTTCGTGATAGACCCTTTGAAAAGGGATCTGCCAGGTTTTTGTCTGTTTGAATATACGTAACAGTTATTACTCCGGAGTTTCTCAACTTCCTGACAGACTTCAAACGTCTCTTCACGTGTCTTGATGACTTCGCATTATCTTTAGAATTGTTTACTTTAGCGATAACCATTTGGGTGTCACAATTCATAAGAATAGCCGGTACAGGTTTTTCAACCACAGGCAAGTCCATCAAGAGCTCACGCAGCCATTCTGCCTCAATAGTAGCTGTGTCTAAAGCAGTTAATTCTGCTTCCATAGTTGACCTCGTCAATATGGTTTGCTTGCAAGACCTCCATGACACTGCGCCACCTCCATGAGTAAATACATACCCACTTGTTGCGTAGAGTACATCAACATCGGAGATCCAGTTTGAATCACTATATCCTTCTAGCACAGCAGGATGCCCTGAATAAGTAATTCCGAATCTCATAGTACCTCTCAGATAGCGCAAGACCCTTTCTAGTGCATGCCAATGATCATCACCCGGGTTGGACATGAACCTACTCAGTTTGCTCACAGCAAAAGAGAAATCTGGTCTTGTAGCGCTAGCTAAGTACATGAGTGAACTGACAATTTGAGAGTATCTTAATTGATCTCTTGTTTCTTTCTTATTCTTTCTGAGTGTCACACTGGGATCATAAGGTGTTGGAGAAGGCTTGCTATCCATAAAGCCGAACTGGCTCAAGACCTTCTCAACATAGTGAGATTGCGTTAGAGTAATCCCAATCTCATCCTTAATAAGTTTGATGTTTAGAATTACATCGGCTTCTCCCAGATCTTTCATGTCAAAACTTTTTGATAGAAAAGACTTGACCTCATTGATCGCATTAATGTTTGTACCAAAGATCAGTATGTCATCCACATACAAACATAATATGACACTATTGCCCCCACCATGGCGATAGTAAACACACCTATTAGCCTCGTTAATGACAAATCCTGCAGAAGTCAGAGTTCTTTCAAACTTCTCATGCCATTGCTTAGGTGCCTGTTTCAGGCCATACAAAGATTTTAACAACTTGCACACTTTTCTCTCTTCACCCTTTACCACAAACCCGTCAGGCTGATCCATATGGTCTATCAGTTAGTTCCCAAGTTCCATTAGAAAGAATTGAGTCCATCTCATTATGAACATCTTCTTTCCAATCATCTACATCCGGAGATGCATATGCCTCTGCAATCGTCTTGGGTGTGTCGTCCACAAGGTATACAATGAAATCATCACCAAAGGATTTTGCAATCCTTTGTCTCTTGTTCCTTATAGGAACTTCATTGTTATCCTTCTCAAGGACTTCTTCATGTGATTGTTCGAAATATTCATCAGTTGTACTAGATTCAGGAATTATCTCAGAAGAAAATCTAGCAATGCTATGCATATCTTTCATAGGAAATATGTTCTCAAAAAATGTTGCATCACGAGATTCCATTATAGTATCAACATGCATATCAGGTACTTCAGATTTTACCACTAAAAATCTATAAGCAATGCTCCGTTGAGCATACCCTAGAAAGACACAATCCACTGTCTTTGGTCCAAGTTTGCGTTTATTAGGAATAGGAATATTGACCTTTGCCAAACATCCCCAAGTGCGCAAATAAGAAAGTGATGGTTTTCTCCCAACCCACTCCTCATAAGGGGTTTTCTCCTTATTATTGTTAGGAACTCTATTCAGGACATGACATGAAGTCAATAGAGCCTCCCCCCACCATGCCTTAGATAAACCAGCAGGGTCTAACATGGCATTCACCAAGTCAGTCAATGTGCGGTTTTTCCTCTCGGCAACTCCATTTGATTGAGGTGAATAGGGAGGCGTCCTCTCATGAATAATACCATGTTCCTCACAAAATTCATCAAATACTTTGGGAAAATACTCTCCACCATGATCGGACGTAAGACGCTTGATCTTTCTCTCTAGTTGATTTTCAACTTCAGCTTTATAGATTTTAAAGTAGTCTAATGCTACATCTTTAGTTTGCGACAAATAAACATAGCAAAATCTAGTCGCATCATCAATCAAAGTCATGAAATATCTCTTTCCACCTTTTGTCAACACACCATTCATCTCACAAAGATCAGAATGTATGAGTTCTAGAGGTGCCAAGTTTCTCTCCTCGGCAGCCTTATGAGGCTTTCGAGGTTGCTTCGATTGCACACAACTATGGCACTTAGAACCTTTGGCAACAGTGAAATTCGGAATTAAACTCATACTGGATAGCCGAGACATTAAACCAAAATTAATATGACATAAACGAGAGTGCCAAATACTTGCATCATCATTAACACTAGCACAAATTTGGTTTACTGACTTATTGCAAAAATCTGAAAGGGAAAAGCGGAACAAGCCTCCGCACTCATAGCCTTTGCCTATAAATTGTCCAAATCTTGACACGATTACTTTATTCGACTCTAAAACTACCTTAAATCCATCTCGACATAGAAGGGAGCCGCTAACTAGATTCTTGTTCATAGTAGGGACATGCTGCACGTTCCTTAATTGCACGATCTTTCCCGAAGTAAACTTCAGATCCACCGTGCCAATGCCACGAACAGAAGCATGTGACCCATTCCCCATTAGGACGGAAGAATCCCTTGTGACCTGATAAGAAGTAAACAGGGAGACGTCAGCACACACATGAACGTTAGCACCCGAATCAATCCACCATGAAGATGATTGAAATACTGAAAGCACAATAGGTAAATTACCATACCCATCAGTATTGCTAGCGGTCACCATGTTGACAGTCTTGGAGCTCGTTTTCCCTCTGCGGTCTGCACGTTCAGGGCATTCCTTGGAAAAGTGTCCGGGCTTCCCACAGGCGTAGCACTCTAGCTCAGCCTTGTTGAACTTCTTCTTCTTGAAGGTAGTAGTCTT
The DNA here is from genome assembly GCA_011799875.1 of Thinopyrum elongatum. Classification (NCBI taxonomy): domain Eukaryota; kingdom Viridiplantae; phylum Streptophyta; class Magnoliopsida; order Poales; family Poaceae; genus Thinopyrum; species Thinopyrum elongatum. The sequence continues at coordinate 458,809,673 of CM022297.1, forward strand.
GGTAGGCTTGTTGAAAACAGGTTTGTTTTTCCCTTTTTTCTTGTTCTATGGGTACCTCTGCACCATATTGGCGGTAGGCTGAACCTCACCTCCTTTCTCAGTAGTGTCTTTAGCCCGAGCTTTTTCTTCAACATCAAGAGATGCAATCAGATTTTCAACTGATATCTCCTGTCTCTTATGTTTCAGAGTTGTGGCAAAATTCCTCCATGAAGGAGGCAACTTTGCAATCATGCACCCAGCCACGAATTTGTCGGGTAGAACACACTTAAGAAGTTCAAGTTCTTTCACAATGCACTGTATCTCATGAGCTTGTTCAACCACAGAACGGTTATTCACCATCTTGTAGTCATGAAAACTCTCCATGATGTACAGTTCACTGCCTGCATCTGTTGCACCGAATTTTGCATTCAGTGCATCCCACAGAGTCTTTTCGTCATCTATGTGCATATACACATCACACAGACGGTCAACAAGAACACTCAGAATGCATCCCACAAACATAGTATTGGCTTCCTGGAATTTTCTCTGATCTTCGTCAGACATTCCCTCTGGAGCACCAACACTAACGTGGAAAACTTTCAGAGCAGTAAGCCAGAGCGTGGTCTTCACCTACCACCTCTTAAAGTGCACACCGGTAAATTTATCCGGCCTCAGTGCATCAGCGAATCCAGCCATAGTTAACTCAGGAAATTGCCTACAATTAGGTTTTTGGATTGTTGGAAAATTAGGCAAGTTCATGATTAAATCCAGTAAATAATTCATGACTAGAACAGATACTAGCATGCAACAATCTAGCAAACTAGAAGAACAACAAGACATGCATAACAACAGTGAACACGAAACAATAGCTGTAGAGACAGACATGAACAGACGATGTTGGACGTACTGTTCGTTAGCTATTGTGGGTGCGACGGTGTTGATGACGATGTTGGTGACGATCTGCTGCTGACGGCGATGAAGACGACGATGAGTAGCACCGCCCGACTTGGACGGAAAACGACCCGTGATGACGAATTTGAGCAGTCGCGCAGAGCGCTTCCCAAAAACCTAATTCGTCCTCTCCCGGTGCAGGATCACAAGGACGAACGGTTCCGGAGACCTGCTCTCCCACGCGCCGATGCACGCTGGTGTTTGGGATGAAGTAGACTACGACGGCGGCGCAAGTTGCAAGATGAGGCAAAACCCTAGGTGTTTTTCGGTGTGTCTTTGGCCGCAGCCGGTAGCTGTATATATATTAGGACCAGAGGCGGTATTGTGTCGCGATCACAATCCTAAACCGACTCGGTTTCTAATTCGTATACTTACCGGACAAGAAATCGAAAACTTGTCTGCCAAGACATAAAAAATAAAATGGCAAAAGGAAGCTGTGCCCCTGCAAGGAGACGGATTTGATTTCGGCAGACCATTCACGCGCATGTCGCACGTACGCGTCGCCTCGCCTCGCCTCGCCACGCCACGCCACGGCCCGGCCCGGCCAGGCCAGGCCAGGCGAGGCGAGCGAGCGCGCGCGCGTGGTCTTTCCTTTCTCTTCTCACACACCACTTAGAGTGGTGGAGAGAACCCACTATATAAAGAGGTCCAACTCTTCTTCAACTTCCGGGGTGGGACTAAACTTTAGCACCACCACTTGTCATTTTACACATGGGCTTTGAGATTTCAGAAATTGCTATGGGCCTAGCCCATCAATTCTAACAATCCCCCACCAGATCTCAAATACCCATTTAGAGATTTGCCTTCTCTCACCACTTGTTTAATATAACAGTGTTTCAGCAGAGACTGTTAAGTTGAACTTCTGCCTAGAACTTTAAGCTACATCCTTTCACAACTTGACAATGGACTATGCCTTGAATTGCTAGTTTTGTGTGAACAGGTTTCACTCAAAGTCTTAACCAGTACCTGACCGCCAGTAGGCTACCCCGCGGTTTGGAGCTTTTACGTCATACTCCCTGGTCTCTTCGTGAGCTTACTAGAGATCACCCAAATCTCATAGACTGCGACGTTTACAGTCAGAACTCATATAGGTGTGTTCTTTCAAGACTGCTCTGTAGGACAACATCTTTGCTAATTATAGCCAATAGAACCACATTAAGGCATGTTGCCAACCTGCCTTACAGCTCTAAGCCTTACAGCTCTGAGAGTTTTGCATCTACACTTAGAGACGGTCATTAGTTATTACTCTCCTCAGTTAACCAATAGCTTGTTCTTCCCAGATTCTAATTCACGGGATCTCCGATCACAAAGGTTGGGTTACTACTATGGTGTAACATCTATGGGTCTCATACCCATCTCCCTCGATGCAATATCTATCACATTTCGTGATAGTCCCTTTGTAAAGGGATCTGCCAGGTTTTTGTCTGTTTGAATATACGTAACAGTTATTACTCCGGAGTTTCTCAACTTCCTCACAGACTTCAAACGTCTCTTCATGTGTCTTGATGACTTCGCATTATCTTTAGAATTGTTTACTTTAGCGATAACCGTTTGGTTGTCACAATTCATAAGAATAGCAGGTATAGGTTTTTCAACCACAGGCAAGTCCATCAAGAGCTCACGCAGCCATTCTGCCTCAACAGTAGCTGTGTCTAAAGCAGTTAATTCTGCTTCCATAGTTGACCTCGTCAATATGGTTTGCTTGCAAGACCTCCATGACACTGCGCCACCTCCATGAGTAAATACATACCCACTTGTTGCGTAGAGTACATCAACATCGGAGATCCAGTTTGAATCACTATATCCTTCTAGCACAGCAGGATGCCCTGAATAAGTAATTCCGAAACTCATAGTACCTCTCAGATAGCGCAAGACCCTTTCTAGTGCATGCCAATGATCATCACCCGGGTTGGACATGAACCTACTGTGACGACCCCGGCTTAATCGTGCACTAATCATACACGCAAATGCACATGATCAAGCCTAAGGACTCACTTGAAGATATCACAACACAACTCTAAAACATAAATAAATTCATACAAGCTTAATATTACAAGCCAGGGCCTCGAGGGCTCGAATACATAGCTCGATGGCATACAAGTGTCAGCGGAAGCATTAGATATCTGGGTACAGATATATATATTACAGAACATAGAGAGAGATAGGCCTTCACAGAGGCGGGGTAAAAATAAAAGCTACGATCGAAAAGGCGTGGGCCTCCTGCCCTGGACCCTCCGATCCTACTCCTGGTCGTCAGACGGCTCCTCGTAGTAGTAGTACTCTCCGGGCTACTAGTAGTAGTGGTCGTCGACGGGGACATCTGGCTCCGGGGCTCCATCGTCTGGATGCGACAAAGGGACAAAGGGGGAAAAAGAAAATAAAGCAAACGTGAGTACTCATCCGAAGTACTCAGCAAGCAAGGATCTACACTACATATGCAACATTTTCAAAGGGGGCTGTATATGTGGACTGGGCTGCAGAAATGCCAGAATAGAGGGGGAAAGCCTAGTCCTATCGAAGACTAGCATCTTCAGCATCTTCAACGGTCTCGCAGCATTAGAAGAGAGCAGACCAACATAATGTAAAGTATAGCAGTAATGTCATCAACCTCGGCCGGGGATTCTTCCTCGACTCCCTGCGAGAAAGCAATCCCAGAGCCGTACTAACCAGTTCTCATCTCAAGTTCTAGTTGTACCGATCGGGATACAACTCCGAGTGTCCGTTACCGTAGGACAGGCTATCGATAGAAGTTTCTTCCCTGCAGGGGTGCACCAACTTACCCACCACGCTCGCTTAACTCCGGCCGGTCACACTTTTCTGGGTCATGCCTGGCCTCGGCTAAGCAACACGCCGTAACCCGACCAAATACTTAACAGAGAGGTCAGCACGCCGGACTAACCTATGCCCCCAGGGGTCTTGGGCCTTCGCCCCGGACGCTCCTGCACGTTGCGTACACCGTCGGTGAGCAGACCTAGCAACCCCTTATACAAGCGCGGTTGCGTTCCCAGTCCAACCCAGCGTGTGCCGCTCAGTTGCTGACGTCTATTAAGCTTCGGCTGAAGTATACGACGCAGAACGCCCATACTATGCCCACGTGATGGTTAGTGCTATCAGGCCAGAGGCCCCTCGGATCAAATATCCAAACCATTAGTGGATTAGGAGCGCGCGGAAACGAGTAGAGACTCATGATCGATGTGACCCCGTCGCCCCGTCTCGAGGACTTGCGGCAAGGGCTAAGAATGCCCGGCCACGCCTCGTAGTTATCTCGCGGGCACCTCTCAGGTCAACCTGACTCCACATCACTTCGCATTCATGCTCACGCGGGTACCCCTCAGGGCCGACCCGTCTTTAGTACCATGGTTCAAAGACAAGTCGTAGTATCCAAGGTAGCTGTGTGTCTGACACCGAAGGGAACCCTGAGGAATCACCCTCGTTGGAATTCCCGCTCGATGTTATCATCAAGGTGAACGAAGGAGGAATCACCCTCGAGGTCCACACTTGAGAGGTTGCGCGACGGCGTCGGTATCGGGGGTGGTGTAGGAGGAATCACCCTCACTTACCACGACCGATTAACTAACCTACAAGGTTATCATCATAAGTGCTGACGAGGTATCACCCTCGGCACTCGATAGTAACCCAGCAGTGTCGAGCATCTTAGGGGAGGTGACGTGCGGTGCCAGGTTCTAATCTTTGATCCCGTTGCTTGGGTCTTCTGAGAGTCCAGCGGGACAGTCGGGAAAAGTGGGTCTCTGATCAGGCTCTACCCATCCTATACTAAACAGTTTAGGAGAACAGGCAGGTATCAAAAGTAGGCTACAATTAAACAGGCTATGCAACAGATATAGGATGGTAACAGCAGCAGTAACATCTAATGCAAGCATAAGAGGGAAGAGAATAGGTGATATCGGAATGCTCAAAATGGGGGTGCTTGCCTGTCTGCTCGACGGCAAGGGCAGGGTCATCGGGGACGTAGTCGTACTCCGGAGCGGCGTCTGCCTCAGGAGCTACGGCAACGTCGGGGTCTACCGAAAGAGAAGAGGGGGAGGAAACAAGTAAATATAATGCAAACAGATGCAACATAGTGCGTGCGATGCTATGATGCAGTGCAGGGTTGTCTAAATAAGCCTCTAAGTCATTTTAGTTATTTTTAGAATTAACCGGGGATTTATTAACCGGTGTGTGTGCACTATTCATCTGCTGGAATCAGGCTCGGAGTTACGAGTTCTTCTACTTAGGATGTTCCGGCAAAGAAACAGACGGCACGATCAGACTCGTCTCATCGTTCTGAGCAACTTTCATGTTTTAACTTTTTCGATCCGAGCTACGGTTTAAAAGTTATTAATTTTTAAAGATTTATTGATTTTCTGGAATTATTTTATTAGCAGAAAATGAATTATGACGTCAGCATGACGTCGCTGTGACGTCAGCGGTCAACAGGCGCTGACTAGAGTCAATCCTGACATGTGGGACCCACATGTCAGTCTCTGTTAGACGAACAGTGGATTAGTTTTAATTAATAGGGTTAATTAGGGGGTGGACCCCACATGTCAGTGAGACATTAGTATTTAGATTTATTTTTAAAATCCTGTTTAGTTAATTAAGCGCGCGGGCCCACTGGTCAGTGACTGGGCGTTGCCCAGTCAGCATTTGACTGGGTCAACGGGACCCAGGGGGCCCAGTGGCAGCATCTGTGGGGAGGCCCACGTGGGCGGCCACGTCAGCGTCGCCGGAACGGCGCCGGAATTGTCTCCGGCGACCATTTTTGCGGCGTTTCTCGCCGGACTTGGCCGGAAAACGGCCACAGGCCTCGATTTGCTATGGGGCTTGGCGCGTTCGAACGAGCATAGCGAGGCGCATCTCGGGGTGGCGGTGGTTTGCTCGGAGATCGCCAAAACCGGGGCTGGCGACGAGCGGAGGCGGCAGCGCTCTCGGGCGAAGCTCAGAACCGGCGATGCAGAGCGCGTGCGAGTGAAGCGAAAAGCTAGGCGAGGTCTACGGCGCTCCAGGAGCTCGTCGGAGCCACTGGCTCGAGCTGAGAAGCTCGGACGCGAGAGCAACGGCATTAATGGCGGGCGGCGGAGCCCGGCTCATGGCCGGCTAGCCACGGCAGAAACGAAGCGCAAGGGGGAAAAGAAGGGCGAGGGAGGCTCACCGCGTGGTCACGTAAGACCCGTGGGAGCTTAGTAGCAGCAGTGGTGGACGGGGATGGTGATGGAGCTCCGACGTCTAGAGGAAGAAGATGGCGTGCGGGCGCTCCAAGGGGTTCCCAGCCCACGTGCGTGGTCTGAGACGACGTAGCGGACGGCGGCCGTGCCTCAGGGCACGTCGACGCATCTCGAAGCGGTCGGTGGCCGCAGTGGACGACGACGTGCGGCGGCGAACGCGCTCGGCTACACGGATCTGGGGAGGGGAAGAGGGCGGAGCGAGCGAGAGAGAGAGAGGGAGAGTGATCGAGGGAGCCAAGGGGAGTGGTGGAGCTCGACCTTATCCCCTCCTCGCCTCCCTGTAGCGTCGGCGCCGTCGGCGTGTCGGCACGCGGACGGCGCGCGCGCGCTCGACCAGAGGGAGGTTGACAGCGCGAGGGAGAGAGATGCGGGCCGGCTGGGCTGGTGGGCTGGGTCTAGGTGCACTGTGCACTTAGGCCCAGTCCACAGTAGTTCTTCCTTTTTCTTTTTCTGTTTATCAATTCTTTTCTGTTTTTGGAAATGGTTAGGCCACTATTCCACTTTTGTAAAATATGGAACTTGGTCTAAATATTACAGTGCAATTTTAGCTCTCACCAAAAAGTGGTTTGGACAGATTTGGAAACCTTTTGTAGTTGAAATGATTTTAAATGGGTTTAATATTGCTGTTTTGGTGCTGTTCCATCTTGTTTGAGTCACTTGTCTAACTCCAACTTTGCTGATGATGGTTTTACAAATGTCCTTGAATTATTTACCATTTAATGAACATTTTTCCAACAGTGTTTGCTCAACTTCATATTTCACTTTTGAATTTGAGTTGATTTTAAAAATGGAGTTGATTTGCTTTGGTTAACCACTTTGTTTAAACACTGCAAATGATATGACTTGGCATTATTAGCAGCTGATCATAGTGGCTATTACACAGGGGTGTTACACCTACTCATTTTGCTCACAGCAAAAGAGATATCTGGTCTTGTAGCACTAGCTAAGTACATGAGTGAACCGACAATTTGAGAGTATCTTAATTGATCTCTTGTTTCTTTCTTATTCTTTCTGAGTGTCACACTGGGATCATAAGGTGTTGGAGAAGGCTTGCTATCCATAAAGCCGAACCGGCTCAAGACCTTCTCAACATAGTGAGATTGCGTTAGAGTAATCCCACTCTCATCCTTAATAAGTTTGATGTTTAGAATTACATCGGCTTCTCCCAGATCTTTCATGTCAAAACTTTTTGATAGAAAAGACTTGACCTCATTGATTGCATTAATGTTTGTACCAAAGATCAGTATGTCATCCACATACAAACATAATATGACACTATTGCCCCCACCATGGCGATAGTAAACACACCTATTAGCCTCGTTAATGACAAATCCTGCAGAAGACAGAGTTCTTTCAAACTTCTCATGCCATTGCTTAGGTGCCTGTTTCAGGCCATACAAAGATTTTAACAACTTGCACACTTTTCTCTCTTCACCCTTTACCACAAACCCGTCAGGCTGATCCATATAGATTTCCTCTTCCAACTCTCCATTGAGGAAAGCTGTCTTTACATCCATTTGATGAATGATAAGACCATAAGAGGCAGCCAAGGAAAGTAACACTCGAATTGTGGTCATTCTAGCAACGGGTGAATAGGTGTCAAAGTAATCTTCGCCTTCTTTCTGAGTGTAGCCCTTGGCCACTAGCCGCGCCTTTTACTTATCAATAGTACCATCAAGCTTTAGCTTCTTTTTGAACACCCACTTACAGCCCACAGGTTTACAACCATATGGTCTATCAGTTAGTTCCCAAGTTCCATTAGAAAGAATTGAGTCCATCTCATTATGAACATCTTCTTTCCAATCATCTACATCCGGAGATGCATATGCCTCTGCAATCGTCTTGGGTGTGTCGTCCACAATGTATACAATGAAATCATCACCAAAGGATTTTGCAATCCTTTGTCTCTTGTTCCTTATAGGAACTTCATTGTTATCCTTCTCAAGGACTTCCTCATGTGATTGTTAGAAATATTCATCAGTTGTACTAGATTCAGGAATTATCTCAGAAGAAAATCTAGCAATGCTATGCATATCTTTCATAGGAAATATGTTCTCAAAAAATGTTGCATCACGAGATTCCATTATAGTATCAACATGCATATCAGGTACTTCAGATTTTACCACTAAAAATCTATAAGCAATGCTCTGTTGAGCATACCCTAGAAAGACACAATCCACTGTCTTTGGTCCAAGTTTGCGTTTCTTAGGAATAGGAATATTGACCTTTGCCAAACATCCCCAAGTGCGCAAATAAGAAAGTGATGGTTTTCTCCCAACCCACTCCTCATAAGGGGTTTTCTCCTTATTATTGTTAGGAACTCTATTCAGGACATGACATGAAGTCAATAGAGCCTCCCCCCACCATGCCTTAGACAAACCAGCAGTGTCTAACATGGCATTCACCAAGTCAGTCAATGTGCGGTTTTTCCTCTCGGTAACTCCATTTGATTGAGGTGAATAGGGAGGCGTCCTCTCATGAATAATACCATCTTCCTCACAAAATTCATCAAATACTTTGGGAAAATACTCTCCACCACGATCGGACCTAAGACGCTTGATCTTTCTCTCTAGTTGATTTTCAACTTCAGCTTTATAGATTTTAAAGTAGTCTAATGCTTCATCTTTAGTTTGCAACAAATAAACATAGCAAAATCTAGTCGCATCATCAATCAAAGTCATGAAATATCTCTTTCCACCTTTTGTCAACACACCATTCATCTCACAAAGATCAGAATGTATGAGTTCTAGAGGTGCCAAGTTTCTCTCCTCGGCAGCCTTATGAGGCTTTCGAGGTTGCTTCGATTGCACACAACTATGGCACTTAGAACCTTTGGCAACAGTGAAATTCGGAATTAAACTCATACTGGATAGCCGAGACATTAAACCAAAATTAATATGACATAAACTAGAGTGCCAAATACTTGCATCATCATTAACACTAGCACAAATTTGGTTTACTGACTTATTGCAAAAATCTGAAAGGGAAAAGCGGAACAAGCCTCCGCACTCATAGCCTTTGCCTATAAATTGTCCAAATCTTGACACGATTACTTTATTCGACTCTAAAACTACCTAAAACCCATCTCGACATAGAAGGGAGCCGCTAACTAGATTCTTGTTCATAGTAGGGACATGCTGCACGTTCCTTAATTGCACGATCTTTCCCGAAGTAAACTTCAGATCCACCGTGCCAATGCCACGAACAGAAGCATGTGACCCATTCCCCATTAGGACGGAAGAATCCCTTGCGACCTGATAAGAAGTAAACAGGGAGACGTCAGCACACACATGAACGTTAGCACCCGAATCAATCCACCATGAAGATGATTGAAATACTGAAAGCACAATAGGTAAATTACCATACCCATCAGTATTGCTAGCGGTCACCATGTTGACAGTCTTGGAGCTCGTTTTCCCTCTGCGGTCTGCACATTCAGGGCATTCCTTGGAAAAGTGTTCGGGCTTCCCAGAGGCGTAGCACTCTAGCTCAGCCTTGTTGAACTTCTTCTTCTTGAAGGTAGTAGTCTTGGTAGGCTTGTTGAAAACAGGTTTGTTTTTCCCTTTGTTCTTGTTCTATGGGTACCTCTGCACCATATTGGCGGTAGGCTGAACCTCACCTCCTTTCTCAGTAGTGTCTTTAGCCCGAGCTTTTTCTTCAACATCAAGAGATGCAATCAAATTTTCAACTGATATCTCCTGTCTCTTATGTTTCAGAGTTGTGGCGAAATTCCTCCATGAAGGAGGCAACTTTGCAATCATGCACCCAGCCACGAATTTGTCGGGTAGAACACACTTAAGAAGTTCAAGTTCTTTCACAATGCACTGTATCTCATGAGCTTGTTCAACCATAGAACGGTTATTCATCATCTTGTAGTCATGAAAACTCTCCATGATGTACAATTCCCTGCCTGCATCTGTTGCATCGAATTTTGCATTCAGTGCATCCCACAGAGTCTTTCCGTCATCTATGTGCATATACACATCACACAGACGGTCAGCAAGAACACTCAGAATGCATCCCACAAACATAGTATTGGCTTCTTGGAATTTTCTCTGATCTTCGTCAGACATTCCCTCTGGAGCACCAACACTAACGTGGAAAACTTTCAGAGTAGTAAGCCAGAGCGTGGTCTTCACCTGCCACCTCTTAAAGTGCACACCGGTAAATTTATCCGGCCTCAGTGCATCAGCGAATCTAGCCATAGTTAACTCAGGAAATTGCCTACAATTAGGTTTTTGGATTGTTGGAAAATTAGGCAAGTTCATGATTAAATCCAGTAAATAATTCATGACTAGAACAGATACTAGCATGCAACAATCTAGCAAACTAGAAGAACAACAAGACATGCATAACAGCAGCGAACACAAAACAATTGCTGTAGAGACAGACATGAACAGGCGATGTTGGACGTACTGTTCGTTAGCTATTGTGGGTGCGACGGTGTTGATGATGATGTTGGCGACGATCTGCTGCTGACGGCGATGAAGACGACGATGAGTAGCACCGCCCGACTTGGACGGAAGACGACCCGTGATGACGAATTTGAGCAGTCACGCAGAGCGCTTCCCAAAAACCTAATTCGTCCTCTCCCGGTGCAGGATCGCAAGGACGAACGGTTCCGGAGACCTGCTCTCCCATGCGCCGATGCACGCTGGCGTTTGGGATGAAGTAGACTACGACGGCGGCGCAAGTTGCGAGATGAGGCAAAACCCTAGGTGTTTTTCGGTGTGTCTTTGGCCGCAGCCGGTAGCTGTATATATATTAGGACCAGAGGCGGTATTGTGTCGCGATCACAATCCCAAACCGACTCGGTTTCTAATTCGTATACTTACCAGACAAGAAATCAAAAACTTGTCTGCCAAGACATAAAAAATAAAACGGCAAAAGGAAGCTGTGCCCCTGCAAGGAGACGGATCGGATTTCAGCGGACCATTCACGCGCATGTCGCACGTACGCCTCGCCTCGCCTCGCCACGGCCCGGCCAGGCGAGGCGAGCGAGCGCGCTCGTGTGGTCTTTCCTTTCTCTTCTCACACACCACTTAGAGTGGTGGAGAGAACCCACTATATAAAGAGGTCCAACTCTTCTTCAACTTCCGGGGTGGGACTAAACTTTAGCACCACCACTTGTCATTTTACACATGGGCTTTGAGATTTCAGAAATTGCTATGGGCCTAGCCCATTAATTCTAACAATTGCCGAGCTCCGACAAGGTTTCCTCGGGTGCGCCTCCGCCCACCTCGGAGCACTTGACGCGGACCCATAGCTGTTCTAGGGCATCAGGGTTTCGCCTCATCGTGACCACGCCTTTCCGAAGCCGTTGGATCAATTGTTTCCTTGGTTGCGATTATGATCGCATTTGTTGTTGCATTGAAATGTTTTACATAGTTTCAATGTATGGTTTAATTAGATGCTCTGGAGAGCTATATGTTGTTCAATGAGAACTATGTATGTACTTTGGTTTTAATGTGATGATGAACTTCTATTAATTTGGTCACTTATCTATTCATGATGTTCTGTAATGGTTTTTGACACACTTAATTATATATAATACACGCAGATGAACCGGCAATGGATGTACAGTGACAGACGCACCTCCGGGTACATTAAGGGCGTGCATAATTTTCTCGAAGTGGCTGAGGCAAACAAGCAGAATGGTTTTATGTGTTGTCCATGCCCTATATGTGGGAATACGAAGTCTTACTTTGACCGGAAAATCCTTCACACCCACCTGCTTTATAAGGGTTTCATGCCACACTATAATGTTTGGACCAAGCACGGAGAAAGAGGGGTTATGATGGAAGACAACAAAGAAGAAGAGGATGATGACAACTATGTGCCCCCTGAATACGGTGATGCTGCAACGGGGGAAGCTGAAGATCAAGAGGAACCAGACGATGTGCCCGATGATGATCTTCGCCGGGTCATTGTTGATGCAAAGAGACAGTGCGAAAGTGAAAAGGAGAAGCTGAAGTTCGATCGCATGTTAGAGGATCACCAAAAAGGGTTGTACCCCAATTGCGAAGATGGCAACACAAAGCTCGATACCGTACTGGAATTGCTGCAGTGGAAGGCAGAGAATGCTGTGCCTGACAAAGGATTTGAGAAGCTACTGAAAATATTGAAGAAGAAGCTTCCAAAGGATAACGAATTGCCCGACAGTACGTACGCAGCAAAGAAGGTCGTATATATGCCCTCTAGGATTGGAGGTGCAGAAGATACATGCATGCCCTAATGACTGCATCCTGTACCGCGGTGCGTACGAGGATTTGAACGCATGCCCGGTATGCGGTGCATTGTGGTATAAGATCAGACGAGATGGCCCTGGTGATGTTGACGGCGAGCCCCCCAGGAAGAGGGTTCCTGTGAAGGTGATGTGGTATGCTCCTATAATACCACGGTTGAAACGTCTGTTCAGAAACAAAGAGCATGCCAAGTTGATGTGATGGCACAGAGAGGACCGTAAGAAAGACGGGAAGTTGAGAGCACCCGCTGACGGGTCGCAGTGGAGAAAAATCGAGAGAAAGTACCGAGCTGAGTTTGCAGGTGACCCAAGGAACGTATGGTTAGGTTTAAGCGCGGATGGCATTAATCCTTTCGGGGAGCAGAGCAGCAATCACAGCACCTGGCCCATGACTCTATGTATGTATAACCTTCCTCCTTGGATGTGCATGAAGCGGAAGTTCATTATGATGCCAGTACTCATCTAAGGCCCTATTCAACCCGGCAACGACATTGATGTGTACCTAAGGCCATTAGTTGAAGAACTTTTACAGCTGTGGAATGGAAACGGTGTATGTGTGTGGGATGAGCACAGACAGAAGGAATTTGACCTGCATGCGTTGCTGTTTGTAACCATCAATGATTGGCCTGCTCTCAGTAACCTTTCAGGACAGACAAACAAGGGATACCACGCATGCACGTACTATTTAGATGACACCGAAAGTATATACCTGGACAAATGCAGGAAGAATGTGTACCATGGGCATCGTTGATTTCTTCCGACCAACCATCAATGTCGAAAGAAAGGCAAGCATTTCAAAGGCGAGGCAGATCACCGGAAGAAGCCCGCCATGCGTACCGGTGATCACGTACTTGCTATGGTCAATGATTTACACGTAATCTTTGGAAAGGGTCCCGGCAGACTATCTGTTCCGAATGACGCTGAGGGACGCGCACCCATGTGGAAGAAGAAATCTATATTTTGGGACCTATCCTACTGGAAAGACCTAGAGGTCCGCTCTTCAATCGATGTGATGCACGTGACAAAGAACCTTTGCGTGAACCTGCTAGGCTTCTTGGGCATGTATGGGTAGACAAAAGATACACCGAAGGCACGGGAGGACCTGCAACGTTTGCACGAAAAAGATGGCATGCTTCCAAAGTAGTATGAAGGTCCTGCCAGCTACGCTCTTACCAAAGAAGAGAAGGAAATCTTCTTTGAATGCCTGCTCAGTATGAAGGTCCCGTCTAGCTTCTCGTTGAATATAAAGGGAATAATAAATATGGCAGAGAAAAAGTTCCAGAACCTAAAGTCTCATGACTGCCACGTGATTATGACGCAACTGCTTCCGGTTGCATTGAGGGGGCTTCTACCGGAAAATGTTCGATTAGCTATTGTGAAGCTATGTGCATTCCTGAATGCAATCTCTCAGAAGGTGATCGATCCACAAATCCTACCAAGGCTAAGGAGTGATGTGGCGCAATGTCTTGTCAGTTTCGAGCTAGTGTTCCCACCTTCCTTCTTCAATATCATGACGCACGTCCTAGTTCATCTAGTCGACGAGATTGTCATTCTGGGCCCTGTATTTCTACACAATATGTTCCCCTTTGAGAGGTTCATGGGAGTCCTAAAGAAATATGTCCGTAACCGCACTAGGCCAGAAGGAAGCATCTCCATGGGCCATCAAACAGAGGATGTCATTGGGTTTTGTGTTGACTTCATTCCTGGCCTTAAGAAGATTGGCCTCCCTCAATCGCGGTATGTGGGGAGACTGACTGGAAAAGGCACGCTAGGAGGTGACTCAATAATATGCAGGGACGGGAATTCTTGGTCTCAAGCACACTACACAGTTCTACAGAACTCTACCTTGGTAACCCCGTATGTCGATGAACACAAGAACATTCTGCGCTCCAAACACCCGGAGCAGTGTGACGACTGGATTACATGTGAACACATCAGGACTTTCGGCAGTTGGTTGGAAACACGTCTCAGAGGTGACAACACTGTTTCTAATGAGCTGTACTCGTTGTCCAGGGGACCATCTTCGACTGTATTGACTTACAAAGGATACGAGATAAATGGGAATACATTTTACACGATCGCCCAAGATCAAAAGAGCACCAACCAAAACAGTGGTGTCCTCTTTGATGTAGCAACCAAGAGGGGAAAGGACACATATTACGGTTACATAGTGGACATATGGGAACTTGACTACGGACATGATTTTAAGGTCCCTTTGTTTAAGTGCAAATGGGTCAATCTGTCAGGAGGCGGGGTACAGGTAGACCCACATTACGGAATGACAACAGTGGATCTGAACAATCTTGGGTACACAGACGAACCATTCGTCCTAGCCAATGATGTAGCGCAGGTTTTCTATGTGAAGGACATGTCTACCAAACCGAGAAAAAGAAAAGATAAGGAAGCGAATACATCATACGATGAGCCAAAGCGCCACATAGTTCTTTCAGGAAAAAGAGACATCGTGGGATTGGAGGGCAAGACAGACATGTCTGAAGATTATGAAAAGTTTCATGAAATTCCTCCCTTCAAAGTCAAGGCTGACCCAAGCACCCTGTTAAGCGATGAAGAATATCCTTGGTTACGGCGCAATAAGCAAAGGACACAAGCGAAGAAAAAGTGAAGACAGATGAAGTCAGAAAGGGTTGAAAATTGATGATGTGGCTTTGAATGGTTCATTTTGAACACACAAAAAGTCTGGAGTTCAAATAAGTTCAAAAAAATGAAATTCCTTTTGTAACAGATGAGTTTTCGTCCGAAACCCTGATACTTCGAATGAGATTGTCCATTTTGTACACGAAGTACATCCAGTTTTTGCCGTAACCCTCTCAACTTTTTAGCACATGCTATGTGGGTGAAATGATGATACCGTGCCAATTTTCAACCTCTTCAGAGTTCATCTGAAGTGCTTTTCAATTTCAGGTTCATTTAGCTCAAAGAATGAACTAATATAAAAAAGAATGAACTGGAAAACTTTTATGAAACTCTAATAGAAAAAATAATAAACTAAAAGAATGAACTAGAAAACTTTAATGAAACTCTAATAGAAAAAAGAATGAACTAGAAAACTTTAATGAAACTCTAATATCAAAAGGAATCAACTAAAAAGCTTTTATAATCCTCTAGTATTATTGAAACTAAAATTATATAAAATTTCTGCAACTAAAATTATCAAAGTATTTTCTGTTCAAAACATTAAAAGCAAAAAGAATTTTCATAATAACTTGTTGTTGTTAGAAACTTTAATAGCAAAAAGAATTTCTAAAGATTTTTTTGTTAGAAACTAAAATAACAAAAAACTGTTTTGAATATAATATAAAACAAATAATATTAAATAGCAGGAAAAAGAATCACTCCAAAATCTATTTTATAGTAAAGTTAATCACAAACTAGTGATTCACACAAATTCAAAGAATTCAAATTTAAACTATTCAAATTGGAAAACTAATGGCACTAACAGAAAGTTTATAATTTTTATTACCTAAAAGCAAAAAGAATCGCTGAAAAACAGTAAGTATTTTGTTGTAAGTAGAAACAAAATAAAATAAATAAAGCAAAAAAGAAAACAAAAAAACTGGAAAAAAATAAAAAAAAATGCCACCTACTGGGCCACCACGGCCTGAATACGACTAGGAACCCAACCATGGGCCAGGATTCAGGCCCGCAGCAGGCCCAGTAGGCCCACGGGCAAGGACTGATAGAGTAGGCCCGAAAGCCTGCAGTTGAGAGGAGCTCGAGAGGGTGGGCGCAGCAGCGCTTATAAACCACTCTCGAGCTCTCTCAACTAGCGAGGTGGTACTAAACATCCGACCGCACCGCGCCAGCGCAAGGCCTTTGGTCCCGGTTGGTGGCACCAACCAGGACAAAAGGGGTGCATTGGTCCCGGTTAGTGGCACCAACCGGGACCAATGCCCCCCCTTTGGTCCCGGTTCTTGCCACCAACCGAGGCCAAAGGTGTCTGTTTCCCGCCCTTTGGCCCTGCTGAAAAGAGACCTTTGGTCCCGGTTGGTGGCACGAACCGGGACCAAAGGGGGGCATTGGTCCCGGTTTGTGCCACGAACTGGGACCAATGTTTCGTGTATATAAGAAAAACTTAGCAGTTTCTCCAAAAATCACTTGTCTTCTACGCCCCTGCCCGCCCCGCCGCCGACGCCGCCCGGCCCGACGCCGACGCCGCCCCGCCCACCCCTGCCCGCCCCGACGCCGACGCCGCCCCGGCCCGACGCCGACGCCGCCCCGACGCCGCCCCGCCCGCCCCTGCCCGCCTCGGCCCGACGCCGACGCCGCCCCGGCCCGATGCCGATGCCGACGCCGCCCCGACCCTGCTCGGCCCGCCCCTGCCCGCCCCGACGCCTCCTCTGTGAGCACCGCGCCCCTGCCCCGCCGCCGCGTTGATTTTTTTTTATATATGTTTTTTTGTTATATATATATGCTTTCTTTTTATATGTATGTATGTATTTTTTAAACTTTTTATATGTATGGAAAAGAGGAAGAAGGAAGAAGGAAGAAGGGAAGAAAAAGAACGAGAGGAAAAAGGGGAGAAAAAAGAGAAGAAGAGGAGAAAAAAGAAGAAGAGAAAGATGGAGAAGAAGAAGAGAAGAAGAGGAGAGGAAGAAGAGGAGAAAAAAATAAGAAGAGGAGGAAGAAGAAAAAAAAGAGGAGAAGAAGAAGGAATAGAGGAGAAGAAGAAAAAATAGATTAATATTTAATCTATTTTTTCTTCTTCTCCTCTATTCCTTCTTCTTCTCCTCTTTTGTTTTTTCTTCTTCTTCCTCTTCTTAATTTTTATCGGGAACGAGGGTGTCGAGGATCGCCGAGCGGTCGAGGGTCGGGAACTAGGGTAGAGGGTCGAGGGTCACCGAGGGGTCGAGGGTCGCCGAAGGTTCGAGGGTCGAGGGTTGTCGAGGGGTCGAGGGTCGAGGAATGCCGAGGGGTCGAGAGGTTGCCTTGTGTCAAAGTATTGAAGAAATCCATGGCTTCATCATTAGCCGGAAGTAACCGGGGCATGATGGTACGAAGTTCTCCAAAGTTATTTTGGAACGGAGTCCCAGATAGGATAATTCGCCTTTTGGTACGAATTTCAGCAAAGGCCTTCCAAGTAGCGATATTCGGAAGGCTCTTGCTGAACTTTGTACCAAAATGCGGATTATCCTATCTGGGACTCTGTTCCAAAATAACTTTGGAGAGCTTCGTACCATCATGCGCCTGTTACTTTCGCCTAATGATGAAGACATGGTTTTGTTGAATCCTTTGACACTAGACAAACGTGACATGAGGGGGTCGAGGGTCGGAAACTAGGGTAGAGGGTCGTGGATCGCCGAGCGGTCGAGGGTCGTGAACTAGGGTAGAGGGTCGAGGGTCGCCAAGGGGTCGAGGGTCGTCCAGGGGTCGAGGGTCCAGATTTATCAAGAATGCCCCCATCAAAGTTGTTTTGGAACGGAGTTCCTGATAGAATAATTCGCCTTTTGGTACGAATTTCAGCAAAGACCTTCCAAATAGCGATATTCGGAAGGCTCTTGCTGAACTTTGTACCAAAAAGCGAATTATTCTACCAGGAACTCCGTTCCAAAACAACTTTGAAGAGCTTCGTACCATTATGCACCTGTCATTTCTGGCTAATGATGAAGTCATGGTTTTCTTGAATTCTTTGACACTAGACAACGTGACATATAGAAGGGTAGATGAGATCAGGAAAAATATGGACCATTTTCTGCACATCCAGAATGGCGTCATTTAGTTAAATCCCTTGTCGGTCCGGACGTCAGACATTCATGAGAGAGGCGGTCCGGCCCAAACCCTAGAAGCGTTGTCGAGGCCACCCCAAACCCTAGAAGCGTTGCCTAGGCCACCCCAAACCCTAGAAGCGTTGTCGAGGCCACCCCAAACCGTAGAAGCGTCGAGCTAGCTAGGTCTACGTTTGCACTAATATATCCATCTGTCATGTTTGTATATTAATTGCCATGTTGTAATATTTGCAGAAACTATGGAGCACCGAGACATCGAAGCAGAACAGTTGTTGGGGGACATAATCCTCGGCGGAGGTGATGTCTTGTCGTATCTCAACGACACCGATGGTCTGGAAGGAGAGGGTGAATCAGGCTCCGGTGATCGAACAATGGAGGTGGAAGGACATGATTATGATGGCTCCGGTGACGAAATGCCGGTGGAAGAAGGAGACCGTGATGACTGCTCCGGTGAGCGAACGGAGGAAGGAGCTGTTGCAAAGTCCGGCGAGGTATATATATTAATTAAGCCTGTGCTGACTAGCTAATTGATGCATTAATTGTTTTGGTATGTACACATATTAACTCTCTTCTTTCTTCTTTTCTAGCCCTCCGGATCGAGCCAAACTTCGGTAACGAGACGAGGCCCGAAGAAAAGGTTGCGCCAGGATGAAAGGTTCACGATCACAGCAATCAAGGGCGATGGCCAACCGATTGAACCCAGCCGGACCAAGGAAGCATTTTCTGCTCAGTGCGGGGTTCTTGTTAGGGACATGATCCCGATCAGCATCCACCAATGGAATAAGCCTAAGAGCGAAGACCCTCAAGTGTCTTTTGTCAACGATAGACAGAAAGATGATCTTTGGACCGCGCTGAAGGCAAATTTCACCCTACCGCCAGAGGAGGATCCGGATAAGCCAGTTATAGAGCCATTGGTCAAGGCTCATGCTCTTAAGAAGATGGCAGATCTATTCAGGAGGTGGAAGAATGGGTTGAAATCAACGTTTGTCGACAAAGGGAAGACTCCAGAATTCACCGGCCGATTTGAGAAGATAAGAGATCACTGGCCTGCATTTGTGGCCCACAAGACATTGGAGAAGAGTAAGAAGATGTCAGCGACAAACAAGAAAAATGCTGCAAAGAAGGAGCATCACCATCGCACAGGGTCAGGTGGCTACCTCAAAGCCCGGCCGTTGTGGGACAAGGCTGAGAAGGACCTGCTTGACAAAGGGGTCGAACCAGAGACATTGAACTGGCCAGACCGTTCAAGGACTTGGTTCTTCGGGGTTGGGGGAACCTTGGTCCCTGAAACAGGGAAGTGCCGTTGGACGGAGGAGCAACTTGAAATACCCGTCAAGAAGCTTCAGAAGTATATCGCCGCAGCGCAGCAAGGGACGTTCGTTCCCGACAGAGAGAACGACGAGCTCACACAGGCCCTCGGGAATCCTGAGCACCCAGGACGAACACGAGGCACGGCAGGCTCCGTTGCGTGGAAGGTTGGGTTTCCCAGCGCAGGCTGTTACAAAACCCGGGAGAGGAGGAGGAAAGTGGAGCAGACCGAACTGCAGAAGCTGAATGCAAGGGTACGAGCGCTAGAGGAACAAGCACTATTTCAGAGCCAGCGACCTGCCGGAGCTACCCCGCCATCTCAGTGGAGAAGCAGCGTGGCTTCCACCGAGCTCCTTCAGCAGCCTGACTTCACGGCTCCCAGCTACCCCGTGGATGCTATCACGGAGGCTCAAGATTGCCACCTTATGATGCAATGGCAGCACCTCAAAGTCAAGGCGGCTGTCGGCTCTGTTGCACCTCCTGAACCCGGCGCAACTTTTCACTGCCTTCTGATTCCACAAGGCTATGCTGTTGTGATGGTCGATGAAATAACGAAGGGATTTGAGGAGCTCGAGCTTGACCACCCTACCGGTGAAGGGGAGACTCAGCTGGGTCTTGCTTTGAAGACTCCATGTCTATGGCGGAAGGAGCTCATCAACCTTCCGAACTGAACGCCTCCGCCTCCTCCTCCTCCTCCGGCGAGTCAGGGCACTCCGCCTTCTCCTCCGGCGAGTGATCAGGGCACTCCGCCTGCTTCTTCGGCTGCTCCGGCGCGTGGCGGCACTCCACCTCCTTCTCCGCCTGCGCCGGCGTGTCCGAGCAGCCCGTCTCCTCCTCCGCCTCCTTCTCCGGCTGCTCCGGCGCGTGGTGGCACTCCGCCTCCTTCTCCGCCTGCGCCAGCGCGTCCGAGTAGCCCGCCTCCTCCTCAGCCTCATCAGCAACAGCGGAAGACAGCCGCCACCGCTCTGGCTGCTCCGGCGCGTCGTAGCACTCTGCCTCCTTCTCCGCCTCGTAAGCAACGAAGGAATACAGCTGCAGCCGCTCCGGCTTCTCCGGCGTCTAGCAGTATAGCCAGAGGCGAGAGGCAATACAGATTCGGTCCATCTCTCAAGCCTCTAGAGAAGTTAACATACGAGATGACCGAGGAGGAAAACGCGCAGATCTGTGAAGCCCAAGTGAAGGACTTTTTTGCAAAGAAAAATCCACCTCCGGAGGAGAAGATAGAACCGGTGAAATTGAAGCGCACTTTGGATGCCCTGAAGCGACCACCACCGCCTCCGCTGGATGACAACCATGTCCGCGCTCTTAAAAAGGCAGTGCAAGGAGCGCGCCGGTCGGGAACTACTTCAAGTGACAAAAGGTTACAAGAAAGAAGAAGTGGGAAAAAAATTCCCCAGCTCGGCGAACAGGCGAACCAATCATGCCCCCCGCTCAAGGTGTCTAGCGATATCGTCGCAAATCTGCCGGGGATGCTGCCCGGTACCAATCCTGGTGATTACCTGCCCGACGATGCACATTTTGATATAATGGAGGTGGACGAACACAAATACCGGCACGGGAAGCCTCTCGTCAAACCTGGTCATCCTCCTCTAACAATGATGATGCGAAGATTCCATGAGTGGTACATGGACACCTGCAGCGAGTCTGGGAAGGATACTTTGACGCTGAGAGTTAAAGAGGAGCACGACCTCGTTGGAATTGATCTGTTGTCTGTTCCATTTGAGGAGTTCTTCCAGTTTTTCAATCAAAAGGCCCTCGATAAAATAATCGTCACTTGCTACTGTCTGTAAGTACTACTTCTGTAATTAAGTCTCTATATATAGCTCAGCTCTTTCATTGCATGTATATATAATTATCCTCACTATATTATGCAGATTGAAGATCGTCGAATGCAGAAATGCACAAATCTATGATATTGGGTTCATTAACACAAATCTCATAGATGAATGGACGGTTAAATATAATGCCAAAGAAACCGAGGCCAACTTGCTACAATCGTTGCTTCGAAATCAAAACAAAGATAAAATACTCTTTCCTTACAATTTCAAGTGAGTGTTACTGTCTTGTGCATATTCGGTTTCCCTTATTACTCGAGGTTATAGTAATGTAATTGATGAGTTATGCATGCGTGCGCAGCTTCCACTTTATTCTCCTAGAGATTAAGCTTGAGCAGGGACTAGTAACCGTCTTAGACTCGAGACGAAAAGATCCCAAGGAGTATGTGGCCATGACTAAAATGCTCAAGAAGTAAGTTCAATCGATCGTTATCGCACCATATCGGCAACTTTGTTCATTTCCTGATATCGAGTAATTGTTTTCTTTGTCTGGCAGGGTTTGGAAAGAGTTCACCGCAGAAGCTCTGGGACTGCCGGGGAAGCTCCGATTTACACACCTGAAAGTAAGTACTACTAGCTAGTTCCGCGCATCTCCCATTGATTCTAGCTAGTTTCATCAATACCATTTATAATGCTTGATTATCAGTTTGATTGACCTCTATTTCTCGTAAAGTGGTTGTGGCAGGAAGCGGGAATAATTTTTGTGGATACTACGGTTGCGAGTACATCTACAACGCGACGACCTCTAAGCGGGGCTACTCTGAAAAACAATATGAAGTACGTAAGCAATAATATTCACAATTTTTTTTATTACCATCATTTGTGTTGAGTTTCATTCATATATATGTATTGACCCCCTTCTTCAAATTAGATGTGGCACCTGCGGGATGAACTCCTACCACAAGATCGCATAAAAGCAATTCAAGAGGAATTGGCGGGATTCTTTCTTGACCACGTCATCAATCCAGCCGGAGAATACCATGTGGAAACTGACTTTAGATGTTAGGGATTGTAAGAGATCTTATATTGTATATATGTAGCTAGTAGCGTCGGATAGATATACGAAAACTTGTTGTTCGACCAATCTCTCGGAGAAGGAGGAGGTCGATCACTTCTCTCTGTATGTGTTCATGACGATCTTATGTACTTAATGGTTTCCTTCATTTGCTTACTAGCTAGCGTGTCGAGTCCACTCTATACGTATAGTACGTAGCGTCGACCAAGCACGGAGATAAGAGAGGACAATTCTCTCTATTAGCTAGCTAACACAATATATGAAACCCCTAAATTAACCCTACAAAACCCCCACCCCCCCCCCCCTTTCAAAAAAAAAACAAAAACCCCAGACCCTGAACTGCTGACGCGTGGATGCTTTTTGGTCCCGGTTGGTGCTACTAACCGGGACAAAAGGCCCTCCTGCCTGGGCAAGCCGCAGCGGCCACGTGGAGCCCCATATGTCTCGGTTAGTAGGCGAACCGGGACTAAAGGTATTGGGCTTTAGTCCCGACCCTTTAGTCCCGGTTCCAGAACCGGGACAAATGGGCCTCTGGAATCGGGACAAATGGGCCTTTTTCTACAAGTGTAGAGGCGACGACATTGTCACTGGAGCGTACAACATGCCGGTAGCGAGGTCAGCCAGACCGAGTGCGGCGCCGTCGTCCAGACCGAGCGAGGCGCGTACGAGCCATGGACAGTGGGGGGAGGGTCCGAGTACTACAACGACATTCCCACGACATGACTCATCTCTGCTACTGCATCGCTCTTCATCGGTGCAGCTTCGTCAGGGGCAGACATCTCAGGACCATGGCACGGGCTTGGATTCGATGCCCGAGCAGACTCTTTCCCCGAACCCATATGCGTACACAGGATCTGGCGCATACACCCAAGGTGAGGGATCTCAGCCGTATCTCTCCACGCGAGGGATCTCCAAGCCCGAGGAGACTCGTGTCCCAGACTTAAACCAGTACCACGTACAATGGCCAGACAGTACAGGCGAGGGAACTGATCAGGTAGTCATGTTTACATTTTAATGCATTTACAATGATATCACATATTATCCTCTAATAGTTTATTTACAATGTCTCTATGTGCAGGACATACCTGATCGTACATGGGACGATGAGGACACCCAACGTGGCCTCAACACACGCATCCGGGGAGCATCACATGATCATGGCGACACAGTTACAGCAGTAGTTACAGAATTCTTCGGAGGGGACGTTATTGCCCATCTTTTATCCCCGAGGAGTCACAACCATACGCCTACAATTACGCATCAGGTTCGCAACAAGGATTCCAGACTCCACCACCTACGCAGGAGTCGCAGACACAGGAAGCCGAAGTGGAGTACGGCCGCGGTCTTCGTGTAACTCGACCACCTAATCGCTTGTCGCTTTCCGGCCCTAAGGAAAGGCCAGGTGGCCGTCGTCGACTAGGGTGATTCATCTATCTACGTGTGCGACCCATTGTATCTACATATGTCAGTATCAGACTTTTCGATTTATGTAAGAAACATTTATGTATGCTGAAATAAAAATGCACCAGTCGGCAACAATGTTTCCCGCCGTATTTTCCCGCTTCTGAGTTCCCGCGTATACCTCGCACTGCCCTTTCCCGCCTATATCTCCCGCCATACTTTCCCGCTTCTGTGTTCCCGCGTATACCTCGCACCGCCGTTTCCTGCCTATATCTCCCGCCATACTATCCCGCTTCTGAGTTCCCGCCTATTCTTCTCTTCTGAACCTATAAAACCCCCCTCCACACTAAAGTGGATACACACTTCAGTGTAGTCTCCTAGTCTCCTCAAGATGTCCGGTTATCCTTTTGATCGTAGTTTTCATCCTAGTATGTCCCAATGTCTTCTGCGTTTAGCCGCCAATTTCAAGATAGACAATACAATAGTTCCATGGGATGAACTCATCAGTAGTGACACTCTCATGAATGAGCTGAGTCACGCATTATCTAGATGTGGGTGGCCTTACAGGACCTTTGAGGAGATACGAAAAGAACTTCTTAGGTTGCATGGAAGATAGAAGAAGATAGAGCATAAGAGTGAATCAGAGCGGAAGTTTGCACCAAAACATACTTTTTTATCGACTGACGACAGCGAGGACGAAGATGATATCTTCATGCCGCCGCTTCCGGGTTCTGCATCGTCGAAGGGCAAGAGTTCTGCATCGTCCAATGGCAAGAGTTCTGCATCCTCGAAGGGCAAGAGTTCTGCATCCTCGAAGGGCAAGAGTTCTGTATCCTCGAAAGGGCAGGTGTTCTGCATCGACGGAGGATGACGATGATGCCTTCATGTAGTTTTTAAGCTGTATTTTTAGTTTTCAAGTCCAGTTCTACCGTTTAATTCAGAGGTACTTGCATTATTAGTTTCTACTGTCTTATTGTAGGGCATTATGTTTTATCTTAATTTCCTGTTGTAGTTGTTGCACGACGTTCGATAATTAGTTTGTATTATTAAAGTTTTTCCGGTGAGGAGAGAAGGAAAGAAGGAAAAATTGGCGGGAAAGAAAATGACGGAAATAATTTATGGCGGGCAAGAAAATGGCGGCAAGAAAATGCCACATTTTATACCAAAACTCTATATATTTTCATTACGACACAGTACAACTGAAATTAGATACATCCTTGGCCTCACGAGCCCTTTCTTTTTTTCTCTGCCTCTCTGCGTCACGAGCCTCCTTTCATTGTCGTTCCTACTCCTCCATACGACGAGCCTCTTCCCTGTTTTTCTTCAGTAAATCCTGAAAATAGGCGCGAACAGACGAAATTTTAGGCGGGAAATACGCGTGATCCAAAACAATGCATGCCTGAGTGCTGTCGCGTCGGCTGCAGCAATAGACTGGAGCAAAAGCAGCGCTGAGTGACTGATGCGGTCACGTCTGCTGAAGCAAAAGCCAGCGGAGTGAGTGATTCTCGGGGCATACGAATCAGTGGGCATAAGAAAAGAAAGGGCGCAGATTCCCGCCAAAGCAAATACCGTCGTCTGTGCGCGTGGGAATCATCGCAGTTTGACACAATGCGGGTGGGAATCAGCGCCGTTTCCAACAGAGACGCTGTCGCGCGTGCAGCAGCAACAGAGGTGCCGCCTCCCGCGGTGGCGGCGTGGCCCACGCCTCGCATTCCATGCAACTGTAGCTGTCGGCCTGGGAGTGGCAGCGGCAGCAGAGGCCGCCTCGCCCGATGGCGGCGTGGCCCACCTAGTCTGGCTGTTCCGTCCCGGCTCCAGGTCCTGTACAAAACGCGTTACACCCGCATGGCCGCTACCTGCCGTGGCGGCAGGGCCCGCCGCCTCCAGGCATGGCGGCAGGCGCCATGTGTCGCCTACCGTCACTAATGAGGAGGTCTTTTTTGATAATTTTATCCGCAAATAGTCCTTTTTGACAATAGCGTTCGGCAGGGTCCTTTTGAAAAAAAAAATCCTCTCGCTTCCGGTCTCGCAGCAGGTGATACACGCGAAGAAGAGATCACAGGCCAGGGCGGTAATCGGACCCACGCGGGCCGCGGCAAGGACTCGACTACCCAAGCTACTGGCCCCACCCACACCACCAACAGTCCATCACGCACTCATTGATTCACCCACCCACACACAAGCCACGACTGCCCTGCATGGCACATAGAACGACCCCACACACCGTACAGAAGTAGCATGCTGGCACACAGTCGGCTAGCGCTAATGATGCCCGCATTGCCACGTCCCAGTCAGAGGCCCACACGCCAGCCACCTAGAGGCTCCTGATGGCCTGAGCGATGGCATGGAGAGCCACGCAGAAAGTCGAAGGTGATAGGGTGTGTTTAGGGCTGCTCTAGATAGCATCTATAACCAGAATTGACAAATCCGACTCTTCAAATATTCACGGATGTGTTTGGACGTGTTTGCGGGTCAAGCCTCAAATTTCTTTTCTCACAATCGGGCACCGTGCATGAAAAAACAATCGAACACCTTAATTAGCATACTTCAAATCCATACAAACTCATGCGAGTACGTAAACGAGGCATTACACACATCGTCCGGCTACTACATCATTAAGAGCATCTCCAACGGCAACCCGTAAATTTCCTCCCGCATCCGTCCGCGGACACGGATGCGGGAGGCCATCATCCAACCATGGCCGCATATATTTCAAACTCTTTCTCAACAAATCGGATAAAATTCATGCGAACACGGCCGAATTTCATATAAACATGATGGTTTTCATACAAACACGACGGATTTTCATTACATTTCGAACATTTAGAAAAAAAAAAGCCAGCCCCTAAACCTATTCTACGGCGGCGGCGGCCGGCGTCCAAGCCCGTGTCTTCCTCCATCTATTGTCTTCATGATCACCGGCGATAAGACCCGTGAAGTGAAGGTGCGGTCTCCGACGAGGAAGAATAGAACACGGGAGACGGACCGACCCACATGGGACACCATGCCATGCCGCATCCCATGGCTTACTCATCCTCGGAGGAGTTCGCGATCTGTCCGTCGCCGGTGGACGTGAGGTCCACGATGAAAATGGTAGCGCCGACGCTGTCATCGTCCCACTAGGCTGCATGATAGTTCGTCGACGGCGCGTAGAAGGTGCAACTTGTGTTGTTCTCCTCCGCGATCGCCTGGAGGTGCGCCTCGGCGGCCGGCCGCTTCATGGTGAGCGGCAACTTGAGCGCGGACGACATCGTAGATGGCACGCTGCTCCGCGATGAACCCCGCCACGGCCTCCCCCACCAGCCGGTGCTACTCCAGGAGGAACAAGTTGTACCGATGTTCCTCCTGCGCCTGCTAGAACACCGACAAAGGCGCCGACGCAGGCTGCACCTCCGCCATGGCGGTGTTGTAGTGCACCTGCGCCTGCTCCATGGTGAAGCCGGCGTGCACAGGATGCGTGGGAGCCGGGACGGTGTCGTCGGAGGCAGTTTTCCATCGTGGTCTCGTCCTCGTCGTCGAAAACCTCGAGCAACCTAGCCGGCAGGCCGGCCTCGATCCGCCTTTCACGGCGGCTCTGCCAGGTGGCGGCAAGGGCGGCCACGGCGTGCTTCATCTCCGTGGAAAGGCTCTCACACAGAGCTTCACCACCTGCAGTCATGGCGGATGCAGTGCAAGGGAGGAGGATGGGGAGCGGCTTGTGTTGTGGTGTGGAGTTAGCCGGGTGTGGTCGCCTTTAAATAGCGGATTCCGGTGAGGCGAGGTGTCCGGGTGCGTCAATGCACGGTGCCGAAGTGGGTTTCTCGGCCGGCGAGCCTGCTTAATGGTGGCATACAGAAGGATGGGCCATTGAACGGGCGTGGTAGATATACGTCCCGTCCCGTTCAGTCACGCGTCTCCGGCATTGAAAAGGCGTGGACACCAGAGACGCGTTGCGGGCGGTACCCTTGGCCGGCGAGCTGCTTCAATGGCGGAGGCAGTGAGAGGTCGCGTCGCCCTTAGCCACCTCCAATGTGGAGCGGCACGCTCTACAGCGACTTGAATGCGGGCAGCTTGCACCGGGCGGGAACGCGCGCGGGCGAGGGAGGAGGTGTTTGGGTGGGCCAGGGCGGTCAGAAAAGGGCGTGGGATCGGTCCTGACTCCCACAAAGGCCCCCACCCCATGTTTGTCTCCGGTTTGCGGGAGAAAATGCATTCGAACCGCGCCGCTGACGGATACATGCCCGCGTTGGAAAACTTTCGTAGTCCGGACAGCGCGGTCCGAACAGATGCGCGGGGGAGGTTTGAGGGTCGGCATTGGAGATGCCCTAACATGCCATCGGACTATCAAAATTTGGCATATTTGGCTATGGTGGAGAAGATCATCCACGGCTGCCCTTGCCCTTTTCGGCGCCCTTGCCGTCCTTCTCGCGGAAGCACCGGTCGAAGATACAATGGGGATTGAGCCGGATCTGCTCATCACCGGAATTGTCCGACCTGTGGCTGTCCTCCTGCTCCTATGCTTTTATTTGCAGGATCTGCTCGTCACCGGAGGATGTATGTATATGATGATGAATTAGAAATGAACTAATAATGTTGAACTTGTCAATATTTGTCGCATGATTTTATTTGCGGTACCGTGAACCCTTCGGCGCGGAACAGATCTAGTAAACGCGTCACGCAAAACATTTGCGGGACGGGTTTACGGAATTTGTTCCGCCGAAGGCTTCGCGGTATCATAAAAAAATTTGCGGTCGTCTTTTTCGCTGGATCTAGCGATGCTGTTATAGGGACATAAAAACGGATAGCTTTTTCGAAGTCTTACAACACAGCCTAGAAAATACTGCTATTCAGATGCTATGTCCATGGTGAGTGCTCACTCTGTTGTTTTTCAGCGTCAGTACCTTCGTGAATCAAGTGTTTTGGTTACTTTGTGCAGAGCGTGGTGCTCTATATGATCATCTTTGTGTTGCGTACGACCATTCGATGTGATACTGTAATGCATGTGGTATTTAGGGCTAAATTAGTTCTACAGCTCCTTGCCTGCATATAATCCTTCCATGTGTATATGCAGTACCATAGTTTCCTCTGTCTATTTGGCATCATTTACTTGCAATTTTACAAGTTTTTTTGATCCAAAAGTAATGCTTGGATCCATTTTAGTAAAACTGTATCCCCATGCTGCTGTGTTCTAATTGCTGTTGGTGATTCAGTGTGATGCAATCCTGAATTTCAGTTCACATGTGACGAACGGACCCATTTTCCAGTTCCTCTATGCCTCAGGTAAGCCCCTCTTTTGGGAGTTTACACCTAAGACTATTCATGCAGCAATTCTGAAGCGATCATGGCTTCCTCAGTGTGACCAACAGAATTACTTCCTCAGTCCCATAATAGAAAAGCGTTTTTACATTAGTGTAGTGTCAAAAACGCTCTTATATTATGGGACGGAGGGAGTATCTCTGAAGAGTACTGACACTAAGCTGGATATATTTTTGTGTCAGTATGTTTGGCAGTGGTGCCGGTCAAACGGATCAATGGAGATAAGGAGAGGCATATCTCTGTCTCCAACACTTGCTCCTGGAGATAATTTTGATCTTGTTCTGGATGTCATAAGGGACTTGCTGTGTCAGCACTATTTGTTCAGGTGCTAAGAAATCCTAGACACCCCCCGAGTCGCCCTCGGGAGCTCGACGTGAGGGCTGAAACGTTCTTACCTCTCTCCAAATGTTGCCACCAAACTGATTTTCTTTACTCAGGATAACCTTCCGTTTATGCCAACTATTTTGTTTTCTACTCCTCCGTAAAGAAATATAAAAGCGTTTAGATCACTAACCAGTTACTATAGTTTTTTTTACGGGGATACCAGTTACTATAGCTGAGTACCCCGTATAACTTTTCCTGTTGACACACGAGGAACACTGACTATATGTGATTTCTTTGGATGAATTTAACCTGATTTTTAAGTTTTCCATTTTATATATCTTCTGTTGGTACCTTTCAGGTGTTTCACTTCATAAATCTTTGGATGTTATTTAACAAAAAGTTCAGGTAATAGCTTATTTTGACTGGTTTATGGATTTTTTTACTTGTAATGGTTTTGCTAAAAAAAGAATAATTTATATAACAAAGTTTACTATCCTTGTTTGCGACATAAAAATATTTTATATGAGTGATGCAATCTTTTTGTTTAATGCATAAAATATATTATTTCATGAACTACGGAATAATATTTGTCGAAAGAAGGTCTAGAAGTCACCTAAAAGTTATATTTACACTCATGGCCATTTTTATATTGATAGTTGAATATGCTCTAGGATAAACGTTTTTCTATATGGAATATTTTCATCCGTCATATTTTAAAGTTGCAAGGACACTTCTTTGGCATACATAAATATTTTATCAGGCACATACATATTTAAATAGACCGTTGAGCATACTTTAACAAATGTTTTTCGTGCAACTCTTTCTGTAAATTCTGTAGAGTCAACTTTATCATTGGGAACAATACACACATTATATTCTACTTTTAATAAATGTTGTAATTTCTTCGAGCAGAAATAAATGTTGTAAATAAAATTTTAAAAGATAAAGAAAATTTGTAGCCCATCCCATGCTTCCACGTCTGCTGGCATTCGCTATTGGACCGCGCCATTCCCCCTGCCTCAAACTTCCCGAAATCACTAATTAAAGATACCCCTTGCAAAGGTCACACCCATTTTTCTAGATTTCGACAAGTGGCACACATAGTGACCTAGGAGTTTTTTTCATGTAGATTCGTTAATTCAAAACATTTTATCTCTTAAACTGTGCGTCCAAATCGCGAACCGTTTTCATCGTTGGATTTTTTGTGTCAAGATCTTTCAAACTAGATCCCATATTTATAGATTTCGATAAACTTTTTTTATGAAAAAACCAGGAAAAAATCTGAAAAAAAACTTGAGCCGGAAGCACGATTTTCCCCCTACTTTTTTTTCCTTTCCGAGAGACACAACTATGCCTCTCGTAGGAGCAAATCTATGCCTCCATGCTAAGCAAATCCTTGTCTCCCACGGAAGAAAAAATGGTTTTTTCTCTTTCCTTTTTTCAAACACAGTACAGATGTGGACGCTCATTCATACGCACATACACCCATCCCTATGAACGCAACATGGACACCCTGGCTCTATGAGCACTTTCGAGAGACTGAGTTGGCACGTTATATTAAGACTGACAAAGTCGCTAGACGCCTTCGTAGTCGACGGGAACGTCTCCTCCCACTAAACGCACATCGTCGCCGGAAGGTCTGAAATAAACCTAGGAAATTGCGAGCACCAGTGTGAAGTTTAGGACTTGAATTCTGGTGGGTTGGGAATACCACTGTCCTCCTAACCATCCAATCACAGTTGTGCTTCTTGCGGTAGCAAATCTGCGCCTCCATGAGAAGCAAATCTGTGCCTCTCGCAGAAGAAAAAAAATGCATTTTTTTCCTTTTCCAAGAGGCACAACTCGCGGAAGTAAATCTGTGCCCCCACGAGAAGCAAATCTGTGCATCTCACAGAAAAAAAGAACGTGTTTTTGGAGCAATTTTTTTACAAAACCTAGAGAAAACCAGGCAAAACCGAAAAGCCGGAAATATCCCGAAAAACCCATCTAAAACCTGAAACGCGTATTGAAAAAAAATCCAAAAGAAGCGCACAACACGCGACACGTGACAGCAGCTGAGAGCGAGCCACTTGCGCGCTCTCAGCCCACCAAAAATGACCCTTAAGGGGGCTCGCCCAAGAGGTACCCCTCAGTTTGTAACTCCCCGAACTTCCTCGCAATGGTAAGTCTAGTTGCGCGAGAGAAACGACGATCATCGTTTTCTTGTGTGTTGTTCTTAACCGTTTATTGTTTTTATCTGGTTTTTTTCCCCTCAAATACATGTTGACTGTAACACCCCCTTGTAATAAGCTCTGTGACACTCTGTTAATCTTGCCAAGTCATGATCATTTGCAGTGCCAAGTCATATGGGTTAATGATCCAATTCAAATTCACATCTGAAAATCAACTCAAATTCATAAGTGGAATATGAGGTTGGTCAAACTCTGTTGGGAAAATGTTCATTAAATGGCAAATAATCCAGGAACATTTCTAAAACCAATATCAAAATATTTGGAGTTGGACAAGTGACTCAAACAAGATGAAACAGCACCCAAAACAGCAATATTAAATTCATTTAAAATCATTACAAATTCAAATGGCTTCCAAATCTGTCCAAGTCACTTTTTGGTGAGAGCTAATATTGCATTGCAATATTTGGGACAACTCTCACATTTTACAAAAATGCAAAAGTGCACTAACTAAATCAGAACAGAAATGAAATAAAGAAAAAGAAAACAAAAAAGGAAAATAAGGGAAAGATGGGACACTGTGCACAGGGCTAAGTGCAAAGTGCCCCGCCAGCCGGCCCAGCCCATCCCGCGCACAGTCGTCGTCCTTTTCGTCGCCGTGTCGCCTCGTCCGTGGTCACCCCCGCGCGCGCCGCTCCGGCGCCGACACCGCGACGCCGCAGGTCGGGCGAGAGGATAAGGAGGAGCTCCCTCGGCCTCCTCTCCGTCCCTATCCACTTCCCCCTCACCCGCTCGCCCTCTCCCTCCTTCCTTCCCCTCAGATCCACGAGAGGCCGAGCGCCGTCGTCGCCGCGCCTCTGGTTTGTCGCGGCCACCGGCGCCCCGCGCCCGGGGATCTTGTCTGGGAGACGCGCCGTGCTCTACTCCGTCGACTACGCCAAGCAGAAAGAGCCAGGGAGCCCGGCTACAAGCGAATCGAGCCGCCCCGCATCTCTCTGCTTCCGGCGAGCTTCGTCGTCCCCGGCGCCGTCTGCTGCTCCTAAGCCACCAAGGGCTTTCCGTAGCCGCTCGGTGAGCTTCCAGCCTTCCTCTCCTAGTCTTTGCGCTGCCCGCCGTCGCCTGTAGCTAGCAGCCGACGACGCCGTGAGCCCGACGCCGCGGTTCGCCTCGCCGCCGTGGCCATGGCCCCTGTCGTGCTCGTTTGAGCACGGCATTTTGTTCCTGCCGCTTCCCGGAGTCGAACGCGCCCGCGCACACGCTCTCCCGTACCCCCTAGCTAAGGATTCGTCGAAGCCTGAACTCCGGCGACCGCTCCACCGCTCGCCGCCGTCGCTAGAGGCCGTGTTCGGTCGAACTACCACCATAGTTAGATGCGCGGGCGAGAGGCCGATCGAACGCAAGTGGTTGCGGGCGATTTGACGCAGCGTAGCGGATTTCCGGGCAGCTCCGGCGAACTTCCGCCGCTGGGAAGGTCGCCGGCGCGTCTCCAGTTGCCGCGCTGGCGTGGCACCCACGTGGCACCACCTGGGCCACTGACTGGTGGGCCCAGAGACCCCACTTTGACCTCGTTGACCAGAGTCAACGCGGCAGTGTTCACCCCCTCTCACTGACATGTGGGCCCCGGCGGCTAATTAACCTAAATAAACATTTAATTAAATAAAACTAGTTAATTATCCTAATGACCCACTGACAGGTGGGGTCCGCCCCCCTAATTAACCCTGGAATTAAAATTAGCCCACTGTTAAAATAACAGAGGCTGACATGTGGGTCCCACTGGACCCACATGTCACATTTGACTGGTCAGCGACGCTGTTGACCGCTGACGTCACAGTGACGTCATGCTGACGTCATAATTCATTTTCTGATAAAATTAAATAATTCCAGAAATTCAAATAAACTTCGAAAAATCATAACTTTTAAACCGTAGCTCGGATCGAAAAAGTTAAAACATGAAAGTTGCTCAGAACGACGAGACGAGTCTGATCGTGCCGTCTGTTTCTTCATCGGAACCCCCTACGTAGAAGAACTCGTAACTCCGGACCCGTATCCGGCAGATGAATAGTGCACACACTTCGGTAAATAAATCCCAGAATAATCCTAAAAATAACTAAAATGATTTAGATGCATATTTAGACAACCCTGCACTGCATCATAGCATCACACGCACCGTATTGCATTTGTTTGCATTATGTTTACCTGTTTCTTCCCCCTCTTCTCTCTCGGTAGACCCGACGTTGACGTAGCTCCCGAGGCAGACGCAGCTCAGGAGTACGACTACGTCCCCGACGACACCACCGACGACCTTGCCCTTGCCCCAGAGCAAACAGGCAAGCACCCCCATTTTGAGCATGCCTATATCACCTATTCTCTTCTCTCTTATGCTTGCATTAGAACTGCTGCTGCTACTGTTTCCTATATCTGTTGCATAGCCTGTTTATTGTATCCTGCCTTGCTACCTTACTGGTTGTCCTAGACTGCTTAGTATAGGCTGGGTAGAGACACGACAGAGACCCCCATTTGATCCCGACTGCCCTGCTGGATATCAGAAGACCCGATCATCGGGATTGAAGACCAGACCCTGGCACCGCACATCACTTCCTCTTAGTTGCCGACACTGCTGGGTTACCGTCGAGTGCCGAGGGTGATACCTCGTCAGCACTTCTGATGTTAACCTTGTAGGTTAGTTACTCGGTCGTGGTAAGCGAGGGTGATTCCTCCTACACCACCCCCGATAACGACATCGTCGCGCAACCCCTCAAGTGTGGACCTCGAGGGTGATTCGTCCTTCGTTCACTTTGACTTTAACATCAGGTGGGGTTCCATCGAGGGTGATTCCTTAGGGCTCCCCTGGTGTCAGACACACAGATACTGTTGTTGAGTTGACTTGCACTAAAACATGATACTAAAGACGGGTCGGCCCTGAGGGGTACCCGCGCGAGCTTAACGCGAAGTGATGTGGAGTCAGGTTGACCTGGATGGTGCCCGCGAGATAACTACGAGGCGTGGCCGGGCATTCTTAGCCCTTGCCGCAAGTCCTCGAGACGGGGCGACGGGGTCACATCGATCGTGAGTCTTTGCTCGTTTCCGCGCGCTCCTAATCCACTACGGTTTGGATATTTGATCCGAGGGGCCTCTGGCCCGATAGCACTAACTATCACGTGGGCATAGTATGGGCGTTCTGCGTCGTATACTTCAGCCGGAGCTTAACGGACGTCAGCGACTGAGCGGCGCGCGCTGAATTGGACTGGGAACACAATCACGCTTGTATAAGAGGTTGCTAGGTCTGCTTTCAGCCGCGTACGCAACGTGCAGGAGTTCCCGGGGCGAAGGCCCAAGACCCCTGGGCGCATAGGTTTAGTCCGGCGTGCTGACCTCTCTGTTAGGTATTCGGTCGGGTTGCGGCGTGTTGCTTAGCCGAGGCCGGGCATGACCCAGAAAAGTGTGTCCGGCCAGAGTTAAGCGAGCGTGGTGGGTAAGTTGGTGCACCCCTGCAGGGAAGAAACTTCTATCGATAGCCTATCCTACGGTAACGGACACTCGGAGTTGTATCCCGATCGGTACAACTAGAACTTGATATGAGAACTGGATAGTACGGCTCTGGCATTACTTTCTCACAGGGAGTCGAGAAAGGTACTCAGGTCGAGGTTGATGATACTACTACTACTACTTTACATTATGATTATCTGTTCTCTTCTATTGCTGCAAGACTGTCGAAGATTGTTGAAGATGCTAGTCTTCGATAGGACTAGGCTTCCCCCTCTATTCTGGCATTTCTGCAGCCCAGTCCACATATACAGCCATTCCTTTGAAAATGTTGCATATGTAGTGTAGATCCTTGCTTGCTGAGTACTTCGGATGAGTACTCACGTTTGCTTTACTTTCTTTTTCCCCCATATTCCTTTTGATGCCACCAGACGACGGAGCCCCTGAGCCAGACGCCCCAGCCGACGACCAGTACTACTACCCGCCTGGCGAGTACTACTACTACGAGGACCCGTTTGACGACCAGGAGTAGGATCGGAGGGTCCAGGGCAGGAGGCCTACGCCTTTCGATCGTAGCATTTTATTTTACCCCGCCTCTGTGAAGGCTTATCTCTCTCTCTCTCTCTGTAATATATCTGTACTCAGATATCTGATGCTTCCGCTGACGCTTGTATGCCATCGAGCTATGTATTCGAGCCCTCGAGGCCCTGGCTTGTAACATAAAGCTTGTATGACTTTATTTATGTTTTAGAGTTGTGTTGTGATATCTTCAAGTGAGTCCTTAGGCTTGATCGTGCGCATTTGCGTGTATGATTAGTGCACGATTAAGTCGGGGTCGTCACAGGTTGGTATCAGAGCCGACTGCTCTAGGAAACCTCCTTCCCAATTCCTTGGCCGAAGTTGAGTCTAGTGGTCAAAAACTGTTTTACTAACTTGGCTGTGTGGCTTACGGGCCCACGTCGCCAACTGGGTGGTATTAGGATCTTTTATTCCTCGTCTTTACTCTGGGATTCTAATCTCTCATCTATTCGGGTTTAATAAAAATTACTAACACCGACACTTAGGATCCCGATAATTCTATCCACCCGGAGAGCTGGATTCAGTGCGATTTCCCTGTCTTTGATCTGATTAGTCTGATAATCATTTTCCTTTCCATTGTTTTGTTTAACCTTTCTCTCCGAGTTGTATTATACTCCGAGTTGTCATTCGATAAGACCGGATTCTGCATCAGAGTGCACACGGAGAGTAGGATCCAGCAAGTTGATCGATCTTCGGTGTTTTCTAAACTCGACTTGAGGTTGGGTTATCACCAGATCTGTGTCCGCGAAGAGGATATTCCGAAGACTGCATTCGTTACTCGTTATGGCTCTTACGAGTACACAGTCATGTCGTTTGGCTTAACAAACGCTCCAGCTACATTCTCCCGCCTAATGAATTACATATTCATGGATTACCTCGACAAATTCGTCGTGGTATATCTGGATGATATTCTGGTTTATTCGAAGAACAAAGAAGAACATGCTGAGCATCTTCGCCTTGTTCTGGAGAGACTTCGAGAGCACCAATTATATGCCAAGTACTCTAAGTGCGAATTCTGGCTTTCTGAGGTAACCTACCTTGGACATGTCATCTCCAAGGATGGTATCGCAGTTAACCCGGAGCGCGTTCAGGCTATTCTTGACTGGACCCCTCCGAAGAATGTCAAGCAAGTTAGAAGTTTTCTCGGGCTTGCAAGTTATTGTCGCCGTTTCATCGAAAATTTCTCCAAGATTGCCAAGCCCCTGACTAATCTGCTCCACAAAGGCGTTAAGTTTGAGTGGACAGACAAATGTCAGGAAAGCTTCCAGACCCTCAAGGACAAGCTGACTTCTGCTCCAGTCCTCGCTCCTCCAGACTCTCGCAAAGATTTTGTGATCTTCTGCGACGCATCTCGCCAAGGACTAGGTTGTGTCCTAATGCAAGAGCGAAGAGTAATTGCATATGCTTCGCGACAACTGCGTCCACATGAAGAGAATTACCCAGTGCATGACCTCGAACTTGCTGCTGTCATTTATGCTTTGAAGCAGTGGCGTCACTACCTCCTTGGTAATCGGTGTGAGATTTACACCGATCATCAGAGCTTGAAGTACTTATTCATTCAACCGGAACTTAATCTTCGTCAGCAGCGCTGGTTGGAAACAATCACCGATTATGATTGTGGAATTTCCTACACTCCTGGCAAAGCTAATGTGATGGCTGATGCCTTGAGCCGCAAGTCTTATTGCAACAACCTCATGGTTAAACAAGCTCAACCCCAGCTGTATGAAGAATTGCGCAAGCTGAATCTCTGCATCACCCCGCAAGGTTCTCTTAATAACCTTGTGATACAACCAGATCTTGAGAAAGCTGTCAAGATTGTGCAAGCTAAAGATGCCGAAATTGGTCTAATGAAGAAAGAGCTTCACCTTGAAAAGTACAGGGATTTCTCGATCGCTAAAGATGGAACCTTGTACTTCCGAGACCGCATTGTAGTACCTCGCTTCGAGCTGATGACTGACAAAGTCATGAAGGAGGCCCATGATACACCGCTATCTATCCATCCGGGTAGTACCAAGATGTATCGAGATCTTCGTCAAAGGTACTGGTGGTCTAGAATGAAGCAAGATATTGCTCGTTATGTTGCCGAGTGTGACGTTTGTCGTCGCGTGAAGGCAGAACATCAGAAACCTGCTGGAATTCTGCAACCGCTCCCTATTCCTCTGTAGAAGTGGGATAAAGTGCAAATGGACTTCATTACTGGTCTTCCCAAGTCTCAGAAGGGTCACGATGCTATTCTTGTCGTCGTCGACCAACTTTCCAAGGTTGCACACTTTCTGCCAGTTAAGGAGACTATTACTGCTAGTCAGTTAGCAGAGCTATATATCTCCAGAATTGTTTCACTCCATGGTATTCCCAAGGAAATCAGTTCAGACCGTGGCAGCATTTTCACTGGCCATTTCTGGGAAAGTTTCCAGAAAGCAATGGGAACTCGTATTACTTGGAGTTCAGCTTATCATCCCCAATCCCAAGGTCAAGTTGAGCGCGTTAATCAAGTGCTTGAAGATATGCTTCGAGCTTGTGTTATATCCTTCGGTAAGAAATGGGAGGAATCTCTCCCATATGCCGAGTTCTCTTATAACAACAGCTACCAAGCCAGCTTGAAAATGGCCCCCTTTGAGGTTCTTTATGGTCGTAAATGTCGAACCCCTCTGAATTGGTCAGAAACTAGGGAACGACCTCTTGTTGGACCGGACATTATTCAGCATGCCGAAGAACAAGTCCGAATTGTCCGGGAGAACCTCAAAGCAGCTCAAGACCGTCAGAAGAGTAATTATGATCGTAAGCGATGGGGTGTGATCTATCAACCGGGTGATCAAGCTTATCTCCGTGTCACTCCGATGAAGGGCACACGTCGTTTCGGAATCAAGGGCAAGCTAGCTCCTCGCTATATTGGTCCTTTCCGCATCGTGGCTAGACGTGGACAGGTGGCATATCAATTGGAATTGCCACCGCAATTCTGCCATATTCATGATGTCTTCCACGTGTCGCAACTTCGTAAGTGCTTCAAGGAATCCCCGCACCGTGCAGTGGATCATGAGATGCTCGAGTTACAAGATGATCTTTCCTATAAGGAGCATCCGATCCGCATCCTCGACGAATCTGAACGTCGAACTCGTCAGAAGACGACCAAGTTCCTAAAAGTGCAGTGGTCGAATCACACTGAAGATGAAGCCACTTGGGAACGCGAGGATCATCTTCGGGAAGAATATCCCGGACTCTTTCCTTCTACCTCCTAAATTCTCGGGACAAGAATTTCTTTTAGAGGAGGAGAACTTGTAACACCCCCTTGTAATAAGCTCTGTGACACTCTGTTAATCTTGCCAAGTCATGATCATTTACAGTGCCAAGTCATATGGGTTAATGATCCAATTCAAATTCACATCTGAAAATCAACTCAAATTCATAAGTGGAATATGAGGTTGGTCAAACTCTGTTGGGAAAATGTTCATTAAATGGCAAATAATCCAGGAATATTTCTAAAACCAATATCAAAATATTTGGAGTTGGACAAGTGACTCAAACAAGATGAAACAGCACCCAAAACAGCAATATTAAATTCATTTAAAATCATTACAAATTCAAATGGCTTCCAAATCTGTCCAAGCCACTTTTTGGTGAGAGCTAATATTGCATTGCAATATTTGGGACAACTCTCACATTTTACAAAAATGCAAAAAGTGCACTAACTAAATCAAAACAGAAATGAAATAAAGAAAAAGAAAACAGAAAAGGAAAAAAAGGGAAAGATGGGCCACTGTGCACAGGCCTAAGTGCACAGTGCCCCGCCAGCCGGCCCAGCCCATCCCGCGCACAGTCGTCGTCCTTTTCGTCGCTGTGTCGCCTCGTCCGTGGTCACCCGCGCGCGCGCCGCTCCGGCGCCGACACCGCGACGCCGCAGGTCGGGCAAGAGGATAAGGAGGAGCTCCCTCGGCCTCCTCTCCGTCCCTATCCACTTCCCCCTCACCCGCTCACCCTCTCCCTCCTTCCTTCCCCTCAGATCCACGCGAGGCCGAGCGCCGTCGTCGCCGCGCCTCTGGTTTGTCGCGGCCACCGGCGCCCCGCGCCCGGGGATCTTGTCTGGGAGACGCGCCGTGCTCTACTCCGTCGACTACGCCAAGCAGAAGGAGCCAGGGAGCCCGGCTACAAGCGAATCGAGCCACCCCGCATCTCTCTGCTTCCGGCGAGCTTCGTCGTCCCCGGCGCCGTCTGCTGCTCCTAAGCCACCAAGGGCTTTCCGTAGCCGCTCGGTGAGCTTCCAGCCTTCCTCTCCTAGTCTTTGCGCTGCTCGCCGTCGCCTGTAGCTAGCAGCCGACGACGCCGTGAGCCCGACGCCGCGGTTCGCCTCGCCGCCGTGGCCATGGCCCCTGTCGTGCTTGTTTGAGCACGGCATTCTGTTCCTGCCGCTTCCAGGAGTCGAACGCGCCGGCGCACACGCTCTCCCGTACCCCCTAGCTAAGGATTCGTCGAAGCCCGAACTCCGGCGACCGCTCCACCGCTCGCCACCGTCGCTAGAGGACGTGTTCGGTCGAACTACCACCATAGTTAGATGCGCGGGCGAGAGGCCGATCGAACGTAAGTGGTTGCGGGCGATTTGACGCAGCGTAGCGGATTTCCGGGCAGCTCCGGCGAACTTCCGCCGCTGGGAAGGTCGCCGGCGCGTCTCCGGTCGCCGCGCTGGCATGGCACCCACGTGGCACCACCTGGGCCATTGACTGGTGGGCCCAGGGACCCCACTTTGACCTCGTTGACCAGAGTCAACGCGGAAGTGTTCACCCCCTCTCACTGACATGTGGGCCCCGGCGGCTAATTAACCTAAATAAATATTTAATTAAATAAAACTAGTTAATTATCCTAATGACCCACTGACAGGTGGGGTCCGCCCCCCTAATTAACCCTGGAATTAAAATTAGCCCACTGTTAAAATAACAGAGGCTGACATGTGGGTCCCACTGGACCCACATGTCATATTTGACTGGTCAGCGACGCTGTTGACCGCTGACGTCACAGTGACGTCATGTTGACGTCATAATTCATTTTCTGATAAAATTAAATAATTCCAGAAATTCAAATAAACTTCAAAAAATCATAACTTTTAAACCGTAGCTCGGATCGAAAAAGTTAAAACATGAAAGTTGCTCAGAACGACGAGACGAGTCTGATCGTGCCGTCTGTTTCTTCATCGGAACCCCCTACGTAGAAGAACTCGTAACTCCGGACCCGTATCCGGCAGATGAATAGTGCACACACTTCGGTAAATAAATCCCAGAATAATCCTAAAAATAACTAAAATGATTTAGATGCATATTTAGACAACCCTGCACTGCATCATAGCATCACACGCACCGTATTGCATTTGTTTGCATTATGTTTACCTGTTTCTTTCCCCTCTTCTCTCTCGGTAGACCCCGACGTTGACGTAGCTCCCGAGGCAGACGCAGCTCAGGAGTACGACTACGTCCCCGACGACACCACCGACGACCTTGCCCTTGCCCCAGAGCAAACAGGCAAGCACCCCCATTTTGAGCATGCCTATATCGCCTATTCTCTTCTCTCTTATGCTTGCATTAGAACTGCTGCTGCTACTGTTTCCTATATCTGTTGCATAGCCTGTTTATTGTATCCTGCCTTGCTACCTTACAGGTTATCCTAGACTGCTTAGTATAGGCTGGGTAGAGACACGACAGAGACCCCCACTTGATCCCGACTGCCCTGCTGGATATCAGAAGACCCGATCATCGGGATTGAAGACCAGACCCTGGCACCGCACATCACTTCCTCTTAGTTGCCGACACTGCTGGTTTACCGTCGAGTGCCGAGGGTGATACCTCGTCAGCACTTCTGATGTTAACCTTGTAGGTTAGTTACTCGGTCGTGGTAAGCGAGGGTGATTCCTCCTACACCACCCCCGATAACGACATCGTCGCGCAACTCCTCAAGTGTGGACCTCGAGGGTGATTCCTCCTTCGTTCACCTTGACTTTAACATCAGGTGGGGTTCCATCGAGGGTGATTCCTTAGGGCTCCCCTGGTGTCAGACACACAGATACTGTTGTTGAGTTGACTTGCACTAAACCATGATACTAAAGACGGGTCGGCCCTGAGGGGTACCCGCGCGAGCTTAACGCGAAGTGATGTGGAGTCGGGTTGACCTGGATGGTGCCCGCGAGATAACTACGAGGTGTGGCCGGGCATTCTTAGCCCTTGCCGCAAGTCCTCGAGACGGGGCGACGGGGTCACATCGATCGTGAGTCTCTGCTCATTTCCGCGCGCTCCTAATCCACTACGATTTGGATATTTGATCCGAGGGGCCTCTGGCCCGATAGCACTAACCATCACGTGGGCATAGTATGGGCGTTCTGCGTCGTATACTTCAGCCGGAGCTTAACGGACGTCAGCGACTGAGCGGCGCGCGCTGAATTGGACTGGGAACGCAATCACGGTTGTATAAGGGGTTGCTAGGTCTGCTTTCAGCCGCGTACGCAACATGCAGGAGTTCCCGGGGCGAAGGCCCAAGACCCCTGGGCGCATAGGTTTAGTCCGGCGTGCTGACCTCTCTGTTAGGTATTCAGTCGGGTTGCGGCGTGTTGCTTAGCCGAGACCGGGCATGACCCAGAAAAGTGTGTCCGGCCAGAGTTAAGCGAGCGTGGTGGGTAAGTTGGTGCACCCCTGCAGGGAAGAAACTTCTATCGATAGCCTGTCCTACGGTAACGGACACTCGGAGTTATATCCCGATCGGTACAACTAGAACTTGATATGAGAACTGGATAGTACGGCTCTGGGATTACTTTCTCGCAGGGAGTCGAGAAAGGATCTCAGGTCGAGGTTGATGATACTACTACTACTACTTTACATTATGATTATCTGTTCTCTTCTATTGCTGCAAGACTGTCGAAGATTGTTGAAGATGCTAGTCTTTGATAGGACTAGGCTTCCCCCTCTATTCTGGCATTTCTGCAGCCCAGTCCACATATACAGCTATTCCTTTGAAAATGTTGCATATGTAGTGTAGATCCTTGCTTGCTGAGTACTTCGGATGAGTACTCACGTTTGCTTTACTTTCTTTTTCCCCCATATTCCTTTTGATGCCACCAGACGACGGAGCCCCTGAGCCAGACGCCCCAGCCGACGACCAGTACTACTACCCGCCTGGCGAGTACTACTACTACGAGGAGCCGTTTGACGACCAGGAGTAGGATCGGAGGGTCCAGGGCAGGAGGCCTACGCCTTTCGATCGTAGTATTTTATTTTACCCCGCCTCTGTGAAGGCTTAGCTCTCTCTCTCTGTAATATATCTGTACTCAGATATCTGATGCTTCCGCTGACGCTTGTATGCCATCGAGCTATGTATTCGAGCCCTCGAGGCCCTGGCTTGTAACATAAAGCTTGTATGAATTTATTTATGTTTTAGAGTTGTGTTGTGATATCTTCAAGTGAGTCCTTAGGCTTGATCGTGCGCATTTGCGTGTATGATTAGTGCATGATTAAGCCGGGGTCGTCACATTGACTCTTTGTAATATATAAAGGTTGAACATTTTTTGATACATATCAAACATATATCCAAATACATGTTGAACATTTGCAAAATGCACACTGAATATTTTTCAAATACATGATGAACGTTCTTAAAAAATGTCATGAACATTTTTTTTAATCATGCAGACATTTTTATTTGTTATGATTTCTTTAAATGGCACAATTTTTTATGTTATGGTTTCTTTAAAACATTGCGTAAACATTATTTTACATTTCATCAAGATATCTAAAAAAGGCATGAACATTTTTTTTAAATGTCATGAGCAATTTTTTGAAAGGTAAGACCATTTTTACAAACTGCACAATGTTTTTTTTACATTTTAATGTATTTTGTGAAAAAAATTAAGGACATATTTTTAAATGTCAGAAACATTTTTTTGAATTCCATGAACATTTTTGGTTACACCACGGGAAATTTACATTCCACGAACAATTTGTGATGCGCGATGAACTTTTTGAAAACCAATTCTTTCGAGGGATTTAAAAACAATTAAAATAAAAGTTTCCATATATATATATATATATATATATATATATATATATATAGGATATGTTTCGGAATAGAAATAACAGTAAGAAATAGGTAATTGTTTTTGAAAAACGCACGGCGCGCACGGGAAAAAAATGGGGAAATGCTGGAACGCTGGAACGATGGAAGTTCTTACTGGGCCGGCCAGTATAGGCTCCCACTCAACCCTCAGGTGAGCGCTCCCACCGTAGAAAGAGATGATGACAATGTCTGAATCTTGCAATCTTGCATTGACTGCCGTCATGCCAAAGCTCATGCAATGAAAAAATAGAGTGCACACAATCATGAGCATATATGGTAAGACCTACTAAGGAAGTGAGATGAACCGAGAGATCAGTAACCTTTATCTTTACCTAATAATGAAGCATGGAGTGCTTCTGCCCATTCACCGTCATTCAAATTACCCTCAAAGTTGATGAGAATTACTTACCAATGCCACCCATAAGTGGCAGAAACGATTCGCTTTT
This sequence comes from Thinopyrum elongatum, assembly GCA_011799875.1. Classification (NCBI taxonomy): domain Eukaryota; kingdom Viridiplantae; phylum Streptophyta; class Magnoliopsida; order Poales; family Poaceae; genus Thinopyrum; species Thinopyrum elongatum. The sequence continues at coordinate 458,853,752 of CM022297.1, forward strand.
TTTCCTTCATAAATCGGCTGGTTTAATACGAAGTTGTCCTCTTATGTGTCATAAGTACATGCGCATCCCACTGGCTAGATGCTCTTCAGCCTGGGAGACGCAGGTCGATCCCATGTTCTCCCCCCTTTTCCTACCTTTTCTCTCTTTTGACAGCTGACCGATTGGGCCGGCTCAGCGCGGCCTTCAGCTCTTTTTTTCCTTTCTTACACTCGATTTTTCTTTCTTTTGGAGTGCTTCTGCCCGTTCACCATCATCCAAATTACACTCGAAGTTGGCGAGAATTACCCATCAATGCCACCCATAAGTGGCAAAAATGATTCACTTTTTTTCCTTTATAAATCTGCTAGTTCAATACGAAGCTATCTTCTCATGTGTCAGAAGTACATGTGCATTCCATTGGCTAGACACTCGCTCTTCAACCTCGAAGACGCAGGTTTGATCCCACGTTCTCCCCCTTTCCCCTCCCTTTTCTCTCTTTTGACAGCTGGCCGATTGGGCCGGCCCAGCGCGGCCTTCAGCTCTTGTTTTCCTTTCTTACACTCGGTTTTTCTTTCTTCTGGCTTTATTCCAAAATACTCTAACTATTTCTATCACAAAAATCACTTATATGCAAAAAAAAAATGTTAATCATGCATTAAATAAATGCTAAGCTTCTCTAGAAAAAAATGTTTCCATTGCATACAAACAAATGGGTAGTGTGTATGGAAAACAAAATTAGGAAAATAATAATGTATGTTTTTTTTTCAAAAAGTTAAGCATGCATTTAAAAAATGTTAAATGTGTAAAAAAATGTTTCTGCTGTACAAAAAAATATACAATGTGTATAGAACAAAGTAGACATACAAATTATAAGTTTTCAAAAATATTAATCGTGTATTTGGACAATGTTAAACGTGTATATAAAAATGATCATGATGTATACAAGAGATGTAGAATGTGTATATAAAAAGTAGACATAAAAAATATATGTTTAAAAAAATATTGACAATGAAATTTGAAAATGTTAAATGTGTATATCTAAATGTTTCTGATGTATACATAAATTAAAATATTTATGGAGAATGTATACATAAAAAGTTATTTTACCAAATTATAATTATGTATTTTCAAAACGTTAATCATGTATTTTCCAATTGTAAAACGTGTATATAAAATAATTTTTCTAGTGTATACAAAAAATGTACAATGTATATGAGCAAAGTGAACATAAAAAAATATAAGTTGTCAAAATTATATATTTGGAAAATGTACATGTGTATATAAAAAATATTCTTGGTGTATAACAAAAATGTAGAAAGAAAACGAACAAAAACTTTAAAATTGAAAAAGAACCACAAAAAACAAAGAAAGCAAAAAATCCATAAAACCCAAAAATATTCCAAAAAAAGAAAGAAAAAACTAGAATGATAAAAACATGCTATCATTAATTACTAAAATGTACTTTGTTATTTTCATCGTACTGCAAATATTTGTTGGGCATCACCGTGGAGGAACGACAACAAATGTGTAATGAGATACCTTGAACTAGGTAGATATTTTTGTTGTCTAATAAATTTAAAACATCTTGAGTACACTTCAAAAATCATCCCATCTTTATGTTTTTGCGCAACACCACTTATCATGTTATTTGTCATGTGACATCATGAAAGATTTCAAGTGATTTACTAATGTCTCGAGAGTGTGTACGGAGTACGGGGGTCCATCGTTTCTCCCCCGTTGCAATGCACGGGCGTGTTTGCTAGTATAGACAAAGAAAGTTGAGGTTGAATGCTAAGATTCAAAAGGGGAGACCAGAGCACGAGAGAAAAATACTCATTAAGCCTAACCATCCGGGAAAGCAAAACAAGAAACTACAATATGAAATCAATAGAACCATGCCAAGGATAAAAGTATAAGAAGTTGGAGAAACCATTTACGACATGTACCCTTGTAGTGGTATGGAATAAGAAGATACACAAGTAATATGCTTTCAAACAACCAAGTCAGCTCGCCCAAGTTTCACAAGGTGGACCGTTCATAGAAACAATTGAAGCGAACAGTTTATTCCCGGTATGGATAGCGCGTTTCGCTAGGGTTCCCCTGGGCGATCAGGGGGTGAACCCCCCGCCGCCGCCGCCGCCGGACGTTGCTCCGGCCAAGTGTGGCCTCCCTTCCGAGCCCCTGCCCAGGCATGGTGCCGGAATAGCAGCGGCTTCGTCCGCATTGCGATCGCATGGTCACCCAGACCTCGTCGATCCCGCCGTGTCTGACTTGGAAGATGCAACGAGGAGTCCTGAGTTCCCACGACGGGAGGCCCTAGCGTTTCCCAAACCCTGCCGCAAGGAAAAGCTGAACCCAACCCTCCTAAGATCTAAGGTTGGGACGCAGCAACGCAATAAGCCCCGTGAGCCGCTGGATCGATCTAACCACGCTGCTGCGCCGCTGCCATCGAATCAGCTCGTCAGGGAGATGTCGAAGTCCTCCGCGCATGGAACAGGCAACGAGATGCCGGCGACTAAGGAGAACCCGGAGGTTGGTGGGGGCGATTATGGGGCACCCTCTGCGGAAGCTACCCGCCCGAAGCCTTCCTCTGGACAATCCGATGTTGCCAAGGCGACCAACCCGCGCGTGCAGGATCTCACTGAATGGAACCAGATGAGGAGCATGGCGCCGGAGGGAGAGAACTCAGAGGTGAAGGGTAAGGAAAACCAGTCTGAGACGCTGGAGGGGCAGCAGTCTCGCCCACATGGAGGGGAGCGTGACCTGGACATGCTGGAGATGTCCAACTCTTTGGAGGCAGTCGGCCCAGGGGCCGCCGACGAACTGACGAGGCCGGTGGAGCCTCGTCAGGAGCAATGAATCTCCTCAGCTGGAACTGTCGGGGGGGGGGGGAACCCTCGGACAGTTCGTGATCTTGTGAGTCTTGTACAGGCTCGTTCCCCTAGCATTGTTTTTCTATGTGAAACTAGACAATCCAAGAATAAGATGAATAGGTACCATGCTCGATTAGGCTTGAAAGGTTTTGATGCCTCTGATAGTGTTGGTCTCAGTGGAGGTCTTGCTTTGTATTGGCATGAGTCTTTGAGTCTGGATGTAAAAACTATAAATAAAAGATATATCGATGCGTATGTGACGAATCTAGCGGGTGAGCCACGTTGGCGGCTCACTTGCGTATATGGCGAACCGCGGACGGAGGACCGTCACCTCATGTGGTCCACACTCCGTGATCTTCACCAACAAGCTGATATGCCATGGGTTGTGATCGGCGATTTCAACGAAGCCATGTGGGGCTTTGAACACTTCTCCGCAACGCCACGGACAGCAGGTCAGATGATTGATTTTCGTGATGTGCTTGAAGTTTGCGGATTGGGTGATCTTGGTTTTGCAGGTTTACCCTACACATATGATAACAGGCGTGGAGGGCGGGCGAACGTCAAGGTTCGCCTCGACCGAGCCGTTGCAAATAATTCCTGGAGGGATATTTTTGGCCATGCGAAGGTCGAGCACTTGGTGGCTCCTAGCTCGGATCATTTGCCCATCCTGCTCCGCTGCTCAATTGAGGAGCCTGTGCGGGTTGCTGGAAGGAGATGCCACCAATATGAGGTCATGTGGGAAAGGGACCCCTCTTTACCGGAGGTAATTATGAATGCATGGACTGAATTAGGGTCTATGCTTAACCTTGGTGACATTGCTTCTGGTTTGGGAAATTTGATGAAACAGTTGCAGGATTGGAGCCGGAAAATTTTTGGTAATGTCATTAAGGAAATTAATAAATCTCGCTCTCGTCTGGAGGAGATTATGTCCATGAACGCAGATAGAAAGGATATCAGAGAGGCCACTGACAGAATGAACAAACTCTTGTATCGTGAGGAGATGCTTTGGATGCAGCGGTCGCGGATCGCATGGTTGAAGGAAGGGGACCGGAACACTCAGTTTTTTCATAGGAAGGCTGTCTGGCGAGCCCGCAAAAATCGGATAAAAATGCTACTGGATGACACGGGTGCCATTCACAGGGATCATGACTCTATGGCAGCCATGGCCACATCGTACTTCTCTGCGTTATTTTCAGCTGATAATTTCTTGTTTGCGGATCCAGTGATTGATTTAATTAACACTCGTGTTACTGACCGTATGAATGTTGGCCTTTGCGCAGATTTCTCAGATAAGGAGATAGCTGACGCTTTGTTTCAGATTGGGCCGCTCAAGGCACCTGGACCGGATGGGTTCCCTGCACATTTTTTTCAGAGGAACTGGGCAGTGATGCGTGACCAAGTTATTGCAGGGGTGAAGGAATTTTTCCGGACAGGAATCATGCCAGAGGGGGTAAATAATACTGCCATTGTCCTCATCCCGAAGGTGGATAACCCGGAGAGACTTGACATAATTCCGACCTATCAGTCTATGTAATGTCATCTACAAGGTTGTGGCAAAATGTCTGGTAAATCGTCTACGTCCTATTTTAGATGATATTATTTCTCCTGAACAGAGTGCATTCGTTCCTGGATGGATGATCACACATAACGCGCCGATTGCATTTGAATGCTTTCACTATATACAGCAAGAGAAGGATCTTAATAAGAGTTTCAGTGCCTATAAACTGGATTTGTCTAAAGCATATGACAGGGTTGATTGGATCTTCTTGGAGCGGATGATGCAAAAGATGGGTTTCGCTCGCCGGTGGATGGACTGGATTATGGCATGCGTCACCTCGATGAGATACACTGTAAAATTTAATAGAACCCTCTTGGATTCGTTCGCACCGTCGTGTGGACTACGGCAAGGTGATCCTCTCTCCCCGTTTTTGTTCCTGTTTGTGGCTGACGGTCTCTCTGCTTTGTTGAAAGAGGGGGAGGAAAAAGGCGACTACACTCCTTTGAAAATCTGTAGAAGGGCGCCCGGGGTATCCCACCTACTGTTCGCCGATGATACTCTGCTCTTCTTTAAGGCGGAAGAGGAACAAGCTCAAACAATCCATGCAGTGCTACACACATATGAAAGAGCCACGGGGCAGTACATTAATCCAACCAAGTGCAGTGCGTTATTTGGTAAGTCATGCACCCAGGAAGATCAAGAGAAGGTGCGGGCCATCCTACATATTGATACTGTGGTGTTTGAGGAAAAGTATCTAGGGCTCCCCACCCCGGAAGGACGTATGTCTCGTGGGAAATTTCAAAACCTGCAATCTCGCCTGCTGAAGAGGATTATTGCATGGGGCGACACTCTCTCTCTTGCGGGGAAGGAAACCATGATAAAAGCTATTGCCCAGGCCATCCCCACTTATATGATGGGTGTTTCCAAGTTACCCATGTCCGTTTGTGATGATCTGAACAGAATGGTTTGTAACTTTTGGTGGGGATCTAAAGAAGGCAAGAGGAAAACACACTGGTTGGCATGGTAAAAAATTCTAGCTCACAAAACAAAGGGAGGCTTGGGCTTCAGAGACTTCCGTATTTTTAACCAGGCTCTCCTTGCTCGCCAGGCGTGGTGATTGCTAATTAAACCTGATAGTCTTTGTGCGCAGGTGTTAAAGGCTCGCTATTACCCAGATGGGCGCCTCGAGGACACGGTCTTCGTGGGCAACGCCTCCCCTACGTGGCAAGCCATCCAATATGGCCTTGAGCTTATGAAGAAGGGCATAGTGTGGCGCGTCGGGGATGGACATCATATTCGCATTTGGCGTGATCGTTGGGTACCCAGAGAACCCTCGCGTCAACCTATCACTCAGCAGGGCACCTGCCGTCTGAGGAGAGTGTCCGAGCTCCTGGAGGCGAACGGGACCTGGCGTATGGACCTGCTCCGCCGGTACTTCCTCCCGGCGGATGTCGACGCGATATCCAGTCTTCGCACATCACCCCGCGTCAACGACGACATCATCGCTTGGGCGCTGGAGAAAAACGGTATCTTCACCGTTCGCTCCGCCTACCGCCTTGCCATGGACGAGCGCTAGCGTCCATCGGCTACAGCAACGAGCAGGGCACCGGATGGTCGTCGCGCCATCTGGAAGATCATATGGGGGTGCCCTGCTCCCCCGAAGGTACGCGTGTTTGCATGGAGGATTATTACTAATTCACTCGCTACCTGGACGAATAAGTTTTCCCGCCATCTCGAGATTTCTGACATATGTCCCCTATGTGGTGTGGAACGAGAGGATGGGTTCCATGCACTATGCAGGTGTCCACTAGCGAAGGAATTCTGGCATGTCATGGCTTTGGACTGGAATATTCCGAGAGTTGAAGCGGTATGTAACACTGGACCGGGGAGTGGTTCTTTTCGCTCCTGGAGCCACTTGATGAGACGTCTCGAATGATAGTTCTCATGATTATGTGGCGGATATGGCATGTGCGAAATGAAATTACGCATGAGAAGAAGCCACCACCCGTTGAAGCCTCACGCCGTTTTCTACATGGGTATATCACTTCATTACTATGTCTCCAGCAACACCCTAACGGTGATTTGGTCAAAGGGAAGATGGCAGTACAGGCACCCCCGTCAACTTCTTATGTGGAGACCGAGCCTAAACAGGAGCTGCGATGGATCCCACCGGAGCCGGGCCAGGAAAAGCTCAACGTGGATGGGAGCTTCATTGCCACGACTGGGTCGGCAGGAGGCGGCATGATACTTCGGGACGCATGGGGAGAGATCATCTACAGTGTGTGTCGACAAATTCGTACATGCGATAATGCGCTAGCTGCGGAGCTAGAGGCATGTAGAGAGGGTCTGGAGCTGGCCCTCTACAGGACGGATATGGCCATCACGGTCGAGATGGACTGTGCTGAGGCGGTGGCCATGCTCAAAGCACAATCAGAGAATAGATCAGCTCACCGTACTCTCATTGAGGAGATTAGGAGGCTGGCCGCTAATGAGTCCAGGGAGATATCTTTTACTCTTTGTAGTCGTACACAGAATAAAGTTAGCCACGAACTTGCCGCTTATGGCCGCAGAACCCCCTGTACCGCTGTGTGGCTACATTCCGGGTTAGACTTTGTTGTAAACTTGGCAATGGCTGAGAAGCCACCGTGAGTAATGAGAATCTCCTTTTCACCCTCAAAAAAATAAAATTAGAAACAATTGAAGCAAGATACCCAAGGAGCGAATTTCTTGATAATGAACCCTTGTTACCAATTTCATGAGGACACCCATGTTATGAGCACGTATATGAATAACAAAATTTTCTTGATATGTTCGGCAAGATGCGCACGTAGAAAACCACAAGCAGATGGCTTGATTTTCTTTCCTGTTAACTACGTATAAGAAATCTTATTAATTCTTACAATAGTCGGATTTCATTAAACCGTTGCCTAATTTTAACATCTCATTTGTCCACAAAGCAATGTAAAGCAAGAATTTGAGTTGATCCGAAATACCCATCGGGCCAACGAAGTCACTGACTATTCTTTATATGGGTCGACCCGTTGCCTCTCAAATTAGCCTTGGGGGCATAGGGGCCGGGTCCAAGGCTAGGTCCGGGCCGGCCCATTCCCATCCCGACAGAGGGAGTAATGGTTAATTAGAGAAAATTAGTATTTTTCTCAAAGTAAACATAAATAGTGATGAGTTAATGACATATTTATGTATTTTTTCTGCAAATATAGGATAAAGATTTGTAGTGTCCAAAAATGAGAAATAAGTTCCAAAAAAAAAAACATACAATGAACTTAATTGTAATGTCATGTTTTAGTCGGGTGGACTTGCATATGAAAATGGCTCTGTTATTATTTTTGTAAAAAACTTGTTATCTATTTGTAGGAAGATCTTTTTATCCTTGACATCTACTCCATTTTTTTAGCAAAGCTCTGTTTTTCTAGAGGAATGATGAAACTGTGTTTTTTCAGAAACATGGAGCCCTGTTTGTATCCTTGGCCCATTGTACGGCCTGCATGATATAATTGGGTCGGTCATACCAAACCGCGTGCATGGGCCACACCACCAACCCCTCAAAAGTCTGATAAAAAAAACCCTCAAAGAAAAGTGACCACACCAGCTGACCCTCCTGGTGGATTCTCGAAAACCCAGAATCCCTCGGTGCAAGAATTTTGAAAAGTGTATACTTCCCAACCGAAAATATTTTGACAACAGAAGTGGGCAATGAACCAAGTCAGATTTGGAAATCGATCATTGAAGTACGAGATATACTGAAGCAAGGCTTGATTCGACGTATCAGGAATGGGGAGACTACTCACATTTGGACGGATAACTAGATAGTACCTCGTGGAGAGATGATGCGACCGTATAACAGTCGGTCAATCAATCCGCCGGAATGGGTGTCCAAATTTATAGATCATGCAATAGCTACTTGGGATCTGGGGATACTGCAGGAAACATGCCTACCAATTGACATCCCTCCTATCAGACAAATTCCTCTATGTACATCAGATATTGCGGATTCTTGGGCCTGGAACTTTGAGAAAGATGGAAGCTACTCCGTGCGCTCTGTGTATAGAATGATGATGGACAAAAAGCTGAGAAGGGAGGAGGCTTGGCTGGATGGTACCACTGGGTCCTCTAGCAACGATCGAGATGCAGAATCGTGAAAACGTCTTTGGAAAACACAAGTCACAGGCAAGATCTGAATGTTCCTAAAAAGGCTTGCGAAATATTCTCTTCCCACGGAAGATGTTAGAGCCCATAGAAACATGGCGACTTCGAGTACATGTGGCCTATGTGGTGCAACAGACTCATGGAGACATTCTATGCTCGAATGCTCAATGTCCAGGTGCGTATGGGCGATGGTAGATGGTGACTTGGCGGAGCATCTATGTGAAACAACAGCACCCATCGCGAGGCAGTGGATATTCACAATGATCGACACGCTGTCTCAGTCGTCTTTTGTCCGGCTAGCGGTAACGAGACGACATCCATGCAACACATGTATGAAAGTCAGTACCATCCTGTTGGGCAATTTGGTGGGCGCGAAGGAAGGTAATACATGAGGAGGTATATCAAAGCCCATAAGCCACACATCAATTCATTAATCGATTTATATCCGACCTGGAGGTACTGCCGGCGAAGACTAGTAGAACAACGACAACACCAAGGGCATCAGTAGCGCGACCAAGAGCTCCGCCGACAGGTTCCACAAAGATACATGTGGACGCGGCAATATACAGGGTGCAGACTAGCGGGGCTGATGTAGCTGTCTGTCGAGACATGTTGGGTAACTTCATGGGCAGTTCGACTCTTGTTTTGCACGGAATAACGGATGTGGCTTCTTTAGAAGCAGTAGCATGTAGAGAAGGTTTGTCACTTGCACAAAATCTATCCCTTTATAATTTCATCATCGTGTTGGATTCAAAGCAAGTGATCAACGACATCGATAGAGCTAGCCGTGGAGGTTATGATGCTATAATTAGTGAAATTAAGCAGAGAGCTTTATCTTTTAATTGTAAGTTTACTTTTGAAGGCAAAGCTTCTAATGGCAATGCTTATATGTTAGCCAAAGTTTTCTCGTTCGTTGGATGAGGGGTTACATGTTTGGCTTGTCGAACCCCATGACCCATTTTGTATCCCACACCATACGAAATTTAATCAATAAAGCTTGGTTTTTTTTAAAGAAATAAAGCTTGGTTTTAACCCGTCAAAAAAAGAAAAAGCAGACCCACCTGGTTACCATGGCTATGTCCGACGGCGGCCACGACGAACTCGCCGGCGTGGTGGCGGCCACCTCCCGCCGTCGGATCCGCCACAAGGCGTACCGAGGTGAGGTCGCGGCGCGCCACCAGGCGGCGTAACGTGCTGACCCGAGGGAGGCAGGACTCAGGGTCGCGCCCACTGTGCTGGCTCGGCGGAGGCGCTGCCACCCCGTCGCCGTCGGCTCCTGCGCCCAGGGCCATGGGAGCTCCAGTAAGCGCTTGCTCAGTTCCATTTTCTGCCTGGTGTACATTTGATTTCGACGGCGTGCATCAGCCATACGGGAAAAAAATGTACTGCATCCATTGATTAGGTGTGGATTAGATATCCGTGTCCCCGTCGGCTCCTGCGCCTAGGGCTAGGGGAACGCCCGTAAGCGCTCGCCCAGTTCCATCTTCTACTTGTTCTATGCCTGATTTCGACGAAGTGCATGAGCCATGAGTGGGTCAATCTTGGTAACCCTGAGCGCTACCGTCTGAATTTCGGTTCTGAATTCAGCAACCTTTCACCACCATGTGTGTTCTTTTTCACGATATCTCCGTTTGAGTCATATGTTTTTTTTTTTTGCTGAATCAGACACCTGAGTCGATGTCCTGTACGTATTTGGCATGTACAGAATTTGCCTAACCGACACCCAAATCTGTGTCAGATTCCAACACTAGTCTACAAATGGTAGACTGTACAAGACTGCAGCCATCCAATATATGAACCACAGGTAGACAGGGTGATGCCACAACTAGAACAGAAAGGGTTCTACTACAAAGTAGCACTAAGCGAGCGACAATTAATATAGATCGGAGAGAGTTCATTAATCTTACACATTGTTCCCCATCGAACAATGTTTTCTGCCAATTGCTTCGAGATCTCTTTATTCAAGTATAGATCTTTACAAATGACAGAAAATTCACAACCATTCATTACTTGTGGCCGGAAAATATCGCTCGTTGTCTAATAGAACAAATTTGAGAGTAGGACAAATTCGAGAGTTGCACAAACATTTGGTCTGAAAGAAGTGGGACTCGAGTGAAATGTTTGAAAACGCAGTGGAGCTAATCATGAAGATATCTTAATACGCTAACATTTTATTTGAGCGAGTTAGTTGTAGCTGAGTAAATATGCTCAATAGCTTTCACTGGCACTAATTTTCTGCCATGTCAAAAAGTGTACTGTATATCGTAACTATAATCAATGCATAGCGAAGTTTATCCCAAATGGCTTCACACAATCCTGATGTTAACATATAAACGTCTTAACATCCTTAAATAAGTTATTAGAACAGCCCCCCTAGGACAACTTTTTTTGTGCCGGTTGTAAAAAAATGCCCCAGCCGTGCACCCAAAAGCTCGTTTTCTGTCAGATTTGGTCAAAATTTCGAACGGCGCTCCCAGTCCGAACCCAGCGCGCTGGGGGCGAGCTGGGAGACTGGCGCTATTTTTACACATGCAATTGGCCCACAGTCAGCCACCTTTTCCCTCTCTCTCTCTCCTCTTTTTCCACCTACCCCACGCATCCTCGTTGGCGAAGGTCTGCTTGGCGCTGGTGAGGAGGTAGAGGAGGAAGACGACGCAACAGTAGAAGGAGAAGGCCCTGATGAAGCGCGACTCCACGAGGATGGCGTTGTGGAGCACGTAGAGCTTGTCCAGCGCCGCGAAGATGCCGGCCTGCTTCGCGCTGAACTCCTCCTGCGCCCGGAGGATCGACTCCGAGTTGTGCATGAGGTGGTCGTGGGCGCGCCGGAGCTGCTCTTGCCGGGACAGCAGCTCCTCCTGCTGTTGCCGCCCGAAGCGCGCCAGCCTCTGCACCGCCTCCCTGCTCTCCTCGAGCGCCCGGCTCAGGAACCCGTGGAGCTCCCCGAGCGCCCGCGTCGCGCTCGCCTGGCCTTCCAGCAGCTCCCTCTGGTTCTCCAGCGACCTGCCAGCGGCGCTCCCGATCTCCTCTGCGGTGCGCTGCAGGGCCTCCATCCGTGCCGCCATGGCGTCGCCGACGGTCCTGACCTCCCTCTCGATCCCCGCGGCTTCTTCCTTCAGCTCCCCAATGGCCGCCGACTGCTCCAGTACGTCGCCGATCCGGGATTTGAGGTTGTTGGACGCCGCGGCCAGGTGCTCGGTCTGCGACGGGCGGCTCGAGGCCAGGCCGGCATCCTCGTGGCCGGGGCGGAGTGGTCGGCATCCTCGTGGCCGGGGCGGAGCTCGAGGCCGGGCCGGAGTGGCCGGCATCCTCGACGGGGCGGCTCGCCATGGGCGCCGGCATCCTCGAGATCGTTGCCGCGGGCGGTGGCTGGTCGCGGCCTCGTCTATCTCTCGCGCACAACCCGTTTGTTGAAATGGCAAGTAAACAATGGAATAAAGAAAACGCCCCGTCTGGTGGCTGGGGGCGCAACGACCGGGAAACTCCCCCACCGAGCAAAATTAGCGTCAGCAAATCTCAATCCGGCGTAAAAATCATCCTGGGGGGCGCAACTGCTGGAGATGCTCTTACCCAAGGTCTTACCACGTGCCTTAACAGGTAGTATTTGTGTATATATAGACGAACCAGCATGACTCCAATCCACCCATTGCCAAAGGAAAAAAAGAAGCTCAGCAAAAATGGCGCCCATCCAGGACAAGCATAGCTCTCAGCAGTTGCTCCAGGCGCAAGTTGATCTTTGGCACCACGCGTTGTCAAGTCCATGGCACTCAAATGTGCAATGGAACTGCAAATCCCCAACACCATCCAACACCATGGTGGGTCTATGACCCCTTTGGAGTTGGTCATGAAGATTGGACTCCATCCGTCTAAGCTTCCCCACTTACGACGACTCATGCGTGTGCTCACCGTATCAGGGATCTTTGTTGCCCATGAACCAGCCTCGCCAGACAAGGAGGTTGTTTACGGGCTTACCCCTACCACACGTCTCCTCGTTAGCGACAAAGTTAACTCAAACTTATTTCCCATTCTGTCTTTGATGCTTGATTCAACTGTCATTTCCCCTTTTCTTGGCATGCACTCATGGTTTCTAGATGAGTGCACCACGTCCCTGTTCAAAAAGGCTCATGGCCTAAATGTTTGGGAGATGGCTGACCAGGACAATACTTACAACCAGCTAATCAACAACGCAATGGTTTCTGATAGCAACTTTCTCATGGACATCATCTTGAGGGAGTGTGGTGATGTATTTCTTGGCATAAACTCGCTTATTGATGTCGCTGGAGGTCATGGTGGAGCTGCCAGGGCAATTACGAAGGCATTCCCGCAAATGAAATGCAGCGTGTTGGATCTCCCTCATGTGGTTGCAGAAGCTCCTACTGATGACCATGTGCTGTTTATTTCTGGTGATATGTTTAAGCACATTCCACCAGCGGATGCCCTTTTCCTAAAGGTACACTCTTTAGATTTATTTTTTCTTATTCCCTTGGAGCATATCCTCATTTTGTAATATCATGTTTTTGACAATTTTTTGTAATGTCATGTGAAACAAAGTGTGTATTTACTATTTAGCCACTTATACATACCAATTGAACCACTAAAGCAATCTAACTAATTTTGTATGACGAAATCCTACAATTTCCAGCATTATAGGGACCAATGGTGACATATTCGTTTCTGCTGTATATCTCAGTCAGTTTTTCATGATTGGGGCGATGAAGACTGTGTTAAGATATTGAAAAAATGCAAGGAAGCTATCCCTCCCAGAGATGCTGGTGGAAAGGTGATAATTGTTGATATGGTGGTTGGATCTGGGCCAAATGAGATTGTAACAAGAGAGACACAAGTTTTGTTTGATCTCCTTATCATGTGTTTTGAAGGGATCGAGCGAGAGGAATTCAAGTGGAAAAATATATTCCTGGAAGCTGGGTTCAGCAACTACAAAATTATAGCAGTCATGGGTGTTAGATCTGTTATTGAGCTCTACCCTTGAATACTCTATGAAGAAACTACCATCCATAGCCGGGTGTTTATTAATATTTTGCTCATGAGACAACGGTTAATATTAAGATGATGTGCCCATGTTTCAGTCCTTACTCTCTTGTTATTCTGCATATGATCTACGGTTCCACGCCAGCAAATAATCCTTTCCTGTCTATTTTACTAATGGTGGTGCACGAGCCATGAGTGGACATCTTGGCCACACCCTTAGTCCTATTTGTCTGACTGATATGGGTTCTGAATTCAGCTCGTAAACCTTTCACCGTGTTTTAGGCGAAATCGTTTGGCCATCTCTTTGGTTTGCTTCCCATACTCACCATGAAAAAAGAGTGTGCCATCTTCGTTCATTTTCACGATTTCTCCGTCAAATTTCGGGGCATTTCGTCCTAGATATAAGAAGTTACCTGAGCTGGATACATCAGTTTGTACATATTTTTTGCTGAATCAGACACCCGAGTCACTGTCCTCTATTTGACATGTACGAAATTTGCGAAACCGACACCGAATCTGAGCCGGATTCCGACACTCCTGTCCATGGCCGAGAGTAGCGCCTGCTGTTACCCACACTAATTTACAAATGGCTGGCTGTCCACTTGACCACAAGTAGACAGGGTGGTGCCACAGCTACAATGCAAAGTGTTCTACATCAATCTAACTCAATGTCCCCCTGAGAATATATTTTTCTGCCAAACGCTTCAAATGTTTTATTCAGCTATAGATCTTTACAATGGGAAAAATGCACAGCCAGTCAGCCATTCATCTGATGTGTGGACAAAAAATATTTCCTGTTGTCTAATACAACAAATCTGAGAGTAGGATCTGAATGTAAATCTGAAAGAAGCGCCACTCAACTCAAGTGAAACGTTTGAAAATGGAGTGGAGCTAAATATGAAAATATTTAGGCTACTCAAACTTTCCAAACTTTGGGTAGGGTTATGTTTTAAAATATTTACTTCAAACATCAGCTTTTCGTGATCTGGAGGGAGTATCTTGTCGCTCTAATCTTGCCACTTAAACATGTTACACTCCATCTATTAACATGCCAATATGAACAATATAGCTGTGATTTAATACAAACTGGTAGACATTACTACGGAAGAACTGTTTGACTGATCCACTGTGAGGTGACATGTATGCTAGCATAATCTAGCTGTTTTCTGTTAATAAGCGCGTTAGTGTGCAAGCCTAGTTTTCGTGCCATGGCAGGCTTTTTTGGCCCGTTTTCGTTGCCATGGCAGCAGTTCTCCCGTTAACGTTTTTTTTCAGCAAATTAGTTGGAGGAGGCACAGGACCGAGGACCCGGATTATTATTTTGGTCATGGAGATGGAACCAATGTGAGGAGAATTCTTTGAGTTCACATGGTCTGAGAGGTCACTCTGGCTGATTCTTTGCTTGGGCATTCGTACTTCATTTTGCTTTGAACAGAGCTTACCCTGCATCTGGAGATATTACAACAATGTCACTTTAATTTCTCCCTCAACAGCGCATATGTTCATTTGTTATGAAGATCACTTTCTCCATCCGGTCTATTCTTCAGGTCTTCCAAGGGCTGCCGGTCTCTAATCCATGTTGAGAATGCTGCCACGAAGCTACACTCCCGCACATTCAGCGGTCAGACTCAGACCCTATGGATTTCCTACTCCTTGGTAGTATGTGGTATGGACAAAGCCCCTTCGGTTGCCTTGGATCACATGATTTCCAGCAGTTGCCTGGTCACTATATATGATTCCGTACGTGTGGTATAGGTGTGGTGGGTCATTATGTGTTCAATGAGGAACGGGACTGTTGTTGTCTGCGCCTTGGAACCTTGCTATTTCTCACCTGTACTCTACACTCGTTCTTTTTTGGTTTTTGTGGGGGGTATTCTGCACTCATTGAATGCATGAAAGGTTGGTGTTCTTTCACCATCCTCTTGAGCTCTCCTAAGAAACCCCACTACAATTATGGCTTGGCGCATTCAGAAAATTAATTATGCCCACTTGTCTTTTGATGGCACCCATGTTGTCATACTTGCAAACAAAATCTAGATAAGCTGCTACGTCGATTCAATGTATGTCTGTTAGGTTTTCATAAAGTATTCCAGTTTAATATTTTTTTTCAGTAAATACTAAAGCTCCTTGCTGTAGAAAAATGTAAAATCCCTTTTTGAAAAGGGAAATCATTGGGATCACCCGATGGATAATGATGCATGCATCCGTCTTCTTCATGGCCGTTGGATCTTATTTTTAGCAGATAGGTAGGAGCAACGTATTATCTAAACTAGGTTTTGCAACTGAGTCATTGTTGCAATCTCCTCACCGCAAAAACTGGTGTGTTGCGGGATCTGGATCCCCTCATGAGCAATGGCCACCCGTGCTCATCCCTAGCTCCCCGTCAAGTTGACGCCTCCTCGCTCTACTTGGACCGCCGCCACCGACGATCGCCGCCGGCAGCACGCCGACGAGGTCGCCGGCGTGGGCGCGCTGCCGCTGCCGCCCGCCTCCACCATGAACGTCGGTCGTCGTGCTGCGCCCGAACTTAAGATGCATCCACCGTCCCAGGGGAGCACCGGCATCTGCATCCACCGCAAAGAGCTGCGTCCGCCGCCGTCGCTCCATCGTCCCGAGGGAGCACCGGCCTTTCTTTCGGGCGACATGGTCGCTGCTTGCTGTGCGCGCTACAACGAGTTTCTGCAACAAGGTCTTTGTTGCAAAAATAACCGTAACAAGACCTCTGATATAAAAAAAATTAAATTCCTACTGAACCTCTGTTGCAAAAAATTAAATTGCAACAAAACATTTGTTGCAAAAATAATCCGCAACTTAACTTATTTTGCAAAAATTTCTGCAACATAACCCATGTTGCAAAAAAATTCTGAAACATGGCATGTGTTGCAATGGTAGAAGGTGACCCTCGGCAACTCCTTCTGCCAGTCGCACCGCTCGCGAGGCGGCGGATCTTTTAGAAAAATCCACCGGCCGACGCGTAGCAGCTCCCCTTTTGAAAAAAGAAAAATGAAAAACTAGCCTGTCGGTCTTGTAGAGCATTTGAGTGATGACTTCGAGTTGCTCTCTTATGATATCAGCGTTGGGAATCAATGAAAGCTTGTCTCCGGCCTCTGCATCAGGACGATGCATGCAGCCATATATTATTAATAGAGTAAAATCCAGCAGCCGAACACCATCGACCAAGAAAAAAAATGAAAAACAAACTCTAAGGCCATATACCTCGCAATAGTAACTCCCCCAGATAACCACTAACCCTATGATACAAGACACAACATAAACAAAAAATACACAACTCTTAGGCTACCCCTTCAAGAAGGGATCATCGCACATGGGCTGATGACGGCGAGTCCACCACAAGGTTGAACTTCAGATTCTCATCCCCAAAGCAAAGCTTCAATCCACCACCTTCAGCAAGGACACGACGCAGGCGCGCGACGACATAGCCCGATCAGAGATCTTGTGTTTCCACCGGAGTGCATAAGCTCGTCGTTGAAGCTGTCTGTATCATCCACCTTTATCCGTCTACCGATGCCTTGATAGCTGGATACCTCTGGAGGAGACAACAGAAGACAAAGACGTCCCATACCGCCTGCCTCCCTCTACTGTCGCACCACCTTCGATCCAACAACAACATGCTAAACTTGACACCTCCGCCAGAGCCGCCGTGCATCACTTGCCGGTAGCAGGCATGACTTGACGTCTCCGTATAAGACGTCGTGTGTAGCATCCGCCGGTAGCACATCCACCGGTGGCTTCACCTGCCGACGATAGGCACCGCCCGACAACTCCGAGAGAGGCTCATGTGTCACCTGATGAGCCGCATCAAACCCGATCTGTTGATGGGGGGACGTCCCATAACGCCACTAGCCTAAAAAGGCCGTCACCATCTCGAGATCCGGACTTCGAGTCGCCCACACGACCCCGGAGTCCGCCACCGTTGATGAAGATGGGCCGCCGCCCCGATTCCGGGCGCTACATGGAGCACCCACCATCACGCCAGCCACTGTCATCGCCCATACAACGGCAACCGCCGCCGCGATCCCGCATCAAGCGCCGTCGACGCCGGAGGAAGCTCCGACCGTCACGCGCGTCCTACGACGAGCGCGGACACGGGATCCCAAGATTCGCCGCCACCGGCGCCACCACAAGGACCCATCACCTGGCCCGTCATCCCCGGCGGAGGGGACACCGCCACCACCATGGTCGGATCCGGGTCAGCCATCGCCATCGCCACCGCCAAGACCGGATCCGGGCTGGACGCCGCCGCCACCGGCCACGCCCAACCCCACCTCCATCTTCTAGCCACGTCCAGCCGAACAGCACGCCACGCCCAACCGATCCACCCGCGCCGCCAAGCGCCGCCGCCGGGATCCGCAGTGCCGCCATGCCATGGATCCACAAGACGTCGTCGCTGAAGCCGTCGTCCCGCGCCGCCCGGCATCGTGCGAGGAGAAGGGGATCCCCGCTGCCGCCTATGCGAACCGGATAGGCGGCGCACGCCGGCGGCGGCGAGGGAGGTAGCTGGAGGCGGCGGACTAGAAGTGCGACTCAAGTGAAACGTCTGAAATGGAGTTGAGCTAAACTTGAAACTATCTTTTATGAACATTTGATTTGAACGAGTTGTACCTGAGTAAATAGGCTTCCATGAATAAATTTTAGTGCATTTGTACTGTCTGTAGTTGTTGCATAATCCCGATACCATCCTTGAATAATTGATTACTCAAGGCCCTATCATGTGCCTTAACACATGTTGTATTTGTGTATATATAACCGGTATGACCATGGGCGGATCTGGGCCCAGGCAGCCCAGGCCATTGCCTGGGGCGTGGGAATTTTTCTCAGCCCATATTTTCAATAAAAAAAAGGTTTGGCCTGGGGCGCAGCCCACTTCTAAGCCCAGGCAGCCCAGGCCAACTGGCCCAGCCGCCCAGGCCATTGCCTGGCGCTTCTCTTCCCGCACGGCATGAACAGAGCCAGCGAACACGGACGAACCAGCCGCCCCTTTCCCTCGAGTTGGACGAACCCTAGGCCGCCTCCCTACCCGCCGCCGCTTCCCTGCCCGCCGCCGCCGCCGCCTGCTGTCATGCCCATCGAGTCGGCCTGCTCCGTGGGCATCTCCCCTTCCAGTCCGCTGCCCGCTTCTATCCCTTCTGCTGCATCAGGTTGCGCCGATGTTGCCGCTGCCTTGTCCGGTGAGGCGGCGACCCCGGGCCCCCGGCGAGGCGACAGGCTGCCCGGTGTCCGGCGGCGAGGTGGGCGTTAGTTGTTTGCCAGGAGGCGACTTCATCCTCAGAAGCCAGCCGAGCCGCAGCAGAGGCACAGAGCAAATCAAAGGTATTGCTTGATGCCACTGTTTTTGTTTCTAGATGCCACTGTAAACTGTTTGATGATTATTTTCGTTGCTAGATGTGCTAGATGCCAATGTTTTTGCTTAATGTCAATTTTTGTTAGATGTGGAAAGAGATATAACATTTAGTAATTTTTGTTTCTATGAGTAAAAGAAACAAGACATTGAATTCTTTTTTTCAAGTTCGAACCACGGGAATATGGTTATAAGTGGTCATCTTGCCATGAATATGGTTATAAGTTAGAAACCAACTAGACTCATTCATTTTGGAAGCAAGAGTTGATCCACATTTGATGAATTCCAATGACCTTCATCATCTTGTCATGAATATGGTTATATGTGATACGAACACAACTTTTCCCTTAGTTTACGGCCTTGTTGAGTTAGCATTGATTTTACCCGTTGCAACTGCAACAGTGGAAAGGGCATTCTCAGCAATGAGCATTATCAATACTGGGTTGAGGAACAAAATGGGCGATGATTGAATGAATCATAGAATGGTATGTTACATTGAGCGAGATGTATTTGTTAGTATTGAAGAATGAAAGATCATCGAGCGATTTTAATGTTATCGCACACGCAAAGGCCTTTTGTCTAGTCCTAGACGTAAGTTTTCACATTTTGCATATGTTATTAACTAGTTTTACCTGCTATATTATGCACTGATTTGTATTTCAAAATTTATGATTGAAGTTTTAGCTTCTTCTGCTGTTGAAGATGTATTCATGGGAGGCTCAGATCAACCAATCCTTTGATTTGGTATCAATCTTTTGTATTATCTATATATGCTACATATTGTCTTTTGATTTGACTTGCTTTATTAGTTGAACCATCATGAAACAAATGTTGCCATTGAATATTGTGTTTGGTTTCTTATTAGTTATGCAACATAGATTGACTTTTGTATGCCTTGAAACTAGAGTTTTTTTTGGATAGTTTTTAGCTCTTAGTTTCTCGCCTGGGGCGTCAGCCAATCCTAGGTCCGCCACTTGACTACAATCCACCCATAACCAAAGAAAAACAAGCTCAATAAAAATGCCGCCCATCCAAGACAAGCATAGCTCTCAGGAGCTGCTCCAGGCTCAAGTTAACCTTTGGCACCATGCACTGGGATTCGTCAAGTCCATGGCACTAAAATGTGCGATGGAACTGCAAATCCCTAACACCATCCAACACCATGGTGGGTCTATGACCCCGTCAGAGTTGGCCACAAAGATTGGCCTCCATCCGTCTAAGCTTCCTCGTTAATGGCGACTCATGCGTGTGCTCACCATATCAGGCATCTTTGTTGTTCATGAGGCAGCCTCGCCAGGCAAGGAGGTTGTTTACGGGCTTACCCCAACCACACGCCTACTCGTCGGTGATGAAGTTAAATCAAACTTATTTCCTATTCTGTCTTTGATGCTTGATTCAACTGTCATTGCCCCCTTTTTTGGCATGCACTCATGGTTCCTAGATGAGCATTCCACGTCCCTGTTCAAAAAAGCTCACAGCCTTAACTTCTGGGAGATGGCTGAGCAGGATGATACTTACAACCAGATACTCAATAATGCAATGGTTTCTGATAGTAACTTTCTCATGGACATCATCTTAAGGGAGTGTGGTGATGTATTTCTTGGCATAAACTCTCTTATTGATGTTGGTGGAGGCCACGGTGGAGCTGCCAGGGCAATTGCGAATGCGTTCCCGCAGATGAAATGCACCGTGTTGGATCTCCCTCATGTGATTGCAGAAGCTCCTAGTGATGTCCATGTGTCGTTTATTTCTGGTGATATGTTTAAGTACATCTGCCAGCAAATGCTCTTTTCCTAAAGGTAAACTCTCTAGAAGTTTTTTCTTCCCTTGCAATACAACACATCATCATTTGATAATATACTGTCATATAACTTATAAAGTGTGTATAGCCATTTATGTGAATTAAATCAAGTTAAGTAAATTTCTTACAATAAAATTCTAGAATTCAATATATTATAGGGACTAATGGTAACCTTTTTTTTCCTGCTGTTGTGCATCTTATTGGGTTTTTCATGATTGGGGTGATGAAGACTGTGTCAAGTTATTGAAAAAATGCAAGGAAGCTATCCCTCCCAGAGATGCTGGTGGAAAGGTGATAATTGAAGATATGGTGTGTGAAGAAGCGGAGAACATCGTGCCTCTCTCGAGGCGACGGTTTCGTGTTAATATAGGCAGGGGCGTATCCCTGATAAGCATACAATGTGGTTGAGATTACATCTTGGAGATCAAGGAAGAAAGAGATAAGATAGAGATGAAAAGTTACAACCATATACCCTAACAACCTCAATCTACCTAGACCGGCTTGACTCAACCGGACTCAGCTGGTGCGCCCCTATGGACCTGATTAACATGTCGTTTAACACCCTCTCATAATCACAACTTGGACAAGTTGAGATTACGTTTGAATTCTTCAAAACTTCTTGTAGACAAGGCCTTAGTGAAGCCATCTGCAACTTGATCTTGAGATCGAATGAATCAAATGTCCAACTTTTTTTCAGCAACTCTTTCTCTGACAAAATGAAAGTCTATTTCGATATGTTTGGTCCTTGCATGAAATATTGGGTTAGCAGAAAGATAGGTAGCACCAAGATTGTCACACCATAAGCATGGGACTTGTTTACAGTATACCCCATGCTCTTTCAGCAATGACTGAACCCAGATAATTTTTGCAGTAGCATTTGCCAGTGCTTTGTATTCTGCTTCTGTGCTGGATCTAGACACAGTAGCTTGTTTCTTAGCACACCACGAGATCAGATTTGGACCAAAGAACACTGCAAAACCACCTGTTGAGCGTCTGTCATCAAGACAACCTGCCCAATCAGAATCAGAAAATGCACTGACAAGTGTTGATGGTGACTTGGTGAAGGTGAGTCCAACACTGAAAGTATTCTTGACATATCTAAGTATGCGTTTTGCAGCTGTCAAATGTACTGTAGTGGGTGCATGAAGGAACTGACATACTTTGTTTACAGCAAAAGAAATATAGGCCTAGTCAGAGTCAAGTATTGCAGTGCACCAACCATACTTCTATACCTGGTGCTGTCCTCTTGATTCAAGAGTTTTCCTTCTGTCAAGGACAATTTCTCTGAGCTGGGCAAGGGTGTTGGAGCTGGCTTGCAGCCTTGCAACCCTGCTCTAGCTACAAGATCAGTTGCATACTTCTCTTGGGATAAATGAAGCTCATCTCCATTCCTTTTTACCTCAATACCAAGAAAGTAGTGCAAGTCTCCTAGATCCTTAAGAGCAAACTCTGAGTTCAAATCCTTGAGCAATGCTGAAATAGCTTCATCAGATGAACTTGTGACAATAATATCGTCAACATATATAAGTACAAATATAGAGATATTTGACTTATTATAAATAAACAATGAGGTGTCAGACTTAGAGGGGGGCAAACCCAAGTTCTTGAAGCTTTGAACTCAACCGAGAATACCATGCTCTAGGAGCTTGCTTTAGTCCATACAAGGCCTTGTCAAGCTTGCATACATGAAGAGGTTTTTGTCTGTCTTCAAACCCAGGAGGTTGTTTCATGAACATTTCCTCTTCCAGAACGCCATGAAGAAACGCATTCTGTACATCTAGCTGTTGTATACTCCATCCTTTGGATACGGCAATAGACAAAACAAGACGAATAGTAGCAGCCTTTACAACAAGACTGAAAGTGTCCTCATAGTCTAAACCGTACCTTTGCTTGAAACCCTTTGCAACTAGTCTAGCCTTATAACGGTCTATGGTGCCATCAGATTTCTTTTTAATTTTGAAGACCCATTTACAATCAATCACATTTTTACCTTTTCCTTGACACGCTGGAACTAAGTGCCAAGTTTTGTTTTTGTGAAGCGCCATGTACTCATCCTCCATAGCCTTCTGCCACTTTGGATTACCTAAGGCTTCTGCAACAGTATGTGGTATGTTTGGTTCATGTGAGACAAGCATATCCAAATTTTGCTAAAGATTTGTAATTTTTGGGTTGAGTTACTCCCCTCTGAAGCCTGGTCCGTGGTGGCGAAGGAGCGTCCGCAGAAGATCACGCGCCAGGAGCAACTGTAGACCTGTCGGGTGAGGGTGACTAAGCCGGATCTTCTGTGGCCGGCGCGCGTGACGCAGGGTGAGAGGGCGCCGTAGAGGATCCCACGCCGGTAGCTGCATCAGGGCAGGCTCATGATGAGCCAATGATGAGGCGGTCGGGACAGAATATGCGTGGGATTCCACGCCCTCGTCCCACTGTGACGGATGCCGCGTGTAGCAGCGGGTGTCGGCGCCGAACCGACCAGGCGCGGGGCCAGGCGCGGGCGGCTCGAGGCGGCGCCCCGTGGTGTTGGAGGATTGGCGCGGGGTGGTCGCCTGGCGCGGATAGAGGCGGTCCACCGGACCGCTGTTGGCGTGAAGCGGCGCGGGGCTCGAGGCGGATCGGCCTGGCGCTGTCGTCGCGGATCCCGTGGGGGATAGCGTGTCAGACTGGCGAGAGGCAGATCCCAAGGGAGATACGCCTGGATCCCGAGGCAAATCTGCTCCGATGCTGCTGCTGTTTTGTCCAGGGAGCATAAAATGATGATCCTGACTGATTTCTTCACCATTTTCTGCACAGTTTTTTCTGTTGCATCACAAGAGTGAAGGCCATCATTAGTAAGAGGATTAGACAACAATTGATCATTAGTGTTTAAAACACCCCCATTATCAAGGCCGGTAAGATGAGAAGGTAAAAGAAGAATCTCTTTTTGGAGAAGAGCTCCGGCGTTTGGATGGAGTT
Source organism: Thinopyrum elongatum (assembly GCA_011799875.1). NCBI lineage: Eukaryota > Viridiplantae > Streptophyta > Magnoliopsida > Poales > Poaceae > Thinopyrum > Thinopyrum elongatum. The sequence continues at coordinate 458,877,364 of CM022297.1, forward strand.
GTGCAAAAGGGAAAACAGTTTCATCAAACACAACGTCACGGGAGATGTAGACACGTCCGGTGGATACATCGAGACACTTTACACCCTTGTGTTGTGGACTGTAACCCAAGAAGACACATTGTTTTAATCGGAACATGAGTTTACGATTGTTGTACGGGCGAAGATTTGGCCAACACGCACATCCAAACACTCGCAACGATGTGTAGTCAGGTTTGGTGTGAAGGAGGCGTTCTACTAGAGATTCATTGTTGATAACCCGGCTAGGCAACATGTTTATGAGGTGGACTGCGGTGAGAAAAGCCTCATCCCAGAATTTCAAAGGCATGGATACAGCAGCGAGCAAAGCTAGGCCAACCTCAACTATATGTCTGTGCTTACGCTCAGCTGATCCGTTTTGCTGGTGAGCATGGGGGCATGACACATGATGTGATATGCCAATTTGTTGAAAGGAGTTGAGGTTTTTGTATTCCCCTCCCCAATCAGATTGAAGAGCTAAGATTTTGCAATCAAACTTTTTTTCTACTAGTGCTTGAATGTTGTGAAAAACTTGAAACACATCAGATTTCTTTTTGATAAGATAGATCCAGGTGTACTTGCTATAGTCATCGATAAAGCTTACGTAATAGGTGTGTCTACCAACGGAGGTGGGAGCAGGACCCCAAACATCAGAAAAAATGAGTTCAAGAGGTTTAGTGGAAATGCTTGTAGACACAGGGTAAGGTAACTGATGACTCTTAGCACGTTGACATGAATCACAAACTGTTTCACAATCACGCTCACCAACAAACGGGAGCTTATTCTTTCTAAGCAGATGTTCGACTAAAGAAAAAGATGCATGTCCTAATCTATCATGCCACCGTGTTGAAGAGACTTTGGTGACACCATAGGCTTGTTTATTCAATCTCCTAAGCTCCGGAATCAACGGGTAAAGCCCTCGAACGCATCTACCTCGATACAGGATTTTCTTCGTGACCTAATCCTTGATCAAAAAGAAAAACGGATGAAACTCAAGGAATACATGATTGTCAATGGCAATGCGATGAACTGAAAGGAGATTTTTCGAGGCACTAGGAACATGCAAAAAATTTCTGAGACGAATATTTCTGTGGGGAGTTTTAATCACTGAATGACCAACGTGGCTAGTGCTCATACCTTCTCCGTTGGCAGTGCGCACTTGATCTTGCCCGCGATATTTCTCACGGACTGTCACCTTCTCCAGCTCGCTGGTGATGTGGTCGGTTGCGCCGCTGTCCACATACCAGTTTGTGTCGATGCCATAGGAGCCATCTGCTGCGCCCGCGACCTTCTCATCTTGAGACGACTCGCCGTCATCCTCATAGCGATACTAGCAGTCGCGTGCGGTGTGGCCAAGTTTGCCACAAATTTGGCAGCGCGGAGCGTCGGGACTCGCGCGAGGCCTGCCACCAGGGTAGCCCTTGTTGTTGTTGTTGTTGAAGGGCCGCCCACTGCCATCGCCGCCGCCGTGAGAGGAGTTGCCGCTGCTGCTGTTTCCGCCTGCTGGCGGCTTGCCCTTGCCGCGCTGTGGACCACGGTAGCACGAGGAGCCGCCGCGGCCGCGGGCGGCCACGTTTGCGGAGGACTTGAAGCCCCTGCCCGAGGTGTTGTAGAGGGCGAGGCGCTGATCAAAGTTGCTCATCTGAGAGTAGAGATCGTCGAGGCTGATGGTGTCGGTGCGGGCGTCGTTGGCGGAGACGAGGGGCTGGTACTCCATGTCGAGGCCAGCGGTGATGTAGGAGGCGAGCTCATCATCATCGATGGGCTTCCCGGCGGCCGCGAGCTCATCTGCGAGCGCCCTCATGTGGGCGAAGTAAGCGGCTACAGACTGCGTCCCCTTCTGCGCCGTGGAGAGTGCAACTCTGATGTTGTTGACGCGAGCTCGAGATTGCGACGAGAACATGTGGGCAAGAGCTGCCCAGAGCTCGTGCGGCGTGGCTATGGATGTAACCTGCACGCGGACCTCTTTGGTGAGGGTATTAAGCAAGTATCCGAGTACCTGCTGCCCTTCTCTGAACCAGATCGGATGGAGAGGATTTGGTGTTTGCTCCTCTTTCCCGTCTTTGTCCTTCGTGGTGAGGAACTTGACGGGCTCCGGCATGGTTCCGTCGACGTAGCCGAAGAAGCCAGCTCCCTTCAGCTGCGGTGTCACCTGCGCACGCCACAGGACGCAGTTGGTGCGGGTGAGTTTCTCTGCAACCTGCCCAAGGGAGGCTTGGACGGTGCTTGAGGAGGACGACATGGCTGGTGATGGGTTTTTGCTAGATGCGGTGGATAGAGGAGGCTCTGTATACCATGTGAAGAAGCGGAGAACGTCGTGCCTCTCTCGAGGCGACGGTTTCGTGTTAATATAGGCAGGGGCGTATCCCTGATAAGCATACAATGCGGTTGAGATTACATCTAGGAGATCAAGGAAGAAAGAGATAAGATAGAGGTGAAAAGATTACAACCATATACCCTAACAACCTCAATCTACCTAGACCGGCTTGACTCAACCGGACTCAACTGGTGAGCCCCTATGGACCTGATTAACATGTCGTTTAACATGGTGGTTGGATCTGGGCTAAATGAGATTGTAACAAGAGAGACACATGTTTTGTATGATCTATTTATCATGTGCGTTGAGGGGATTGAGCGAGAGGAATTTGAGTGGAAAAGGATATTCATGGAAGCTGGCTTCGGCGACTACAAGATTATATCAGTGCTGGGAGTTAGATCTGTTATTGAGCTCTATGCTTGAACACTCCACTAAAAATTACATTGTAATCGGTGTTGTATGTTCATAAACGGGCATGAACAGCATGTGTGCTTTCTTGTTGCATGCCTTTGGCCTAGTATGGTGAATAGTGATGTGTGACCCCTGTGGTCAATGAATTTGTTCCAGTAGTCTTTATGTATAGACTACCATCTGCAGCCGGGTCTATATTTTGTTTGTGAGAATTGAGATAACATATACTGATATTAAGATGCTATATGTCCATGTTTCAGTGGTTACTCTATTGTTTTTCAGCGTCCGTACCTTCGTGAATCAAGTGTTTAGATAGCTTTGTGCTTATGAGGTCGTTAGAAACTGTTCATTCGATGTGGTACTGTAATGCATGACCTATTGCGGGCTAAAGAAAAAAATCTGCAGCTCCTTGCTTGCATATAATCATTTCATGTGTATTTTAGCAGTGTCATATTTTCCTCTGTCTATTTGGCGTCATTGACTTGCAACTTTACAGGTTTTTTTTTTCAAAAGTTATATGCTTGGATCTATTTTAGTAAGACTGCATCCGCATGCTGTTGTGTTCAGATTGCTCTTGGTGATTCAGTGTGATGCAATTCTGAATTTCAGTAAACATGTGACGAATGGACCCATTTTTCAGGTCCTCTCTGCCTCAGGTAAGTACCTCTTTTGGAAGTTTACACCTAAGATTGTTCATGCAGCAATTGCGAAGCGATCATGGCATCCACATTGTGACATTACTTGAGTATTAACTGGTTTTTTGTGTGTGTCTATATGTTTGTCAGTGGCGCCTGTCAATCGGATCAATGGAGATAAAGAGAAACATATATTGTCCCCAACACTTGCCCCTGGAGATAATTCTGATCTTGTACTGGATGTCATAATAACCAAGGGACTTGCAGTGTCAGCACTGCAAGTCTTTTGATAGCTTTGGTAGCTTTCAGGTGTTTCACTTCATAAATCTTTTGATGTTACTTAACAAAAAAATCAGGTAATAGTTTCTTTTCACCGGTTTATGGATTTTTTTGCTTGTAATCTTTAAAAAAATGATATAATAAAGTTTACTATCCTTGTTTTGTGACATCAAAATATTTTATATGAATGGCGTGATCTTCTTGGTAAAATGCATAAAATATACTATTTAATGAACTATGAAATGCATTTAGAAAGCATTTGTCCAAAGAAGTTCCAAAAGTCACCTAAAAGTTCTATTACATTCATGACCACTTTTATGTTGGATGGAATATGTTCCAGGATAAACGTTTTTCTATATGGAACATTTTCATCCATCATTTTTTAAAGTTGCAAGTACACTTTTTGGCATACATAAATATTTTTATCATGCACATGCATATTTAAATAGACTGTTGAGCATATCCTAATAAAATCTTGCTCGTGCAATTTTTTCTGTAAATTCTATTATGCAGAGTCAACTTTTTCATTATGCATGATATACACATTATATTTTCTACTTTTAATAAATATTGCAAATAAAAATTTTATAAAACAAAAGTGTAGACCATTCCATGCTTCCACTGCCACCGCCATCCGCTATTGGGCCGCCCCGATTCCCCTCACAAATGCTATGTCTAGCTTATTGCGAGGCAGAAGCAACATTCGTCTAATTTTTTGTGTCTTTTTCTTTACCTTTTTATATGTTTTCTTTTGGTTTTTTATTTTTGTTTTTTCTCTATTCTGTTTTTCATATAGATGTTGACTTTTTAATACACATTTGAACATTTTTCCAAATACACGCCGAACATTTATCCGGATACATGTTGTACATTTTTAAAATACATGTTGAACATTTTGAAATACATGTTGAACATTTGTTAAAACATGTAAATTTGTTTAATGACACTAATATTTTTTATATGCTATGAACAGCTATAAAAAATTTATGTGAACAAATATTGACATTTCATGAAGATTTTGTAAAATGCGGGAACTAATTTTAAATGTCATGAAAAATTGTTTTTGAATGGTATGACCATTTTTCACAAATTACGCAAACCAATTTTGACATTTTTATGGATTAGATAAACCATGAACTTATTTTTAAACTTGTGAACATATTTTAAATGTCACAAATATTTGTTATATTATAAGAATATTTTTGTAAAACCGCAAGAATAAATTTTTATATTCCACAAAAAAATTGTAATGCATGATAAACATTGTTAAAAACTATATAAGTAAAGTAATTTATCCATATACATATGTTCAGAACATTTTCAGAGCGCGGCGGCTGCAACCTCGTGCCGGCGGTCGGGCTGCCGAAGTCGCGTCGCACCACCAGGCTAACTCCGCCATCGCGACTGGTCTGGACGCTCACCTCCCACCGTCGGAGCGGGCGGCCGAGGTCGCGGTGCGCCACCAGGCAGCGTACCGTGAGCGTGACGAACCAGGCCGGGGCCGTCCGTTGGCGCCCGTACGTGCGTGTCTGCCACCCCGTCCAGCATTGCCCAGTAAGCGCTTGTTTGATCCAATCTTCTATTCCTCTAGCTTTGGATTCGACTGCGTGCATGGTGGGAGGGCACTTGGTCATCCTAATCCTACTGTCTGACCATCTGCATCTGCTGTAAATCTTGCTCGCTTGTTCGGCAGTTTCCCCGTCAGTATGATTCTGTGTGGTGTGGTGGAGCCCCGGACATCATTCATGTGTGTACAATGAGGGAAGGGACTGCTGTCTGCGCCTTGGAACCTTGCTAATTTCCCAGCAATTATGGATGGGTGTTTGTTCTACACCTCTGAACCAACGGAAGGTTGGTATTCCTGCACCAATCTTCTAAGAGACCTCACTACAAATACAAATTACAGCTTGGCACGTGCAGAAAATTAATTATACCTTGTTTTTTCTATTTACTTGGCCCGGGGTCTACTCTCCTTTTTGGGGGGAAATGCTGTTGTTCTTGCAAACAAAATTTAGATAAACAGATCGATGTATGCCCATAAGCCCATTAGTCGTCGGTTACATTTTATTGATTTTGGTAAATACTAGGCTGCATGCTATTTTATTTTTTTTGTAAAACTGAATCACATGTCGGTCTTTTAGAACTTTCAACCGATGGTATCGAGTTGCGCTTCTGGTGAAATCAATGATGGGGGTCAATTAAAAGCTTGTCTTTCATGTTACAATAACATATGTATATGTACTTCTAATATGAAAATAATAGAGTTATCTGTATGGTGCGAATTGAAGAGAAACTTGTCCAACATCGTCTGAGATGGTTTGGACATATTCAGCGCAGGCCTCCAGAAGCTCCAGTGCATAGCGGACGGTTAAAGTGTGCGGAGAATGTCAAGAGAGGTCGGGGTAGACTAAATTTGACATGGGAGGAGTCTGTTAAGAGAGACCTGAAGGATTGGAGTATCACCAAAGAACTAGCTACAGACAGGGGTGCATGGAAGCTTGCTATCCATGGGCCAGAGCCATGAGTTGGTCGCGAGATCTTATGGGTTTCACCTCTAGCCTACCCCAACTTGTTTGGGACTAAAGGCTTTGTTGTTGTTGTTGTTCATTTGTGTGGTGCGAACGTCGTGAGAAAGCCTCAAGCCTCACATAAGACAACATCAAAAGCAATATCTTACGTCAAGAGAACCACCCCAATCTGCAGTAGTAGCATGAACACATTGGACACCATATTTTGGAAAATCCCTAAATTGGGGTAGAAACCATAAGCCGAAGCCACTAAAATCTTCTTCTATTATCAAATGTCGGATACAACAAGTTCTTCTCTAAGCAATACTAGAGGCTCATACATCAAGATTTCACTACATTGGACAGCAGCAACAAATATGGGGCTGCAAGAGCTAGGAATTCAAGTATGGGGTACAACAAGTTCTTCTCTATCTGGGATACCGACGATGATACTTAGGGCTGCAAGAGAGAGAGGGAGAGAGAGAATCTCACAAAACATTGTGGAACCACAACTTCAAAAAGACAAGATGGTGGATTTCAAATTCACAACCTTGGAGAGGAACTCCCTTTACTTTTTACAGATGATGTCATGCTTTTCATCAAACCTTCAATGACATAATGCACTAGTGTCTGCGAGCTCCTCTCTGTGTTTGGCGAAACTTCGGGCCTTAGGACCAGCCTTTGTAAGAGCTCAATCATCCCAGTCCGCTTTTACCAGTCCCTCAAAGATTTCGCTAATACCCTTCCATGCTTGATTGCCTGTTTCCCTCACTGATACCTTGGGCTACCGCTTAGCCTTCATCTCCTCCAAAAGTGCGACCTGCAGTCGCTTGTGGACAAGGTGGCCAGTCTCATTCCAACACGGAAAGCTCCACCCCTCTGTCCTGGCTAGGGGAGGCGGGTTAATTCTCAAGAGCAGATGACCGCCCGTGGAATGACTTCCGTCTTGAAGTGTTGTGCCAGCCGTAGGATCTCTTTTGTGCAGCGACAAGGTATGTGCTTCGTAATGGGAAAAGGATTTCCTTCTGGAATGACAGTTGGTTGGATGGTTGTGTGATCAAACACATTGCACCATATTTGTTGTCCTTTGTTGGCAAGCAGACCCTGAAAAGACCAGCAAAAAAAAAAACATTAAGTTGGCAGATGGATCTCGGGCATCAAGGGCCAGCTATTAGTGCCAGCAATCATGCAACTGTGTGAAGCTCAACCCTTTGGTTGATGATCAATTCAGCTACAAGCTAACAACTAATGGCAGGATGTTATTCGTAGTACGAAGGCCCGTCTTTAATCTTTCAGCCTAGCATTGCTCGTGGCCTGATAGACTCTCTAAGATCACCTAGGCTAGATTAAATATTTCCCGGCCGTACTCTAATAGAACAAATTGGAGACTAGGACCTGTATTTAAATCTGAAATAAGTGGGACTCGGTTAAAAATGTTTTGAAAAAGAGTTGAGCGGAATATTAAAATACCTTTTTTTGCCCATATGGACATTTAATTAGTTGTAACTGTGTCGATAGGCTTGATAGTTGATACCTATACGTGTTTGGGTCAGGTTAATTTGTAGTAGAATGAGAATCGGCAACTCACATATTAACCATGAATCCGAATCAGCCTCTACCATATGCATGCCGTGACATCACTGCTGATGTGATCAATCAATTAGCAAAAACTCACGTATTCATAGTTCATATGTTTCACTGCACATTAGGCAAATCAATACTAGCTAGATGCAGTCAAACCAAATTTTGAATACTCAGTCCTGCCATACAAATTTTTTACTAGCTAGCCGCGCAAATGCGCGAGTTGCCTTGTTAGTTTACATTAATTTTCTTTGTCATGTAAAAAATGTATATTTGTTACCGTAATGAATACATAGCCAAGTACCTTTATCTCAAATGCCTTGACACAATCCTGTCACCTAAACATCTTACCATCCTTAAATAACGAATTACCCATGGCTCTACCTTGTTCCTCCACGGTTAGTATTTGCATATAAATAGACCAGCCAACATGACTCCATTCCACACAGCCAAGAAGAAACAAGCTCAATAAAAATGGCACCCACTCAAGACAAGCATAGCTCTCAGGAGTTGCTCCAGGCTCAAGTTGATCTTTGGCACCACGCATTGGGATTTGTCAAGTCCATGGCACTCAAATGTGCGATGGAATTGCAAATCCCTAACACCATCCAGCACCATGGTGGGTCTATGACCTCTTCAGAGTTGGCCGCAAAGATTGGGCTCCATCCGTCTAAGCTTCCTCGCTTACGGTGACTCATGCGTGTGCTCACTGTGTCAGGCATCTTTGTTGTTCATGAAGTAGCCTCGCCAAACAAGGAGGTTGTTTACGGGCTTACCCCAACCACACGCCTACTTGCTACCGATGAAGTTAGATCAAACTTATCTCCCTTTCTATCTTTGTTACTTGATTCAACTGTCACTGCCCCCCTTTTTGGCATGCACTCATGGTTCCTAGATGAGCATTCCACTTCCCTGTTCGAGAAAGCTCATGGCCCTAACGTTTGGGAGATGGCTGCTCAGAACAGTACTTACAACAAGCTAATCAATGACGCGATGGTTTCTGATAGTAACTTTTTCATGGATATCATCTTGAGGGAGTGTGCTGGTGTATTTCTTGGCATAAATTCGCTTATTGATGTCGCCGGAGGACATGGTGGATCTGCCAGGGCAATTGCTAAGGCGTTCCCGCAAATGAAATGCACTGTGTTGGATCTCCCTCATGTGGTTGAAGAAGCTCCTACTGACGACCATGTGTCGTTTATTTCTGGCGATATGTTTAAGCACATTCCGCCAGCGGATGCTCTTTTCCTGAAGGTACACCCTTTAAATTTTTCTTCTTCCCTTCGCACACATACCCAGTTTACAATAGGATGCCATAAAGTATTTATTTAGCCGCTTGTAGGTACCAATTGAACAACTAAAGTAAGCAAACTACGAGTAACTTTTATGGAAAAATTCAACAATTTCCATTATTACAGGGGCTAATCGCAACATTTTTTGGTGATGTACATCTTAGTGGGTTTTCCATGATTGGCGTGATGAAGACTGTCAAGATACTGAAAAAATGGAAGGAAGCTATACCTCCCATAGAAGCTGGTGGAAAGGTGATAATCGTAGATATGGTGGTTGGATCTTGGCCAGATGAGATTGTAACAAGAGAGACACAGGTTTTGTTTGATCTCTTTATCATGTATTTTGAGGGGATTGAGCGAGAGGAACATGAGTGGAAAAAGATATTCATGGAAGCTGGGTTCAGCGACTACAAAATTATATCAGTGCTGGGAGTTAGATCTGTTATTGAGCTCTACCCTTGAACACTCCATGAAAAATTACGTGGTAATCGGTGTTGTGTGTAAATAAAGGGGCATGAACAGCATGTGTGCTTTCTGGTTGCATGCCTTTGGTCCAGTGTGGTGAATAGTGTACAACCCTATTGAATCTCTTTGCAAGGTGTGAAGCGCTGTGGTCAATGAATTACCTCTCTTACCACAACCCAAGTATATATGTGTAGCAGGCTACTAGAATTTGTTCCAGTAGTGTTCATGTATAGACTACCATCTGCACAGCCGTGTCTATATTTTGTTTGTGAGAATTGAGATAATATATACTGATATTAAGATGCTATGTCCATGTTTCAGTGCTTACTCTGTTGTTTTTCAGCGTCAGTACCTTCACGAATAGATGTATGCATGCGTAAGTTGTTTAGGTTACAACGTATTATGCACACTTGACAGTCCAGTGTGACCCCACATACTTTATTCCAAGGATGATCACTTATGCGATTATGATTGAACTGAAATATGAATCTGCATGTATTCCCCAAAGGTGTGGTGGTCCCGAGATCATCGTGTGTGCTCGCGAGGAGGTTACACACTGGTCCCGAGATCATCGCCGTGTTGGATCGTTTGATGTGATACCGTAATGCATATTTGACTGCGGGCTAAAGAAAATTTATAATTCTATGCCTGCATATAATTCTTTCATGTGTATTTTAGCAGTGTCATATTTTCCTCTGTCTATGTGGCGTCATTTATAAAGGAAGAAGGATGCGAATTAATCATCACACTAGTGATAGTAACTTCATATTATCCAAGATCTAATGACGAGGCCGAACTAATCATTTGTACATTTTATAAAGGGACACTCCTTGTATTATTGACATGAATACATGCAAACTCTCCAGCCTTGCTCACCACAGATAGCATCGACTGGCATGAAGTGGCATGAAGTGCCCCCCCCCCCCCCCCCCCCCCCCCCTGTGATCGGACTCGCATCGACAAGCTTCATTCATCCAGAAGAAGAGCTAGCTTATTAAACAAGAGGAATTGAAGCAAAGATACCGAGATTAAGGAAGGATATGCTAATTCTAGATATTTTCAGGCAAAAGATAATGGGAGGAGAAGAAAAAGTGAATAGTGACTTTGGAACAGGATGAAGGAATTATTGAAGGTGAAGAGAAATTGATGGAGTACATTACTACTCCCTCTGTATCAAAATATAAGATGTTTTTTGATACTATAATGGTGTGAAAAATGTCTTATATTTTGATAGGAAGGGAGTAATTTTAATAAAAACCTTTTTGGGAGACTTGATGAATCAAACATTTCTTTGAATATTGATGGAGCTAATAGAATTCCTGAACATGAAGCTAAAAAACTTATTGAAGAATTTTCTATGGAAGAGATTCATAGAGTAGTCTCTATGAAGAAAAATAGAAGCCCTAGTCCTGATGGTTTTCCTATTGAATTCTATCAGAGACATTTGGAACTAGTGAAGTGGGATCTGAAGGCATTGTTGTATGATTTCCATGAGGGTAGTCTATTATATCTAAGATGAACTATGCTGGTAACAAAAGAGAATAAATAGACATGGAAAAGCATACAGGTACAGGTAGCAAAGGGAAAGATTCTCTGTCCTCAAGAAAATGCAATGGTTGCCAATCCAGAAAGTAATCAATTAATCATATGTTCAACTACATACCCAGTTTCTGCAAAACAAAAGCGACAAAATGATACAGGAAGATGTACATGATTATTTTATGAGAGGGAGATTAACATATAAAGTGAATAATGCTCCTTTTTCTTCCATTTTGTGTGCTACTCAACCTTAACAACGTCTAACAAAGTGGCCAATATAGTCAATCTAGCTAATAACGTGCTGATGCATTAAGCTAGGGAAAATGTGTAACACACATGTGTGACTCATAAATACGAACATTGGCTCATCTTTGAACAAACTTAAGGAAGGCAGGGCAGAGATAATCAACATGCCAAGTGACAGTAGAGAAGTGAAGTAGAGGAAAACTTGGAATAGAGGAATTAATCAATATATAAGAACCTGGTACGGAAGAGGGATTGAAACGGGTGACATCGGGGTCGCAGATGTATCCCAGACATCACACACGGCACCAACAGATGATGGGTTTTGATTAGTTGATCTTCACTAATTTTATGTATTTCGGCATGCACTCATAAGCCATGCACACATGTCACCTCATCAAAGGCCCACCTAACATGCATGGAAAAGAAATTCCATTATATTATACTACCAATATTCAATAAATATTTTTCAACGATACAATATTCCATACAATATATGATATGCATTTTTAGTTTTTTCATATATTATCTATCCAAAATCTTTCATACAACCTAATCGTATTGAAATATATTGCAACATATTCCCGCCGCAACGCGCAGTGTATCATCTAGTTTTCCCATTAGGTTTGAGCTAATACCTTTGAAATGTGAAGGATAGAAAACAATCCTATACACGAAAAGGGGGGAGGTCCTGATGCAGCGCTGCAGGCGCCAGCGGGAGCTCCTGGCGCCCGCTGCAGCGCCTTTGTTGGGCCGGCCCGCGATGGAAAGGCAGCTAACAGAAATCGTCAGAAAAACACAAAAAAAGGAGGCTGCTTTAGGAATCAAACTCGCACCACTTTAGAAGGCAAGGCTTGTTCAAACTTAGCCGACCACCACACCGATTGGCCACTTGTGATTTTTAATGGCGCTAAGAGTATGTGAACTAGTATGGCCGCGCTGCTTATTTACCATTTAGTTTATTTATTTACTTTTATAAAATCATGAATTTAAAAATGTTCATCGATTTTGAGACAAAAATTCACAAAGATCAAAAAAGTTCATCGATTTTGAGAAATAGTTCATCATTTTAAAAGAAAAGTTCACAAACTTAAAAAAGTTCACTGATTTTTATGAATTTTTTTAAAAAGTTCACCATTTTCGGAAAAAAGTTCATCGGTTTTGAGAAATAGTTAATCATTTTAAAAGAAAAGTTCACAAACTTAAAAAAGTTCACTGATTTTGGAAAACCTTTATGAAAAAGTTTAAAAAGTTCACCGTTTTTGGAAAAAAGTTCATCGGTTTTGAAAAAAGTTCATCGATTTTGACAAAAAGTTCACCGAGTTTGAATAAATAGTTCATCAATTTTGAAAAAAGTTGACAAATTTTAAGGAAAAATTCATCAATCTTGAAAAAAAATCATCGGATTTGGAAAAAGTTCATCGAATTTGAATTTTTTTATCAGATTTGGAAAAAGTTCAATGAATTAGAAAAAAATTCATCAAATTTGAAAAAGTTCATCAATTTTTTAAAAATGTGGATGGATTTGAAAACAAATCTCCGAATGAGGAAGATGGGGGAAAAATAAAACAGAAAAACGAAAAAAGAAAAACTAAAAACAGAAGAAACGAAATGAAAAGATGTTAAGGCTAATGAGTGGCGCAACTGAGCGCAACATGTTCCTGTGGCGGGGTGGTTACTAGAGTGCACTGTGAAGCAGGAAGTCCTTGGTTCGACTCCCAGCTGTCGTGCAATTTTTGTTCTTTGGCAACGCGAACGAAAGATAGGCTAAGCGAGCGCATTGGGCCGAGCCCAGCTAAATCGGCTGCAGGCGCCGGTTTGCGGAAACAGGCTATAACCAGGCGCCAAATAGGAAATGCCCGAAAAGGGATCCATTCCTATAAACCACCTCATTCTGATTAGCAAGTTGTGGGCTTATTTTCAGAACACCACTATTTTATTTCCAGGGAAATGGGCTTATAGGCCGTATTCGGTGGAAAGCCCCAGATCCATATGCGCAGCCTCGTCGTCTTCCTCACACTATCGACTTCCTCGGGCGCTCGAAAAAGAAAAAAAAGAAAGAAAAAAAACTATCAGCATCCTCGCCGACGGCCAAATCCAAATGGGGAGCTCCAGCACTCCGGCTACCGCGACCGAGCCTGCGCTCTCTACCATCTTACTCCAGCATAGCCTCCCCGCCCCCGCCCCCAATTCTCCACAGCAAAAGAGAGCGCGTGGCATGGCGGCGGCGGCGAAGCACGCACGGTCAGTCGCCATTTCCCCTTCCATCAGTGATTGTTAAATTCCTTACCTTTCTTGCCCTGCTTACGTGCAATCAATTTTTATCTTGATTTTGATGGTATCTATCGACACAGAGGGCACCTAGGGCCTGGAATTCTCTTGTCCTAATTTTGATGAGATCTCAATACTGTGAGATCTACGCGCAGAGTACAGCAGAGCTCTAAAATTGCCCCCACCCACCATAGCTACCATTGAACTGCTTTGTTGGGTTCTGGATAAATATAATCTTAATTCGTACCTGCTCAATGTAGAGTAATATAAACTAGACCTAGCTAACTCGATTTCAAGGAAAGTACATTGCATTTGTCACTAACTAGCTGCCTGCCTAATTATTAGTTAATCCATGGCACAGTCTTGTCTTCATCGTCTCTCAACGAAAAATCTCCATTAGATACAAAAAAGAAAGTGACGCGGTTTGGCACTAGTTAATTAGCTACGGATTAGTCCAAGTCGCACTGATCTCGATCTCGATCACATCTAAGGCAATCCATTCTAAATTCTCTACATGGACATATGTATTGATAGAAATTCTTTCTGAGACCGAAAATACATATAAACTTGAGAGAAGGCTGAGCAGTGACAGGCTAACTAATATGCGCGTGGGTTGTCGTATGCATCTTGAGATCCACAGGGTGCTAAAAGAGTACATCATTATTGGAAAAGAAAACAATACATTCGTCACCTTAACCTTACCATTGACCAGAGCTACCTTTTGACAGCTGAGCCTGCAACGAACCTACGTAAGACCTGAACGAATCGTGCCAATCAGGGCAAGAACTAATAGTCAGAAAGATAAGCAAGACCAGCAACCTGACAACCCACATTATTTAATTAAATAACTCCGTCCAGCGCTGCTGTCCGCTAGTGTTATTATGTTAAGTGTAGATAATGACAAATTGTGATGGGGTAAATTATGTTATACACTAGGAAGTTTCCCTTCTGTTAAACAATTAGTTAGCTAGTTTCCCTTTCATTCATATATGATGGAAGCTCCTTCCTCTTTACCGGGATTGATTTGCTCTCCAGAGCTGAATGAGCAAGACATCCATCGAGCCATCTAGGTAGTTCAACTTTATTTTGTCCCTTTAATCACACCTAGCTAATTAAGCTTCTTGCTTGTTTCTTTGTCTCGAGCTCCTACTGAAATTTCACCTTACAATTATTATCACAACAGGAGACAGCAACTACAATGGCGATGGTGCTGGATGCATTTGGATCCTACCTGGGGGACTTGCTCAGGCAGGTAGCAGAAGAAGAGCTGGGAATGCTATTGGGCGTCTCCAGCGGGACAGACAAGATGGGCGATAAGCTTCGGGACCTCAAAAACTTCCTAGCCGACGCTGATAGGAGGAACATCACCGACGAGACTGTCCAAGAGTGGGTGGGACAGCTCAAGCGTGCCATGTACGAAGCTACTGACATCCTCGACCTCTGCCAGCTCAAGGCCATGGAGCGTCGATCATCCTCTGTAGATGTAGGGTGTTTCAATCCCTTGCTCTTTTGTATGCGGAACCCCTTCCATGCTCATGAAATCGGCACCCGCATCAAGGCACTCAACCACAGGCTCGACACCATCAAGGAGCGGAGCGCTGCTTTCAACTTCATCAATCTCTGGTCCTACAAGGATCATAGCAGCAAAGTGCATGCCTCTCTTCATGGTAATCCTAGCCGTGAGACGTCAGGGGAGCTCGATCGGTCAGGTCTGGTTGGGGAGAAAATCGAAGAAGACACAAGAGCATTGGTGTCCCAAATCTTCCAAACAACAAAGGAGGTCAACAACAACATGATGGTGTTCGCCATTGTAGGTGTTGGCGGGATTGGCAAGACCACCCTTGCACAAAAGGTCTTCAATGACGAGGCCATCCAAAGTGAGTTCAACAAAAAGATATGGTTGAGCGTCAATCAAAACTTCAGTGAACTTCAGTGAGACCGAGCTGCTGAGAAGAGCCATCATCGAAGCCGGAGGAGACCACCGCCCAACTGGAGATGCAAAGGCCACGCTTCAGCGAACCCTGAAAGGCGCCTTAATTGACCACAAGACCTTACTTGTAATGGATGACGTGTGGAACCATGGAACATGGGAGGGTGTGCTCAAAATACCCTTGGTAAATGCTGCTGCTTCAGGCAGCCGAGTCCTCATCACCACTAGGGTGGCGGCATCCTCCCTGATTGCTTCCACCTTGGTCGATGACAGACATGAGCTCGAAGGAGTGCACTAAAGGGGCAAGGACACACGTGAAAGATCATTAACTCAGTGTTTCTATTGAAATAAAAGCAAACCCCCTCCCCCTGGGAGGCCTCACATGATAGCCAGGTGCTATTTTCACGCTAAAAATATCTGCGTCAGCAAGCCAACTATCGGTACCGATGTGGTCTCGGTTTGACCTCGGGTGCTACATTTTTCCAATTAGTGACCGATGCACCACAGTTTTTAAGTTCTGGGACTAAAGTGCACATGTGTGCCAAGTTCAAGGCCACTGGTGCAATTCCCTCTTTAACTATACTGTAGCGCCAATTTGATTTTCAGTATTTTATTTATTCCTACCTACATGACACACGTTCGTGACATTGAGATCTTATTTTGCTGAGCTTGATTAATATAATTAGAAAAACTGAAAATTAATGAATTTATCAGTTTTACCAATGAAGATATATGGGTCGTATATTCATGGAGTGAGTAAAATTTTACTAATTTTGAGTCTATTTTGCTCAACCAAGGATGAAGATCTAAATGCTCAGCTTCTGACCCACATATGACATAATAGAAATGATAAGTTATTTTTTATGATGAAAAACAACAGTTTTGGTGAAACCCTACCAATAGAAACAAAATGATACTGTCAAACAAATGCTAACTAGACTAACTTTGCAGTATAATTTTGTTAAAAAAATTGTATGCAAATTTTACAATGCAATATTTTTTGTAGTATTATGCATTTTAGGCGACTGAGTGATAAGATAATTTCAGGTGACCGTAAAATAATGAACTATATAATATATATTTATCCTAAATTCAGAGTATAATTTTATATTGCAACGACAAGAGAATAATGCAAAAGTATATTTTTGGAAGAAAACAATCCATGTTGAAAAAAGGAAAGAAAAATTGCTTTGTTGATATAAAGTATATATATGTATGGTACACATGGGAGTCATTGCATGAATCTTTGTTATAGGAGCAAGATAAGTAAGTACAATTATACTCTTAATACTTTCTGAACTTTGATTTTTTTTATAATCAAACACACCCTGGCAAATAGATGGCTATATCAACTAGTCCTCTCGTCTATTAAGAGGTATATTTGAGTGAGCTTGATATGTAGTTAATTAACTCTATCGGTCCGCTGAACTGCATGTTTCTAGGTACTCAAGTGAGATAGATGAAGACCACATCAATAAGCTGAAGGATGTTGGATTGAAAATTATACAAAAATGTGGTGGTTTACCACTTGCCATCAAAGTAATGGGAGGACTCTTGCGTAAAAGGGGTGAGCTACGTCATGGCTGGGAGCATGTTTTGGATGATTCTAAATGGTCAATAACTAGAATGCCCCAAGAGCTCAACTATGCATTATACTTGAGCTATGAGGATATGCCTTCTTATTTGAAGCAGTGCTTTCTATACTACTCTCTTCTCCCTAAAAGTAGAAAGTTTCATGTGGATCAAGTCATTGCCATGTGGATCAGCGAAGGATTTGTTCATGGAAGCTCGAATGATTTAGAAGAATATGGAAGAAATTACTACAATGAGTTGATATCTAGGAACCTTATAGAGCCAGATAAATCATATGTTGGTCAATCTTATTGTAGCATGCATGATGTTGTTCGTTCATTTGCTCAGTATATGACTAAAGATGAAGCACTCATAGCTCACAACGGAGACACCGATATTCTAACTAAACTTCATTCACAAAAGTTTCTTCGGTTCTCTATAGAAACCGATCGACTGCAATCAGGCCACCTCGACTGGAAATCATTACAGGAGCAGAAATCGGTGAGGACATTAATCTCAACTATTCAGATCAAGATGAGGCCCGGTGATTCATTGGTTACTTTTTCTAGTCTAAGGACTCTACATATAGTATCTGCAAATGTGGTTTCATTGGTTGAATCGTTGCATCAGTTGAAGCACCTGAGGTATTTGAAGCTAGTAACTGATATATTTGTACTTCCAGTGAATATTGGCAACATGAAACTATTGCAATTCCTTGACCTTCGTGGATGTGAAAATTTGGCAAATCTTCCTGATAGCATTGTGAAGCTTGGCCAGTTGAGGTTTCTTGGCCTTGCAGACGTATGCATGATACCTAGAGGGTTCCGTGGTCTGACAAGTATGAGGAGACTACTTGGGTTTCGAGCCCACGTGGATGGTGATTGGTGTAGTTTGGATGAGTTGGGGCCTCTTTCCCAACTCAGAATAATTGAATTAATTCAATTGGAGAATGTATCTTTAGCTTCGTTTGCTGCTAATGCTAGGCTTGGTGAGAAAATGCATCTTACCAACCTATTCTTGTACTCCTGCACCAACAAGTTGGGAGATGATGGGTTGGTCAAAGAGAAAGAAGGTGTCTCTGCTGAAGAGCAGAAAAGAATCCAGAAGGTGTTCGATGAGCTCTGCCCTCCGCCCAGTATAGAAAATCTTCGTATCCCCGGGTATTTTGGCCAGCAACTGCCGAGTTGGATGATGTCGAGGTCAAGGGTGCCCCTCAACAACTTGAAGTTTCTATCATTTTATGACCTGGCTTGTTGTACCCAACTTCCCAATGGGTTGTGTCAGCTCCCCTGCCTGCAGTTGCTTCAGGTCGACCGCGCTCCATGCATCAGACATGTTGGAACCGGATTCTTGCAGGCAGAGTCGACTCCATTTCCGAGGTTAACCGAGATGAGCTTAGAAGGAATGATGGAATGGGAGGAGTGGGAGTGGGAGGAGCATGTAGAAGCCATGCCCCGTTTGGAGAAGCTTTGGCTCATTAATTGCAAACTGAGGCGTGCTCCTCCTGGCCTTGCCTCCAACGCACGTGCTTTGAAGGAATTATTTGTAGAAGACGTCCAACACCTCAACTGCCTTGAGGGCTTTCCTTCTGTTGTTGAGCTTACAGTGTGTGGAAGCCCTGATTTGGAGAGGATAACCAATCTGCCCAATATGCAGAAGCTCACAATCACCGATTGCCCAAAGTTGAAGGTGCTAGGGAGTATCCCTGTACTTGAGAGATTGGTCCTGGAGGATTACGTCATGGAAGAACTCCCAGAATACATGCGAGATATAAAGCTAAGGCATTTGCAGCTGCTCTGCAGGATATGGTTGCTATCCTCTATAGCCGCAGGACAATCTGGTCTTGAGTGGGACAAGTTCAGCCATGTGGAGCATGTCAAGGCATATACGCCTGATGGAGACAACCAAAGAAAATGGTATGTGTTATACACGAGAGGAGACAACTTCAAGTTGGATTCAAATATTAGCAGCTCCACCATATTTTCAGGTACAGAAAGTCAAACATATGAGCTTTGTCTTAGTTCGTTTGAGCACTCTGACTCTGCTAATTTATAAGGTAGTGATTTTATCTTGGGAAATGCGTTGGAGCACCCGGGTGCCACGCACCCCTATATGAAAATAGCATTAAAAAAATATCAGGAAATTTCAAAAAAATCTGAAATTTTGGGATATGAAACCTGGGTGGCCATTGTACACCCGTGTTCAATTTTGTGGGAATGGGTGCTCGTGGTATCCGCGGCGCAGGAATTACGGTCCGACATACATTACACCCAGTTTTTTTTTTCTATACATGCGATTTTTTTTGTCTTTTTACTGACATTACCACGGGCAACAATTCCCCACGAAACTGAACACGGGTGTACAACCGGCACCCAGGTTGCATATCCCAAAATTTCAGAATTTTTTGGAATTTCCTAATATGTTTTTTAATGCTATATTCATATAGGGGTGCGTGGCACCTGAGAGCCACAAATCCTCTTCCTTTTATCTTTCTTCTGCTTTTCATCCATATATATTGCACGGGGACTGAATATATTCCGCACATTTTTTTGTTTCACATGGATGACATAAACATGGATGTTCAGTTGTTCCAGAGACGCAACTTAAGTTTTAGCCACAACACTAGTTGTACGTGTGGGTTGTTTTATGGTTACTTTCTGATTTGGTTGCACTTCCTCGTATATGCTGCAAGTATTTATCTTTTCACTTGTTCTGCTAGTTTTACCTTGAGTTCAACAAATGTTGAGTGATATGTTAGTTCTTGTCTGGCAAATTAGAGATTTTGTAACCACTTTTGTATGTTTCTTGCTATGCAGATAGATTATCATCTTTTATGGTGGACGCAGAAGGATTCGAGGCTGTGTACAAAATGAGAAGAAGTACCTTCAGTCACATCTGCAGCTTGGTGAGGATCCCAGTTTTTGAATATATGATGCCTTGGGTTCACACCTTTGTTGATGGGAGAGTGCTATCTTTACAAGATGGAGTAGCCATTGCTTTGAGGATGCTGAACTCTGGTGAGTCACCGGTACTGTAGGATCCTCTCTTGGTGTGAACGAGTCAACTGTATTGATGGTAACTCGGATATTTGTTGAGGCTTTGTGGGAGCGAGCATACCACCAATTCAGCTATCCTAGCTCTGCTAAAATGGAGAAGATCAAGCACAAGTTTGGCAAGATCCATGGCCTGCAAAACTGCTGTGGTGTTGTACGTACAGCCCACATCACATTTGGATCACAAAACTGTGACCATGAGGAGAATGACGGCTTGCTAATGCAAGCCTTCATTGATCCAGATATGAGGTTTACAAACATTTGGTTGGGACTGCCTGGTAGCATGAACCAATCGAGCCTTCTGCATGACTCTGGACTCTTCATGTCCTGTGAGGAGGGTACTTGGCTGAATGGTAGCAAGTTGAATTTATCAGATGGATGGCAAGTTGGAGAATACATAATTGGTGATGCAGGATACCCTCTTCTCCCGTGGCTCCTCACACCTTACCACCTGGAAGACAAGGACTCCTCTGCAGATTTTCCTCCTTATCAAGCCGAGTTCAACAGGAGACACTCTGCAGCTACAGACGTCATGTTGGCCGCGCTCGCGAGGTTGAAAGACACTTGGAAGGTCCTAGACAGAGAGATGTGGCGCTCGGCCAGTTCGTGTCGGCTTCCTCAAATTATCTATGCATGCTGCATTTTGCATAACATTGTGATAGACTTGGAGGAAGAGGCCGCGGATATGCATAGCGATCAGGAGAATTACACTGAGCAAGTGCGACAGGTGGCAGAGGAGGATGCTGCCAGGGTGAGGGATATACTGTCCCAGCACTTGATCGAATCTGGAGGTAAATTAACAGAACTGTACTCTGACTGCTCCCTATTAATGTGTTTGCTCGAATGCTTTGTCTATTTACTTCTTTTGTAATTCCCTCCTATTGGTTCCATTTTGATTTCATCTGCTTGGTTAGTCCACACAGTGGCTGCAGAGGGGAAGCAGGAAATAGTAGCAGTTGCATCCTGTTCAGGAGATAAAAACAAGGAACAAGGAGCACGCTGACGACAGACATCAGATCGAGAAAAGGAGAAAGTGCACGATATAGCTAGCTAGAAAGATCAGATCAGACCGTCGTCTCCATTTAATCAATTAGGTACTGATCCATTTTCTCTGCTTCGCAGTTCTTCTTTGTTAGTTAATTCTTTTGATATGATGCTAATTAATTAATGCCACTGGGAATCATTAAATCCCTTGGTGATATGTTAAACTACTTGGAAAGAAACTAAGCCGATTCAGTAGGCCTACATAGTACCACCTGGCAATGGAAAACCTTGCTATGCTTAAACTCAGCTTAGCTGCATTGCATAATCGTACTTTAAATCTTCTGCTCCTCGTTGGGTTCGACACTTTTACTTTAAATCTTCATGTGAACAGCTGGAACCTGGAAGTGGAACTATCTGGCCTAGCTCGTATCTTCATCCTACCACCTTCTTACATCAAGTTGCACGAATGCAGCGCAGGCCCTGGCAAAGTAGAGCTGACAAAAATGATGCTGCAATATGAATTCAAAGTTGGATTGGCAGTAAGCTTGCATGCATGGAGATGCATGGAGAGTAAAGACTGTTTGTGATTTCTATCATTTCAGCTGCTTGCTGCAACCTGAAGAATTCGCAAACGTAATGGCAGTGATGTTTATACTCCCTCCGTCCCAAAATAAGTGTCTCAATTTTAATACAACTTTGTACTAAAATTAGTACAAAGTTGAGACACTTATTTTGAGACGGAGGGAGTACATGACAGGTGTTTGGGCATGATTCGTTCGGTTGTACAGTAGCAGGCAAGCTGTTAGGATATGCCATGGCAAAATGTGTTGGCTGCCCCTACTGTATTTGGGGAAGAGCAGAGTATGTGCAGAGTGTTCTGTGACAGTCGAAGATTACCTGATTTGCCACCTGCAAGGAAGGAAGGAAATGTTTTGTACCTTGCCAAATGGTTGTAGAGGAGAAACTGTGGAAGGCCTTAGCTACTCACCTGCTCTACTCCCTGATGTCCATTGTTGTGGGGCCTACAAATTAGTAGTTAGTACATGTTCATTTTTTTTAAGAACACACTACAGACGCTCACATACATGCACATACACTCGTCCTTGTAGACGCACACACGCACACCATGTCCCTATGAACTTATTAGAATCGTATCTCTAAACAGTCGGCACAATCCCTTATTTTTCCCATTGTCGGACTAGATTTTCTGATTGTGGATAGAGCTGCCACGACAAAGAAAATTGTTGCCGCATCAGCAATTTCATTCTGGATTTCTAATAACCGTCCAGGATTTAACACGTCCTCCCTCCCGAGCGGGGCTGGCATATTAAACGTTTCTTTCCTTCATCCTTTTAATTTTTTCCTTTTGTTGTCTTTTCTTTTGTTTATACGCTTTAAATTATATCCTATTCCACTTTTATATCCCAGTTTTGTTTTTCTTTCTTACTTATTTTTTTCTTCTGTTTTGCTTTTCCTCAACTATTGTTATTTTTTTTATATCCTTATTTATATTATTTTACTTAAAAAAATTCTTATTCATATCTTCCTTTTATAGATTTCATGTGTTGTACTTCATAATCTTTTGATGCTTTTACAAATATATCTGGTAATAGTTGGTTTTTTTTGCGGGTATGGTGATAGTTGGTTTTTCACCGGTCTATGCAATTTAAATAAACAATATAACAACATGTATTATATTAGTGAACATTTTTCTTAAATGGATAAAAAATATTTCATGTATTGTGGAATGCGTTTTAAAATTATTTGTCAAAATAAGTTACACAAGTCACCTAAACATTTGTATACATTCAAATAAAATATGCACCTTAAGAAAATACTGCATAAAAATGGTTGAGTACATTTTATTTGACATACATAAATATTTTATTTTATCTAAATGCGCACACATATTTATTTCACAGATGGTTGAGAATGTTTTTAATAAAAAAATCATGCAAATATTTATATAGAATCATCTTTTTCATTAGGCAGAGATATACACATTATATTTTGTACTTTAAAAGGTTACAAAAGATTCTTTTTTTAGGGGTTACAAATAAAGATAAAAAAAACATATTTTTTTTTGAGACAAACGTATAGGCTTTCATTATCAGTGCCTTCCGCCATTGGGCTTCCCCACACAAATTTCCTGCACACGCGGGATAGAGCCCACAAGCACTTTGCCATTCGACAGAATGCTCGCGATTTCCCTCAAAAAAGAAAAAAAAAAGTCACGACGAAGCGCGGCGGCGGTTACCTCGTGCCGGTGGTCGGGCCACCGAGGTCGCGTCGCACGATCAGGCTAACTCCGTTTCCTCACGCAGTCGGATCGGTGGGCGGTGATCTGCCGAGGTCGCGTCGCACGACCAGGCTAACTCCGTTTCCTCACGCAGTCGGATCGGTGGGCGGTGATCTGCCGAGGTCGCGTCGCACGACCAGGCTAACTCCGTTTCCTCACGCAGTCGGATCGGTGGGCGGTGATCTGCCGAGGTCGCGTCGCACGACCAGGCTAACTCCGTTTCCTCACGCAGTCGGATCGGTGGGCGCTGATCTGCCGAGGTCGCGTCGCACGACCAGGCTAACTCCGTTTCCTCACGCAGTCGGATCGGTGGGCGGTGATCTGCCGAGGTCGCGTCGCACGACCAGGCTAACTCCGTTTCCTCACGCAGTCGGATCGGTGGGCGGTGATCTGCCGAGGTCGCGTCGCACGACCAGGCTAACTCCGTTTCCTCACGCAGCCGGATCGGTGGGCGCTGATCTGCCGAGGTCGCCGGCCTCGCGGCGCGCCACCAGGCAGCGTAGCCTGACGACCCAGGGGCGGAGGGGCCGAGGCTGCTGCTCGCGGACGCTGCGTGTCCGTCGCGGCGGCCAAATCTGAGTAGGATGCAGACACCTCACACCTCTGTCCATAAGTCCAAGCAACACTGCTAACGACAACTCATCTACAGAGAAGTTAGTTACTGCACGGCCGCCTAGTAGGCAAGAAGTAAGCAACTCGACTTGAAGCAATGCTTTTCGGTCACTTTGCTTAAGAAAGAGGCCGGGGCTAATCCTCCTTTTCTGAAAAAACTTGAAGCAATGCTTGGGGCTCTTGCTTGGTTGATTTGGACTTGGCGAAACGATGTTGTCTTTGAACAGCCATGTTCCCTCTTCTCCGATGCGAACATCTATAAAATGACCGCTCTTTTGTCACAGTGGATGCTTCTCTGTCCGTAAAACCGTAGGGAGTGGATGACCGGTGCAAAGGAGATGATTCAGAACAATGCGGGAGAGCTTCAGCTTGTTTCGGGTTGCCATCAGGGTGGTTGTCAGTGGGGTGCCTGGGCAGTGCCTGCTGTGTAGGCTGCTTCGGCAGTCTGGTTGCTGCCTCTTTGTTTATTTTTTTCAGCTCTTGTAGCGTGACGCTAGTCTTCCCACTGAAACTCCCGCTTTTCTATATAAAGCAGAGCATTTGGCCTTTTCTATAAAAAAGTAGAAAGCGTGATGTCCCAGCTAGAAAATGTTCTATATTTGGGTTGTGAGAAGCGTGTCTTGACCGTGTGATAAGATAGTGGTTCATATCACGAATGGAACTCAGGCTTGTGGAATTGCTCTATTTTCTGAAGGTGTGTAATTGGTAGCTAGTATGCCCCAATGAATAAAATTTACTGATAGGTGGTTATTTGTTCTGTTCAAGTATAGATATTTAGAAAGCAAAAATATGTGCAACCTTTTCATTAGGTGTGGCAAAAGCATGTCTTCCACTTCCGGTCTCTAACAGAACAAATTCGAGAGTAAGGCCTCATATTTTAATTTAAATGAAGTGGAACTCAAGTGAAATGTTTGAAAGAAAAAGAGGGTAATCTGGTTTGACACCTTGAAAGACGTCAGTCTCCAGCATCTGTCCCCCGGACTGTGCCGTCTCAATCCACGAGTGGTGTCATTCAGCTAACCGTGTGGTTCCTGTCAGGCGACGTCGCGACCTGAACACGATCGCGGTCAAGTGTATGCACATCTGCTGGTTGGAACGCAAAGGAAGGGTCTTCCAAAACGTCACCAACCAGAGGCAGGATGTTCCTCGTAGCACGAAGGCCCGTCTTTGATCTTTCAGCCTAGCATTGCTGGTGGTATGTAGTGTCCCTTTCTGTTCTGGTATCCGTAAACGTACGCAGTCTTTTGTGTTGGTGTCTACATTTCGAACGGACTTGTCACAAAATCTTTAGCATACCCTCTTTTCTCACAATCAAATGGCGCGCAAGTCTTTGGTGTGTTCTGAAAAAAAAAACTATGAAACCGACACCCAAACCTGTAGTGTCAGTGTCCTAGTGCAAAGTGCGGATTGTACTGCCGTCCAATAGGCCGCAAGTAAGTAGACAAGTGATGCGACAACTAGTATAACAGGATGTGTTTTCTGCCAAGTGCTTAAAATCTTTTATTCAGGTGTAAGTAGATCTTTACAAAGGGAAACTTTGTACAACCACTCAATAGGTGTGGCCAAATAATATCTCCCATACTCTAATAGAACAAATTGGAGAGTAGGACCTGTATTTAAATCTGAAATAAGTGGGACTCGGTTAAAAATGTTTTGAAAAAGAGTTGAGCTGACTATTAAAATACCTTTTTGCCCATATGGACATTTAATTAGTTGTAACTGTGTCGATATGCTTGATAGTTGATACCTATACGTGTTTGGGTCAGGTTAATTTGTAGTAGAATGAGAATCGGCAGCTCACATATGAACCATGAATCCGAATCTGCCTGTACCATATGCATGCCGTGACATCACTGCTGATATCAATCGATTAGCAAAAGCTCAAGTATTCATAGTTCATATGTTTCACTGCACATTAGGCAAATCAAATATATACTGTATTAGCTGGATGCAGTCAAATTTGTAGTAACCAAATTTTGAATACTCAGTCCCGCCATCCGAAATTTGTACTAGCTAGCCACGCAAATGCGCGAGTTGCCTTGCTAGTTTACATTAATTTTCTCTGTCATGTAAAAAAATGTATATTTGTTACCGTAATGAATACATAGCCAAGTACCTTTACCTCAAATGCCTTGACACAATCCTGTCACCTAAACATCTTACCATCCTTAAATAACTAGTAATTACCCATGGCTCTACCTTGTTCCTTCACGGTTTGTATTTGCATATAAATAGACCAGCCAACATGACTCCATTCCACATACAGCCAAGGAAAAACAAGCTCAATAAAAATGGCACCCACTCAAGACAAGCATAGCTCTCAGGAGTTGCTCCAGGCTCAAGTTGATCTTTGGCATCACGCATTGGGATTTGTCAAGTCCATGGCACTTAAATGTGCAATGGAATTGCAAATCCCTAACACCATCCAGCACCATGGTGGGTCTATGACCCCTTCGGAGTTGGCCGCAAAGATTGGGCTGCATCCGTCCAAGCTTCCTCGCTTACGGCGACTCATGCGTGTACTCGCTGTGTCAGGCATCTTTGTTGTTCATGAAGTAGCCTCGCCAAACAAGGAGGTTGCTTACGGGCTTACCCCAAGCACACGCCTACTTGCTATCGGTGAAGTTAGATCAAACTTATCTCCCTTTCTATCTTTGCTACTTGATTCAACTGTCACTGCCCCCCTTTTTGGCATGCACTCATGGTTCCTAGATGAGCATTCCACCTCCCTGTTCGAGAAAGCTCACGGCCTTAACGTTTGGGAGATGACTGCCCAGAACAGTACTTACAACCAGCTAATTAATGACACGATGGTTTCTGATAGTAACTTTCTCATGGATATCATCTTGGGGGAGTGTGCTGGTGTATTTCTTGGCATAAACTCGCTTATTGATGTCGCCGGAGGACATGGTGGATCTGCCAGGGCAATTGCTAAGGCGTTCCCGCAAATGAAATGCACTGTGTTGGATCTCCCTCATGTGGTTGAAGAAGCTCCTACTGACGACCATGTGTCGTTTATTTCTGGCGATATGTTTAAGCACATTCCACCAGCAGATGCTCTTTTCCTGAAGGTACACCCTTAAAAAAATTCTTCTTCTCGTTGCAGACATACCCAGTTTACAATAGGATGCCATTTAGCCGCTTGTAGGTACCAATTGAAAAACTAAAGTAAGCTAACTACTCCCTCTGTAAAGAAATATAAGAGAGTTTAGATCACTACTTTAGTGATCTAAATGCTCTTTTATTTCTTTACGGAGGGATTAACTTTTTGTGGAAAAACTCAGGGGCTAATTATAACATCTTTTTTTGCTGATGTACATCTTAGTGGGTTTTTCATGATTGGGGCGATGAAGACTGTGTCAAGATACTGAAAAAATGCAAGGAAGCTATACATCCCAGCAGGGCCGGTCCTGAGATTTTAGGGGCCCGGAGCGAAACCAAAACTTGAGGCCCCCTTGACATAAACATTATAGGAATATATATGATAGCTTAAATGCCCCCAAATGCGGCAAAAGCGACATTCTTATCAAATAATTACGTATTATCTTTAAATCTTTCCTAATAAGCCATCATAAAATTCACTTATGATGGGGCCGACGGATCCTTTTTATAGTTCTTGTTTCATTTTTTTTTCTCTTTTACCGAATGCATAGTTGACATGATAATAAGCACTGCTAAAAACCAAAATTAAATTCCATCAATGCTTGATCACTGCAATATAGATATAGATATAGGAAGTACAATCGTCTGATGTTACCTTGGATCCCTGGACTGTATTCTTCACATTGTATCTGCTGAGATCCCTGGACCTTTTGAATAAGTAGCATGCATGATTTACTCTTAAATAAATGAATTAAAGAGTACACAATAGCCCTTGGTTTCTTACATTAGAGACTAGTCTTTGAGCCGATCTACTCAGTAGTAAATGCGTAAACAGTTTCAAAGGAAATCATGTACATGCGTGCGAACATAAATGACTTAATTAGCAATATATATAGATATAGGAAGTACATAGTCTGATGTTACCTCCGATTGGTCGGATCAACGTTGATCACCTGATCAGGCAATCGCCATGAGGCGATTTAGACTGACGTGAGATGGAAGGCGCTTGGCAATTTGCGTCACTATGTATGCGTCCATCAGCTGGAGACTGGAGAGTGGCGTAGTTCGCGGGCGCGCAAGTTGGGACCTGCGTCTGCACCATCAGATCTCCAGCTGCATGGCCGGTCTGACTCGGATCCAACATGGCCGTCGTCAGATAGAACCATGCAGGGCACCATGTCTCCTTGAAGTCTAGCATGAACGTCGCTCCCCCATTCATCCCCACCATCGGCTTGCCGTGAGAGGAAGGGAACCAAGCAGTGGCAGCTGCGGGCTGCCTCCGATCCAGATTGTTCAGTTCAGCCATGAGCATACGAGATCGGGGAATAGATGAATAAGGTCGTCACGATTAGAAGGAATCCGAGCTAGGGCAACGCGTACAGGAGATCGATAGATGAGGAACCAGCGGCTGCATCGGAGGACAACGCGTACAGGCCCTCTGTGAATTCCTGTCGCTGCACAACATCCCTGGGCCGTGGCCTACGTGCATACAACCTGGGTGGGGGCCCCTAGACTTTGGGGGCCCGGGGCGGCCGCCCCCTCTGCCCCCCCTCAGGGCCGGCCCTGCATCCCAGAGAAGCTGGTGGAAAGGTGATAATTGTAGATATGGTGGTTGGCTCTGGGCCAAATGAGATTGTAACAAGAGAGACACAGGTTTTGTTTGATCTCCTTATCATGTCTTTTGAGGGGATTGAGCGAGAGGAACATGAGTGGAAAAAGGTATTCATGGAAGCTGGGTTCGGCGACTACAAAATTATATCAGTGCTGGGAGTTAGATCTATTATTGAGCTCTACCCTTGAACACTCCACGGAAAATTACGTGGTAATCGGTGTTGTATGTTCATAAAGGGGCATGAACAGCACGTGTGCTTTCTGATTGCATGCCTTTGGCTAGTGTGGTGAATAATGTACTACTTTATTTATTTTTGCGTGATTAACGAATGAGCTCTCGTACTACATCGTGAATGTGTGTAGAAGGTTATTAGAATCTGTTTCAGTAATTTTTATGTGTGGACTACCACCTGCAGCTGGCCTATATTTTATTTTTGGGAATTCAGATAACTATATACTGTCATACTGATATTAAGATGTCATGCCCATGTTTCAGTGCTCACTCTTGTTTTTCAGCGTTAGTTCCTTTGTGAATCGATGTGCGCATGTGTAAGTTGTTTAGATTACTGCGTATTATGCACTCTGGACAGTCCCGTGTGACCACGCATACTTTCTTCCATGGATGATCACTCAGGCTACTATGATTGAAATGAAATATGAATTTGCCTGTATTTCCCCAAAAGAAATATTCAGTGTGATGCAATCCCCAATTTCAGTTTAAATGTTTCTAAGTGTTCCCCATTTTTCAGTTCCTCTCTGCCTCACACTTACATCATTGTTTTGTAAGTTTACACATAGACTGTTCATGCAGCAATTGTGAAGTGCCGTTTTGTGGCCATTCTTGAGTTCTGAAGAGTACTTGCACTAAGCTGGATATATTTTTGTGTGGACAAGGTTTGGCATCCGGCCAGTCACCGGGATCAGTGGAGATAAAAGAGTAGCATATCTCTGGCCCCAACACTTGCTCCTGGACATAATTCTGATCTTGTGCTGGAGATCATGAGAACCAAGGGACTAGCGGTGTCAGCACTGCTTCTTCAGGTGCTCGGAAACCCTATTCATCCCCAAGTCATCCTCGGAGGAAGATGCGAGAGCCAAAACACCTTTTTTTCCTTTCTCCAAATGTTGCCACCCAAGACCCAACTGAATTTTTTACCCAGGAGTATTCGAGAAAAAAAATTACCCAGGAAGGAGAACCGTTAGTCATACGAGCCATTTCGTTTTGTACCACTTATCATAGATGGGTATTGTTCCTATCGCCACCCAACTAAATTCTTTGTATGAATTTTTCCTGATTTTTTGTAAATGCCGCAAAAATTTCGCTTTCCAGTTTTTTTATTCTCAGAAAGGATACGAGGAAGTTGTCTTTCTCTGTTATTACACAAGGAATAATATACTCATATTTCACCAACTTCTTTTGATTCGGTGTCTTTCCTTGTTGTTGGACAAGATTTGCAAGTCGAGGATAACGCTATTTGCAGAAATTTTGTTGCTGCCGCATCAACTTATTGGAATCATGTTTCTGACAGTTGGTGCACTTTCTGATTCTTTCTATTGCTGGACCAGATTTGCTAGTTGTGAATAGAGCTGCCGCAACAATTTATTATATTTTCTAACAACTTTTCTTAGTTTTTTACATTTATTATAAATTTGTACTTTCTTATTTTTCACTTTTCTATTTCATTTTTTCCTTTCTTGCTTAATTTGCTTCCATTTTGCTTTTCTTAAACTATTTTATCTCCTTTTATGATTTTGCCTTAAAAAAATTATCATATTTCTACTTTTTGTAGCATTCATGTGTTTTAATTCATTATCTTTTGATGCTATTTTACAAATTTATTTGGTAATAGTTTGTTTTCATGGGTCTAGGCAAATTTTCTGCTTGTATTCTTTTTGTCAAAAAGAAAATAAATAATAATGAAGTTTATTATCTTAGTTTGTTAAATACAAAATATTTTCAACAAGTTGTGTGATCATTTCTATTAAATGCATAAAAACATTTCATGAATTGTGGGATGAGTTTAAATATTATTTGTTAAAACAAGTTCCACAAGTCACCTAAACTTTCTATTGACATTCATGAGCATTTTCATATTGACGGTAAAATTATGTTCTAGGATAATTTTGTTTTCTATATGAAATATTTTGCATCCAGTATTTTTTTAAAGATGCATGGACATTTGATTTGACACATATGCATGATTTATCCAAACACACACACACACATTTTTTTGAGAAGACACACACACACATTTTTTTTAGAAGACACACACACACACACACATTTATTGCATAGATTCAAATTTTATCATTAAAAATCAAGGATATACACATTATATTTTGTAACTTTGAATTTTATGAATACAAATTTCGAAATCGAAAAGAAAAGAAAAGAAAAAGTATATGCCGAGTGCCACTGCCATCCGCTATCGGGCTTCCGCACACAAATTTCCTGGCCCGGGGTCCGGTCACACGCGGGATAGAGCCCACCACTGTGCCGCTCGACACGATGCCCGCAACGAGCTCGACGGCGGCTACCTCGCGCCGGCGGTCGGGCCGCCAAGGTCGCGTCGCGCCACCAGGCTGACGGGTGGGCGCCGAGCTGCCAAGGTCGCGGCGCGCCACTAGGCAGCGTAGCGTGACGACCCCGTGGCCGAGGCTGCTCGCGGACTCGCCACCGCCCCCGCCCGTCCGTGCCCGTGCGTGGCTGCCGCGGCGGCGGAGCTGCCGCCCCGTCTGGCATTTCCCAGTAAGCGCTTGTTTGATCAATTGATCCCGTCCTCCACTGCTCTCGACTCTGTTTGGACGGCGCGACTGAGTCGTTGGCGTTTGGCCACCCAGTCCTACTCTCTGAATGTGTTACAGTATAATTTTAGTTCACAAAGGTTCAGGCGAAACAATGTTGTCTTTGAACAGCATGTTCCCTCTTCGCCGATGCATAACATCTACTCCCTCCGTTCCTAAATATTTTGTCTTAGATTTCAACAAGTGACTACATACGGAGCAAAATGAGTGAATCTATACTCTAAAATATATCTATATATCCATATGTGGTAGTCCATTTGAAATCTCTAAAAAAACAAATATTTAGGAACCCAGGGAGTATAAAAATGACTGCTCTTTTGTCGCAGTGGATGCTTCTCTATCCGGCAAAACGTAGGGAGGCGATGCCCGGTGCAAAGGAGATGATTCAGAATAAGGCGGGAGAGCTTCAGCTTATTTTGGGTTGTGGTTGTCAGTGGGGTGTCTGGGTAGTGCCGGTGCCACCGCCTGTGAATTTGGCGGCCCGCCGAGGGCAGTATAGTCATTCTCTGGGCGTAAAGATGAGGGGGCACTCGATTGGGTCACAACCCAAGCTCTCACTCGCGCAACCCTCGCTCCCTTCCTCCCCTTCCCACGCGCCACCGCTCTCCTCCCTCCTTCCCCTCGCGCCGCCACCGCTCCATCTCCTCTCGACCTGTCATCTCCCTGAACTTCCTCCCCCCCACCCCATCACCTCTGCCGGTGGATCCAGGCGAGAAGGAGTATCCACTCGCCCGCCGCCTCGTCGGCTACTTCGCCCAGCCGGCCGCTCCTCCACCACCGAGCCCCCTGCTCTGTCGTGTTCGTCGTGTGCGTCGTGCTAGCTCCATTAGATGGCGGCGAGGAGGAAGAGCACTGCCTACCGCCGGTGCACCACAAGAGACGACAGTGGTCTTCCTCCGACATCCTCCCCTAGCCGTGTTGAATCTGACGGATCAAGCTCGACCTAATGGTGGATCTCTCTCTCTCTCTCTCTCTCCAGTTTGCTAATCGGGGTCTCCTGTGTATGTCATTTTTAGGCTAAATCAGGAGAGTTTGGTTTGGCAAGAGGAAGATGATGAGGCACCATGGAAAAGGTTCGGGTTCCTTTCTCCACTAGCTGTACTCCCATTGCACAGACAACCCGACACCAATTTAAGAATAAGTCCTGCCTTCACCTGCTTTGTTTCTAATTTATGCATCAAGTCTCCCTAGATATTGCCTCTATTCTAAACTGGATCCAGAGAAGGAGTAAAGATAACTGAATCATCATTTTCATTCTGTACATCTTTCGGATGCAAAAAGATGTTATGCTTCTGGACATCTTGCTTGGGGTTTATTGGCCCAAAATCATTATTTTCGTTCCTATGCTTACATCAAGAGTGTGTTTCCTCTAGACCGTTCCAAGTTTCCAGGCACTGCAGTGTAGCGAGGACTCAGGCAGAGTTGTGGCATTTATTTATGTTTGGGTTTACATTTAGATTTAGATTTAGATTTAGATTGGAGAATAGCTAAAGTAGAGTTGTGGCATTTGTTTATGTTTCAGTTTACATTCAGACTGGTTTTGTTTTCTGATTTCGGTTTAATTTGTGTCTACCCTGTATCCACCTGATTCCTGTTACACGATTGATTTTTGCATCCGGGTTGGTTATATTGTAGTCACCAAGTTATAAAAATTTGTATCTTTTTTTAAAACATGATCTTGGTTTGTTTCAGGCTTTAGCAAGGCTTTGATTTTTATAAACTATTGCATGGAGAGATGTCGATGAAGCACTACGCCTGATGCAGATGTCAAACTACTCGATCTGATCCGATGGTTCCTTAATTACCCGCCTTGTTGCAGCTGGAGGGCTCAAATCTGATCTGATGGTGCCTTACCCGGCGTTGATGTCGGCGAGCGGCGCGCAATTCACGTTCCAGTTTGTCAAGTGGCTCATCGCCAAGAGACGAAGCGGTCGTCGGTCTGAGCCATGGTGAGGATGGTGCTGGTTGTGGCCTCCCGCACCTCTACGTGATCGTAGGCCTGGCCGACATCTTGACTTCAACAACTGCCCGGCTCAAGCCCTCCAGCTCGGGCGCACGTACAGTCTTACACTCGCCCTCACTCCCCTCTACTATTCCGATTGCTCGGGCTACTAATTTTCCCCATTACCTGCAGATGAGATCATGTGTTGACGGCCTTCAAGTCAAGATGCACCTCTATTCAGAGGGGATCAACCTTTGCAAACTTGTATCCACATGCACAAGTCCTCCCAGGAACATTACCGAGGTCAACTTTACGTGTATCTGTAGGATTCAATATCAAATCATTGTGGAGTGTGCGTGCAGAGTGGTCATTGTTGCTGTAAAATTTGCAATATATCACCTTTTGAAGATTAATATTGATCTTGTCAATTCATCGTAGCATATATCAAATGATGCTTTCATACTTTTAATTTCAATGAGATTTGCATTGATGCTTTTGTCTAAAAGTGTGACGCCCCCGACTCAATCATGCACTAATCATACACGCAAACATGCACGATCAAGCATAGGGACTCACGGGAAGATATCACAACACAACTCTAACACAAATAGACGGAGATCTAGGATATTACAGACCAGGGATCACGAGGATCCGAATACATAAGTCAGTCATACAAATATTATCTGAGTACAGACATAGTTAGCCAATGTTAGCCTTAAGAAGGCTAGCACAAACAACGACTCTAGATCGAAAGGCGAAGGCCTCCTGCCTAGGAGCCTCTGATCCTACTCCTGGTCGGCTGGCTCGATCTAGTAGTACGTGCCGTCTGGACCCATCTGGTAGTAAGCTCCTGCAGTGGCATCTGGCTCCGGGGCTCCATCGTCTGTTGTATCATCAAGTAGGGGAATATAGGGAAAAAGAGGAAGCAAAGCAACCGTGAGTACTCATCCGAAGTACTCAGCAAGCAAGAATCTACACTACATATGCAACATTATCAAATGGGAAAGACTATATATGTGGACTGGGCTGCAGAAATGCCAAAATAGAGAGAAGGCCTAGTCCTATCAGAGACTAGCATCTTCAGACATCTTCACGAAGCCGCCATCTTGCAGCAATAGAAGAGGGTAGAATAGCATTTTATTAAGCAAACAAGTTGAAGTACAGCTTAGAGATCCTTCCTCGACTCCCTGCGAGAAAGCGATCCCGAAGCCTCAATTAAGTAACAAGTATCCAGTACAAGTAGTAGATCGGGATACACAAACTGAGCGTCCTTTACCGTAGGACCGGCTATCGATAGATTATTCTTCCCTGCAGGGGTGCACTACTGTTACCCAACACGCTCGATCACCTCTGGCTGGACACACTTGCTGGGTAATGCCCGGCCTCGGAAGATCAACACGAAGCAGCGCCCTACCTAGGCTCAGCAGAGAGGTCAGCACGCCGGACTAACGTATGCACCCACAGGTCTTGGGTCATCGCCCTGGGCACCCTGCGCGTTGCGAGACTGGCCGGGGTGCAGGCGCGACACTGAACTCATCAGTGAAGTATCCAGCCCATTCCCGACAATCAGCCCGCACGATGAACCATGACGTCTGAAGAGCTTTCGGGAGGAACGTACGACGTAGAGGGCCCCATAAACCATAATCCCGCGTGGTGGTAGTGCGTATAGGGCACGTCGACCCACTCAGATCAAATACCCAAATCCGATAGGCTGATTTAGTAACACGCGGAGACGATCAGAGTTTCTGAAGCTCCGCCACAATAGCACACTCGAGTGCCCTTCCGGCACACCCGACATCACAGATCCCCTGCGGGTACCCATCAGGGTCGACCCGCCTGTAACAAAGGTCAAAGTAACCGTGTGGTCATAGCATCAAGGGGGAAACCCCGAGGAATCACCCTCGGTGGATTCCACTCGATGAAATCATCAGGGTGAACGTATGAGGCATCACCCCCGAGGTTCACACTGAGGGGTTGCACGACAGAGTCGTATCGGAAGTGGAGAAGGAGGAGTCACCCTCGATGACCACGACCTAACAGCTACACTGCAGAGTATTCATTAGGAGTGCGTTACGAGGTATCACCCTCGGTACTCGATAGTAACTATGCAGAGTCGTACAACGAAGGGGGTGAAGTGATGTGTCGGTCTCTGGTCGACGATCACATTGATCGAGTCATCGATGATCAAGCAGGGGCAACAAGGGTAAGGTGGTGGGGGTCACTGATGGTTCACTACCAACCTATACTAAGCAGTTTAACATAGGCAGGTAAGGTAACAATAAACAGGTTACAAAGCAGGCTATGCATCAAATAGGCAAACATTAATAGTAGCAAAATCTAATGCAAGCAGGAGAATGGAATGGGCGTATCTGGATCTCAGGGGGGGGGGGGGGGGGGCTTGGCTGGTTGCTCTGGCAAGAAAGAGGGGTCGTCAACGGGCTGCTCGTCTGGAGCGTAGTCGTACTCAGCTGCAACGGCGTCGGTCTCGACGTCTATCGAGAGACAAGGAGGGTGAGAGAAACAATAAATTTACGGCAAAAATGCAAACAATATGTATGACATGCCTAAATGCTATGCCGAGGTGTTCTACTGCCTATCTAAATGATTTAGTTAATTTAGGAATTTATTTGGATTTATTTAATTAAAGTTAAGCACTATTCATTTATTGAAATCAGGCAAAAAGTTCCATGTTCAGGTAGTTAGGGGCATCTGACAGATGAATGGACCACATATTCGGATTCGTATCGTCGTTCTGAGCAAGTTTCATGTACAAAGTATTTTCATCGGAGCTACGGTTTATTTTATATTAAATTCTGAAGTTTTATTAATTATTTTTATTTATTTAATTCATAAATTCATTTACTGCATCAGCAATGATGTCATGCTGACATCAGCAGTCAACATGATTGTTGACTGGTCAATTTGACTAGCGGGTCCCGGTTGTCATTGACACAGTTTAACTAATCAGGGTTAATTAGCTTAATTAGGCGATTAGGTTAATTAACAGTGTTAATTAAGTTAATTAATTATTTAATTAATTAATTAATATAATTTATTTTTAATTCCTTTTTTTATTAACCTAGGGCGTGGGCCCCGTTGTCCAGTGGCACAGCGGCCATAGTGGGTTCGGGCGTTACGGGCGCCGCCCGAACAGGCGCAGCGGGTGCTAGGACCCGGTCGGAGCGGGAGAGGCCGCCCGAGGGGGCGAGTAGGGGCGGCGCGCTCGAGCCCGCGCGGCGGCGTGCCGGGCGGGGCGAGGCGTGGGCCATGCGAGGCCGTGGTGGGCGCCATCGGCGCGGTTGCGGGCGCACCCGTGCGGGGCCAAGCCCATGCGCGTGCAGCGACTTGGCTGCGGGGCAGAGCGGCAAGTGGGAGCCGGCGAGGCGCGAGCGTGGGGTGGCACTATCGGGGGTCGCTTGGGGCGGTCGGTGGCGACGAGCGCGACACGACGGTGAGGCAGCGCGTGGGCGCGCGCAGGAGGGTCAGGCGAACCACGGGCGGAGCACAGCAGCGGGACCGCAGCGAGGAGCAGCGGCAGGCGCTGGGCGAGCGCGGCCATGGCACGGGCGGCTGTGAAGGTGCACGGGCGGCAGGGGATGCGGTGAGCGCGAGGCGGCGGGCGCGCGCGGGCAGCAGGAGTTGGGCGCAGCCCAGCGCGTGTGGGCGGCTGCAGAGAAGCGCGAGGAACGGCGGGCGCGGGTGGCCGTGATGGCTGCGGGAGGAGGCGGCCGGAACGGGCGAAGACGCGGAAGCGACATGCGTGTACGGGGACAGGGGGGAGAGGAGGAGAGGCCGGGGGCCTCACCGCGGGGCCGTAGGGTCAGGGCAGTGGGGCTCGGGGAGGAGGACGGGGACGAGGTCGACGACGGAGAGGACGGCGGGGCAGCTCCAGCGAGGTGGCTCCGGCGACGGCGGTCCGGCGACGGGCGTTGAGTGCGACGGGGTCGAGCGGCGGGCGTCGTGCCCCGATCCGATCTGGATCAGGGAGGGGGACGGGAGAGCGTGGAGTGGGGGGGGGGGAGTGGAACGACGCTGGTGGTTTGGCCGGGGGAGCCATATAGGGGGGCGCTGGGGACCGCCTGGTAGGCCGCTGGCTGGGCCGTATGGCCCAGTGGGGGGGTGGTTTTGTTTTTCTTTTATTTATTTTTTATTTCTTTTCTTTTCTTTTCATTTATTCTTTCCTGTTTTGCAAATAGCTAGGCCACAAAATGACTCTAGCAAAATATGTGACTTGTACCATTAAATGCTATGTATTATCTACTACTGCCAGAAATTGGTTTGGAGACAATATGATTTCATTTGTAATTTTATAAAACAAGATGGGATTAAATATTGCTGTTTTGACACTGTTAGAGTCACTTAATTAATTTATTAAATGTTGGTTACAATTTTAGAATTTTCTCTGGAATATTTGTTATTTAATGAACATTTTAGTTTATGTTTTGAATAACTTTTATTTTTCACTTTGAATTTAATTGAAGTTTGAACTAGGAGTTTGAAATGCAATATGATGCAAATGATGATTAGGCACTGTTAAACTTGCTGACATGGCATTAACTAAGGTGATCACTGTTGTTCATTACAGGGGGTGTTATAATTCTCCTCATCTAACAAGAATTCTCGTCCCGAGAATTAAGAGGAAGACTGAAAGAAAGCGGGGTATTCTTCGCGAAGACGATCCTCGCGTTCCCAAGTGGCTTCATCTTCAGAATGATTCGACCACTGAACTTTAAGGAATTTGATTGACTTCTGACGAGTTCGACGCTCAGCTTGATCAAGAATACATATGGGATATTCTGGATAAGACAGATCTTTCCGCAATTCAAGCATTTCATGATCCACAGCTCGAATAGGATCCTTGAAGCAGCGACGGAGTTGGGATACATGAAAAACATCATGCACTTGAGAAAGAGTTGGCGGCAATTGCAATTGATATGCCACTTCTCCTCGATGGGCAAGAATACGGAACGGGCCAATGTAGCGAGGAGCTAACTTGCCTTTAATTCCGAACCGATGAGTGCCTTTCAACGGAGTGACGCGGAGGTAAGCTTGCTCGCTAGGTTGATAGACCATTTCCTTGTGCTTTCGGTCATAGTTGCTTTTCTGACGAGACTGAGCAGTTTTCAGATGTTCACGGACAATGCGGACTTGTTCTTCTGCTTGTTGAATAATGTCTGGTCCGACGAGTGAGCGTTCCCCAGTTTTTGACCAATTCAGAGGGGTTCGACACTTATGTCCGTAAAGAACTTCAAACGGCGCCATCTTCAGACTAGCTTGGTAGCTATTGTTGTAAGAGAATTCGGCATACGGGAGAGATTCCTCCCATTTCTTACCGGGAGATGACACAAGCTCGAAGCATATCTTCGAGCACTTGATTAACTCGTTCGACTTGACCCTGTGACTGAGGGTGAAAGGCGGTGCTGAAGGACAGATGAGTTCCCATAGCTTCTTGGAAACTTTTCCAGAATCTTGAGGTAAAGAGACTGCCACGATCAAAACTGATCTCCAACGGAACACCGTGGAGTGACACAATTCGGGAAACATACAAGTCTGCTAACTGACTAGCAGTGATTGTCTCCTTGACTGGCAGAAAGTGAGCAACCTTTGAGAATCGGTCAATGACGACAACGATAGCATCATGACCCTTCTGAGATCTAGGAAAACCAGTAATGAAATCCATTTGGACCTTGTCCCATTTCCATTCAGGAATATCAAGGGGTTGCAGAGTTCCAGCAGGCCTTTGATGTTCTACTTTAATGCGGCGGCAAACATCACACTCAGAAACATATCGAGCAATGTCTCGCTTCATATTAGGCCACCAGTATCTCTGACAAATGTCACGGTACATCTTTGTGCTACCAGGATGAATTGACAGAGGAGTGTCATGAGCTTCTTTCATAACGTGTTCTCTCTCATCCTTGAACTTGGGTACGAAGAGACGGTGTTGGAAAAATAGGATCCCATCCTTATCAAGATGGAATTCCGACGGCTTTCCTTTTTCGAGGTATCGCTTAATCCTTTCAACTTCGGAGTCATACCGTTGCATAGTCTTAATGATGTGTTCTAAATCTGGTTCAACAACCAGGGTATTGAGATAACCCTGTGGAACAATGTGGAGGTTCAATTTGCGAAGCTCTTCAGAAAGAACATGTTGTGCTTCCTGAACCATAAGATTGTTGCAATAAGCCTTGCGACTCAAAGCATCAGCCATTACATTAGCCTTGCCAGGGGTATATGAGATATTCATATCATAATCGGCAATTGTTTCGAGCCATCTTTGTTGATGAAGGTTTAGATCTGGTTGAGTATATAGATACTTCAAACTCTGATGATCCGTGTATATCTCGCAACGGTTACCGAGAAGGTAATGTCGCCATAGAGCATAAATAACCGCAGAAAGTTCAAGATCATGCACTGGATAATTTTCTTCATGAGGACGCAACTGTCGAGAGGCATAAGCAATCACCTTACGCTCTTGCATTAGGACACAGCCTAATCCTTGACGAGATGCATCACAGTATATCACGAAATCCTTTTGGGAATCCGGGGGTACTAGCACTGGGGCAGATGTTAACTTATCTTTAAGTGTCTGAAAGCTTTCTTGACATTTTTCTGTCCACTCAAATTTAACACCCTTGTGGAGCAGGTTAGTCAGTGGCCTTGCAATCTTGGAAAAGTTCTCAATGAATCGACGGCAATAACTAGCGAGTCCGAGAAAACTTCTGACTTGCTTGACATTCTTCGGGGGAGTCCAGTCAAGAATGGCTTGAACTCGCTTCGGGTTAACATCAATTCCATTCTTGGAAATCACATGACCAAGATAGGTCACTTCAGATAACCAGAATTCACACTTAGAGTACTTGGCGTAAAGCTGGTGTTCCCGAAGCTTCTCCAATACAAGCCGAAGATGTTCAGCATGTTCTTCTTCATTCTTGGAATATATAAGGATATCATCCAAATAAACCACGATGAATTTGTCGAGGTAATCCATGAAGATATAGTTCATCAACCGGGAGAAGGTTGCTGGAGCATTTGTTAAACCAAATGACATGACAGTGTACTCATAAGAGCCATAACGAGTGACAAAGGCAGCCTTCGGAATATCCTCTTCGCGAACACGGATCTGATGATAACCCAACCTCAAGTCGAGTTTAGAAAACACAGAGGATCCAGCAAGCTGATCATAAAGATCATTGATCCGGGGCAGTGGGTTTTTACTCTGGATTGTGGCTTGGTTAATGGGCTGGTAATCCTGAACCAATCGGTTAGTTCCATCCTTCTTCCTAACGAAGAGTGAAGGTGCTCCCCAAGCAGAGGAACTGGGGCGGATGAAACCTTTCTTAAGTGACTTGTCGATTTCTTCCTTAAGCTCGAGAAGGTGGTGCGGAGGCATCTTATAAGGACACTTCGTAATAGGAGTTGTGCCTGGTTTCAAGTCGATGACAAACTCGACAGCCCTAACCGGGGGTATCCTTGGAAGTTCTTCCGGAAAGACGTCCGAAAAATCTTGAACGACAGGAACGTTCTCGATTCCCTCCAGAGGTGAGGCGTTCAAAGCATTCAGAGCATATATCTGAGCTTCAGCATCCCATGTAATGCGGGCGGTGTAATTCACTATGTCGTCGGATGGGTGAAGAAGTTGGACAGCTTTAGTGGCACAATTGATCGAAGCAATGTGAGCTTTCAACCAATCCATTCCGAGTATGAGGTCTATGGTGGAAGATTTCAAGACGATGGGTGAGGCAAGGAATTCCAACCCTTTAATTTCGACGGTAACGTCAGGTGCTATCACGTCAGCATGACAATGACCTCCAGGAGTTTTAACGACTAACGGAGTATGCATCTTCTCATACCGAATGCCATGCATGAATGCAAATTTTCTAGAGAGGAATGAATGTGATGCTCCTAAATCAAATAAAACAGAAGCAGGTACTGAGTTAACGACAAGGGTACCCATCACAGTAGCAGGTTGATCCTGGACTTCTTCAATATCAATGTTGTAAGCGTGTCCACGACCATGCGCAGCAGACCCAGTATTATAGTTGCGGGCCTGATTGTTGCCACGACCATTGCCACGGCCAGTACGAGGGAAAGCCAACTGATTCTGAGTCTGGCGGCAGTCCTTAGCAAGGTGACCTGGTTTGTGGCACTTGAAGCACAGACCATCTTCAGGACGAAGAGGAGCATTGGGTGGAGCAGCTTGAGCTCTTGGCTGCCTCGGTGGTGGAGGAGGCAGACGTGGTGCAACATAGTTGTTCTTTGGCGTAGGGGCATTTGGACGGAACACATTGTTGGGAATCCAGACTCGACGCTTCTGTGCTGAGCCCGACGATGAGCCAGCATCACGATAGCACTTCTACGAGTCCTTATGCTTCATCTGAGCGGTCTCAACTAGAATAGCCTTGTTCACAAGAGTAGAAAAGTCGTTGAAGTCTTGAGCAGCAATTGCAAGCTCGATGTCTGGGTGGAGTCCATTACGAAACTTCTCTTGTCTACGGGCATCCGTGGCGATGTCTTCCTCAGCATAGCGGGACAGGTCAAGGAATTCCCGCTGGTAGGCTTCGACAGTCTTGTTGCCCTGAGTGAGGTTGCGGAACTGGGTTTTCATCCTATCCATAATTCCCTGAGGAATATAATGGGCACGGAAAGTAGCCTGGAACTCAGGCCAGGTAACTATTGTTCCAGC
The DNA here is from genome assembly GCA_011799875.1 of Thinopyrum elongatum. Lineage (NCBI taxonomy): Eukaryota > Viridiplantae > Streptophyta > Magnoliopsida > Poales > Poaceae > Thinopyrum > Thinopyrum elongatum. Next base: position 458,919,515 of record CM022297.1, read on the forward strand.
AGGCAGTGTACGCTTGTGTGTGTCCCACCATTAAGCAGCGGGGCCCTTTAAGAAAAAGGCCGCGAAGGTGACGAAGTTGGCAGGGGCGACATTAGCAGACTCCATCTCGTGAGTGATGTCGCGGAGCCAGTCATCAGCATCTAGTGGCTTGTCAGAGTTGCGGAACTGAGTGGGGTTGAGTCGCATAAACTCTGTCAAAGTTATTGAAGCAGGGTTCTGGTTCTGGTTGTTCTGATGCGGAAACTGAGCCATGATTCCGGTCATGAACTGACGGTTGAGCTCGAATTGTTGCATCATAGCTGCCATATAGTCTGGCGGTGGTGGGCGTTCAGGGGCACGACCACGACCACCTGGTCTAACCATCCTGCTAAGTATCAACAGGGGGCAGTTTAGTAAAAGAAATTGCGAGTGTTTAGCGACAAGCATGATGTAACTCGACAACAATTAAGTAGTGTAACAGATACATAACAGTAGTCAATTAAGACATACAGAACCTTACATAGAGTCAGGTACATGCGGACAGCATAACGACGCAAATTCAAAAGCTAGACCTACTAGGCGGCGCGCAGGCACGCGGTAAGGAAGTACACAACGAGACATAGCAAAGGCTATATCAACGTCGGAGAAAACCACTGAAATGGGGTAACTGCGAGTGCGGACGACGAATGGCCATCGCAGGAAAATCCTGCACTCCATGTGCACTCTGATGCAGAACCCGGTCATATCGAATGACAACTCGGAGTATAATACAACTCGGAGAGAAAGGTTAAACAAAACAATGGAAAGGAAAATGATTATCAGACTAATCAGATCAATGACAGGGAAATCGCACAGATATCTAGCTCTCCGGGTAGATGGGATTTACGAGATCCTAAGTGTCGGCGTTAGTAAAATTTATTTAACCAGAATAGAAGAGAGATCAGAGTCCCAGAGTATAGACGAGGAATAAAAGATCCTAATACCACCCAGTTGGCGACGTGGGCCCGTAAGCCACACAGCCAAGTTAGTAAATTAGTTTTTAGATGTCTAGACTCAACTTCGGCCAAGGAATTGAAAAGGGGGCTTCCTACAGGCAGTCGGCTCTGATACCAACTTGTGACGCCCCTGACTCAATTGTGCACTAATCATACACGCAAACATGCATGATCAAGCACAGGGACTCACGGGAAGATATCACAACACAACTCTAACACAAATAGACGGAGATCCACGATATTACAGACCAGGGATCACGAGGATCTGAATACATAAGTCAGTCATACAAATATTATCTGAGTACAGACATAGTTAGCCAAGGTTTACCTTAAGAAGGCTAGCACAAACAACGACTCTAGATCGAAAGGCGAAGGCCTCCTGCCTGGGAGCCTCCGATCCTACTCCTGGTCGGCTGGCTCGATCCAGTAGTACGTGCCGTCTGAACCCATCTGGTAGTAAGCTCATGAAGTGGCATCTGGCTCCGGGGCTCCATCGTCTGTTGTATCATCAAGTAGGGGAATATAGGGAAAAAGAGGAAGCAAAGCAACCGTGAGTACTCATCCGAAGTACTCAGCAAGCAAGAATCTACACTACATATGCAACATTATCAAAGGGGAAAGGCTAGCTATGTGGACTGGGCTGCAGAAATGCCAGAATAGAGAGAAGGCCTAGTCCTACCGGAGACTAGCATCTTCAGACGTCTTCACGAAGCCACCATCTTGCAGCAATAGAAGAGGGTAGAATAGCATTTTATTAAGCAAACAAGTTGAAGTACAACTTAGAGATCCTTCCTCGACTCCCTGCGAGAAAGCGATCCCGAAGCCTCAATTAAGTAACAAGTATCCAGTTCAAGTAGTAGATCGGGATACACAAACTGAGCGTCCTTTATCGTAGGACCGGCTATCGGTAGATTATTCTTCCCTGTAGGGGTGCACTACTGTTACCCAACACGCTCGATCACCTCTGGCCGGACACACTTGCTGGGTAATGCCCGGCCTTGGGAGATCAACACGAAGTAGCGCCCTACCTAGGCTCAGCAGAGAGGTCAGCATGCCGGACTAACCTATGCACCCAGAGGTCTTGGGCCATCGCCCTGGGCACCCTGCGCGTTACGAGACTGGCCGGGGTGCAGGCGCGACATTGAACTCGTCAGTGAAGTATCCAGCCCATTCACGACAATCAGCCCGCAAGGTGAACCATGACGTCTGAAGAGCTTTCGGGAGGAACGTACGATGTAGAGGGCCCCATAAACCATAATCCCGCGTGGTGGTAGTGCGTATAGGGCACGTCGACCCACTCAGATCAAATACCCAAATCCGATAGGCTGATTTAGTAACACGCGAAGACGATCAGAGTTTCTGAAGCTCCGCCACAATATCACACTCGAGTGCCCTTCCGGCACACCCGACATCATAGATCCCCTGTGGGTACCCATCAGGGTCGACCCGCCTGTAACAAAGGTCAAAGTAATCGTGTGTTCATAGCATCAAGGGGGAAACCCCGAGGAATCACCCTCGGTGGATTCCACTCGATGAAATCATCAGGGTGAACGTATGAGGCATCACCCTCGAGATTCACACTGAGGGGTTGCACGACAGAGTTGTATCGGAAGTGGAGAAGGAGGAGTCACCCTCGATGACCACGACCGAACAGCTACACTGCAGATTATTCATCAGGAGTGCGTTACGAGGTATCACCCTCGGCACTCGATAGTAACTATGCAGAGTCGTACAACGAAGGGGGTGAAGTGATGTGTCGGTCTCTGGTCGACGATCACATTGATCGAGTCATCGATGATCAAGCAGGGGCAACAAGGGTAAGGTGGAGGGGGTCACTGATGGTTCACTACCAACCTATACTAAGCAGTTTAACATAGGCAGGTAAGGTAACAATAAACAGGTTACAAAAGCAGGCTATGCATCAGAATAGGAGCAAACATTAACAGTAGCAAAATCTAATGCATGCAGGAGAATGGAATGGGCGATATCTGGATGCTCAAGGGGGGGGGGGGGGGGGGCTTGCCTGGTTGCTCTGGCAAGAAAGAGGGGTCGTCAACGGGCTGTTCGTCTGGAGCGTAGTCGTACTCAGCTGCAACGGCATCGGTCTCGGTGTCTATCGAGAGAGAAGGAGGGGGAGAGAAACAATAAATTCACGGCAAAAATGCAAACAATATGTATGACATGCCTAAATGCTATGCCGAGGTGTTCTACTGCCTATCTAAATGATTTAGTTAATTTAGGAATTTATTTAATTAAAGTTGAGCACTATTCATTTATTGAAATCAGGCAAAACGTTCCATGTTCAGGTAGTTAGGGGCATCTGACAGATGAACTGACCACGTATTCAAATTCGTATCGTCGTTCTGAGCAAGTTTCATGTACAAAGTATTTTCATCGGAGCTACGGTTTATTTTATATTAAATTTTGAAGTTTTATTAATCATTTTTATTTGTTTAATTCAGAAACTCATTTACTGCATCAGCAATGATGTCATGCTGACATCAGCAGTCAACATGACTGTTGACTGGTCAATTTGACCAGTGGGTCCCGGTTGTCATTGACATAGTTTAACTAATCAGGGTTAATTAGCTTAATTAGGTGAGTAGGTTAATTAACAGTATTAATTAAGTTAATTAATTAATTAAATTTATTTTTAATTCCTTTTCTTATTAACCTGGGGCATGGGCCCCGTTGTCTAGTGGCACAACGGCCATAGTGGGTTCGGGCGTTACGGGCGCCGCCCGAATAGGCGCAGCGGGTGCTACGACCCGGTCGGAGCGGGGGAGTCCGCCCGAGGGGGCGAGCAGGGGCGGCGCGCTCGAGCCCGCGCGGCGGCGTGCCGGGCGGGGCGAGGCGTGGGCCATGCGAGGCCGTGGTGGGCGCCATCGGCGCGGTTGCGGGCGCACCCGTGCGAGGCCAAGCCCGTGCGCGTGCGGCGACTTGGCTGTGGGGCAGAGCGGCAAGCGGGAGCCGGCGAGGCGCGAGCGTGGGGTGGCGCTGTCGGGGGTCGCCTGGGGCGGGCGGTGGCGACGAGCGTGACACGACGGCGAGGTAGCGCGTGTGCGCGCGCGCAGGAGGGTCAGGCGAACCACGGGCGGAGCACAGCAGCGAGACCGCGGCGAGGAGCAGCAGCAGGCGCCGGGCAAGCGCGGCCATGGCACCGGCGGCTGTGAAGGCGCGCGGGCGGCAGCGGATGCGGCGGGCGCGCACGGGTAGCAGGAGTTGGGCGCAGCCCAGCGCGTGTGGGCGGCTGGAAAGAAGTGCGGGTAACGGCGGGCGCGGGTGGCCGCGATGGCTACGGGAGGAGGCGGCCGGAACGGGTGAAGACGCGGACGCGGCATGCGTGTACGGGGACAGGGGGGAGAGGACGAGAGGTCGGGGGCCTCACCGCGGGGCCGTAGGGTTAGGGCAGTGGGGTTCGGGGAGGAGGACGGGGACGAGGTCGACGACGGAGAGGACGGTGGGGCAGCTCCAGCTAGGTGGCTCCGGTGACGGCGGTCCGGCGACGGGCTTCGAGTGCGACGGGGTCGAGTGGCGGGCGTCGTGCCCCGATCCGATCTGGATCGGGGAGGGGGAGGGGAGAGCGTGGAGTGGGGGGGGGGGAGTGCGACGACGGGCTAGGGTTTGGCCAGGGGAGGCCATATAGGGGGGGCGCCGGGGGCCGGCCTGGTAGGCCGCTGGCTGGGCCGTATGGCCCAGTGGGGGGTGGGTTTTGTTTTTCTTTTATTTTTTTATTTCTTTTCTTTTCATTTATTCTTTTCTGTTTTGCAAATAGCTAGGCCACAAAATGACTCTAGCAAAATATGTGACTTGTACCATTAAATGCTATGTATTATCTACTACTGCGAGAAATTGGTTTGGAGGCAATATGATTTCATTTGTAATTTTATAAAACAAGATGGGATTAAATATTGCTGTTTTGACACTGTTAGAGTCACTTAATTAATTTATTAAATGTTGGTTACAATTTTAGAATTGTCTCTGGAATATTTGTTATTTAATGAACATTTTAGTTTCTGTGTTGAATAACTTTTATTTTCCACTTTGAATTTAATTGAAGTTTGAAATAGGAGTTTGAAATGCAATATGATGCAAATGATGATTAGGCACTGTTAAACTTGCTGACATGGCATTAACTAAGGTGATCACTGTTGTTCATTACTGGGGGTGTTACAAAAAGCATGTTATATTCAGTGGATTATTTGTGAAACTTATGTCAGAGAAGAGTGATGGTAGTATTAATTGATGGTTTTGTCTAAAAGCATGTTATATTCAGTGGATTATTTGTGAAACTTATGTCAGAGAAGAGTGATGGTAGTATTAGTTGGACTAGGACAGATGAGTTGTACAGAAGTGAATTTTTACAACTTCTTTCAATTATAATTGTACTTTGATAAATAAATTTCTAGCAATTTCATTTCTACCTGACCAAGTATGGTTCCAGCAAAATTGACGCCAGTTTTTTATATTCTATATTTCATATAATGAGAATTTTTTAATACTAATGTTTGTACTTTGTAATATAATGGCAGGATATATTGGCCTTTAAGTGTTTATGTTTTCTCACTTTAAGTTTATTCCTATGGCCTTGCAATTTGACGGGGAGTTTCTGCTGGAGATGTCAGTCATTTGACGGTATGTAGATCATGGTGGCTTGGAACACTTCATCATGGCAAGTTCTTATTTATCTTTACCTGTATTTATTGGATTAGGTTCTATTGGCCGGTGAGGTTCTTACCTTGAAAGTTTTATTCTATTTTGAGACCACTTCTCTTTGATATGTTCATATTTTCATATTAAATTTGTTGCAGTAGAATTTCATTGAAGTTGATGTCTGATTGTTTAGAATTCGTGACTGATTCGGATTGTCCCACTCACTTCTCTTCTCTCTCTCTCAACTCTTCCATGCTGTAAACATCTAGGCCATGCCCTATTTGATCAATATATTAGGTAGGGATGTTGGCCCCTAACCCCCCAAACATTCGATGATGAAAAAATTAAAAATTGTAGCATGGTATGGACCAATCCGAGTTCCATCAGGATGTAGACAGTGTCCCTGAAATTCCTTTTGGACCAGTACATGGATAAAAGCATGGCAATGTACAACACTCCTACATTAATTATTCTGAACAAAGTCATGTCTAGGTACCTCAAGAATTTTTTTTCCAGCTTCTATGGACTCTTGTATTATGAGAAATCAAATCAATGTTGGTGGGTAAGAAGTTTCAGTTTTCTTTTCCAATTTTACTGATGATTTCTTAGTTATTAGTCATGCTCTCGAAGGACTTGCTGATGGAGATAACTGGGGTGTCATTGTCCTTGCTTGATGAAAGAACATGCGGTGCCCCCATGTTTGGTTTTGGTAATTAATGACAATCTCTATGGACTAATGATTGTCTTGAGTTATATTTGAAGGATTTGTCCATAGGAATTTCTTGAAGTCCATTTGTTGGTTTCAAGGAGTTTATATGTTGACCAATGTGCTATTCAAGGAATTATCCAAAGAGTGGTCATGTAGAAGACATGATACAAGGTTGATCAAGACTTAAGTCAAGAGTGAATCAAGTTGATCAACACACAAAGCATACAAGACGTACTGAGAGGGATCAAGTGATCCCAAGGTATGGTAAGCATTGTCCATTACACTTTGTGTACTAACCCATGATCTACGTGTGAGTTCTATGTGGGGTTAGGTTTGTTTCCATGGGTTTGCATCAAGAGGAAGATCTCATACAACCCATGGAGGATGACATCAAGTGGTGATCGTCATCAAGATTGCGGTGTGCAAGTTCAAGTGGAGCATCATGAAAAGATCAAGTGCTTGAAGCTTGCCGTCCATTGTGGTGTCAATGGACTTGTGAAGATGTGCCGAAGAGTGGCTCACCCATAGTGGAGTATGGGGGAGCAATCAACTAGTCTTCATCGAGCCAACGCAATCAAGAAAGGTGGTCCAACTTGAGGGAGTCAAGATCGTCATCATCTAGCTCAAGTGGATTTTGCGCAAGGCAAAGGTTTGCCCTTGTTAGGTTTTCTATTTTACCGGTCTCATGGTGGTAGTTGGGAGACCGGGTTATAGGATCGATTGCCGTACTATCAAGGAGGGCTCTCAAGTTAGTAGCTTGATCGTATCGTTCGTTGAGAGCTCAAACCATTGCATCCTTGCATCTTCTTTTTTGGTTCTTGTTTGGTTCTTCTCCTTGTGAGATTTGGAGCTTATGGTCATTTTCATGACAAGCTCGAGTTCATCGAAAACAGAGTTCACATGCATCTTCTATGATGTTTTCGATATTGGGGGTTTTTGCCGGTTCTCTTTGTGAGTCTTAGAGCTTATGGTCATCTTGATGACAAGCTCGAGTTCATCGAAAACGGAGTTCACATGCATCTTCTATGATGTTTTCGATGTTGGAGGTTATGCCGGTTCTTCTGTTTTGGAGGTTTCACTCCTCTATATCATAGGCATACCTCCCCTACCTCTTCTTACTATAATCAGTCGCTGTTGGATGCTACTCGTCGTCATCTATCCAACAAGCTTGAGTTTGCTCAATTCGGAGCTCATATGCAGAAGTTTTGGCAGTTTTGGCTTTATTGCATCCTCTGTTTTCTCTGTTGTGTTCCTGAAAGCATCAAGCGGTATTGCTGCTCTCTAGAGCAGTAGTACCGCTTGTAAGCGACTGTACCACGGCCCTGTGCCGCGCGTAGTACCGCTGCTTCTGGGGATGCATTTTTTCGTGTCGGGTTTCGCGGTAGTAGAGCGGTAGTACCTCTTATAAGCGGTAAGCGGTACTACCTCTCCACCCGAGCGGTAGTACCTCTTATAAGCGGTAAGCGGTACTACCTCTCCACCCGAGCGGTAGTACCTCTTATAAGCGGTAAGCAGTACTACCTCTCCCCAGAGCGGTACTACCTCTCTAGCAGAACTACAGCTCATGTTTTTCTCTCTCGTTGGGCTGTTTTGACCGTGCTAAGCATTAGTACCGCTCCTCCAAGTGGTAGTACCGCTTGTGCACGACCTGAGCACATAACGGTTGGATTCGGGAGGTCCTATAAAATGGGGTCTTCTTCCCCATTGAACCTTATCCCTTTAGCTCATGTTCTTCCCCCATTGTTGACCTTCTTCGAGCTTGCTAACTCTCAATCCCTCCATGGATTCTTGCTAGTTTTGGGGGGAAAAGAGAGAGGAGATCTAGATCTACGTTTTCACCAATCACTTTCTCCTCTATGTGAGGGGAACCCTTTGGATCTAGATCTTGGAGTTCTTGGTGTTCTCCTTCTTGTTCTTCCTCTCATTTTCCTCCCTAGCATTCGTTGCTTTGGTGGGATTTGGGAGAGAAGGACTTGGGCACTTCGTGTGCCCTTGCCATTGCATTTGGTGCATCGGTTTGAGTTCTCCACGGTGATACGTGGAAGTTACAAGTTGAGAAGCTTATTACTCTTGGGTGCTTGGTACCCTTGAGCTTGTTCCTCTTGGGTGCTTGGGCGCCCTAGACGGTTGGTGGTGTTCGGAGCTCAATCATTGTGGTGTAAAGCTCCGGGCAAGCATCGGGGTCTCTAATTAGGTTGTGGAGATTGCTCCGAGCAATTTGACGGGTACTGGTGACCGCCCCCAAGGGTTGCCAACGTGTACGGGTTTGGTGACCGCCCCCAAGGGTTGCCATTTGTACGGGTTCGGTGACCGCCCTCAAGGGTCCCTTAGTGGAATCACGACATCTTGCATTTTGCGAGGGCGTGAGGAGATTACGGTGGCCCTAGTGGCTTCTTGGGGAGCAGTGTGCCTCCACACCGCTCCAAATGGAGATTAGCATCCGCAAGGGTGTGAACTTCGGGATACATAGTCATCTCCGCGTGCCTCGGTTATCTCTTACCCGAGCCCTTTACTTATGCACTTTACTTTGTGATAGCCATAGTGTTTCATGTAATATATCTTGCTATCACATAGTTATTTATCTTGCTTAGCATAAGTTGTTGGTGCACATAGGCGAGCCTAGTTGTTGTAGGTTTTGTGCTTGACAAATTAACCGCTAGGTTTATTCCGCATTTATTCAAGCCTAAACCGTAATTATTTTAAAGCGCCTATTCACCCCCCTCTAGGCGACATCCTCGATCTTTCACTTGATCTGTGTGTGTGTGCCGCCGCTTCCAGATTCCATCGCATAGAGAAACGACACAGATTGTCTGCTATCTATGACTCATTTATGTGCTACATGGTCAACTTTCATTTTTGTGTCAAGCAGGGCTGATTATCAGAGGATCGCATGTTGGCTGCCTTAGCCTACTTCAACAAAGATGGCAACAGGAACATCACCATCGAGGAGGTGGAACGGGCCTGCCAGAAGAACAACATACAAGTTGTCGTCGTTATCAACACATCATCAGGGGGTTAACAGTAGCAACGTGCGTATGTTATTCACTGCAGTCTCTGCCTCGAATTAATTAGTTGGTTTAATTAATTCCATTGATTAGTCCATACTATTACGCTAATGATTACAAATCTGAAATCCAAATTGACCATGTCCTGTCCTGGGTATATAATACATTTGATTAGGATGATCAAATCGATGACGGGGAGTTCGTAGTGATGGTGAAGAATGGGATCATTGGGAGCAGATGGTTGACCCAGAGGCATAGCTCCGGCGTTGTCATTCTCCATGGAGCGGATGTTGTCATTCTCCATGGAGCGGATGTCCTCGGTTGCATCATGGCTCCTCCCGCAATCGATCACCTTTGTGCCAATTGCATATCATATGCTTGAGGTTTAATCGATCTGGGTTATGAAGAATAAAGCTAGCTCCCCACATTATTTATTTACTATGCAAGATATAGGACGTGAAGAGAGTGATTATTGTGGTACCGGTAAGAACTCACATTGCTTTACGGAGTATATCTTCTGGCTGAATTATTTTTCATATGCAATACTTGTCTTTTTTCTTGTTATGCCATAGATTATACAATATTTTTAACCCAAGTCATTATTCATGGATTCATTTTGTATCAATATCGATGTCTAAACTATTGTTAAGGCAAAAACTTAGACATGGATTCATTATACAATATTTTTAACAAGTCATTATTCATGTATTCATTTTGTATCAATATCAATGTCTAAACTATTGTTAAGGCAAAAACTTAGACATGGATTCATTTTGTGTTGTCATCATGCAAGCAATGGGCTCACTTGCATGCTGCTTGTCCTACTAAAGTTATACGTTTGAAGTCCCTTTACTTTCATTGTTGCATGAAATTTTTGTAACATTGATGTGCCTCAGTGTTGAAGTTATGTACACCATTTCTTCATAAAGTCATCTAATTGAAATAATCTCATATTTTTCTAAGGTGGTTACAAAAGTTTCTTCATCTCTCAGCAAGAAAAAATAAATGAAGTGAGACATATTTTTACTTTGGAGCACCCACTGCACCAATGAAGTGCTTTTGTTAAGAACCGATACAACAGGGGAATTGATTTGAATTTCCATTATCTGAATATGAAACTAAGTATATAAACAAAGTTGAATTTTGTTTCCTTTTATTTGGTTTGGAATCTCTGGTTTCTTTTGTTCTAGGTAGCAATTGTAGGATACTGTCTTCATACTTCTATTGCTGCCAACGGCTTGCAAGTCATTCAGACTTCAGAGCATCATCAAATAGTTTGGATCATCACTGAGCATAATCACTTCATGATTCAGATGAGATCTGTACACATGAGAATGTGCCATATCAAGAAGCTCACGATTTACCCAGATGGTTTTTGGGTTGGAGTTGGAATGCTGGAGGAGGCCTTGCTTCTAACATCTGAAAAAATATTCCTTCTCCAAGTCTGGTCATTCATTCATCAAGCTCTCCCTCTTGAGTCCGTCGTCATGCCTTGCCACAAGATCTGGTACCTACCAGCACATGATCACCGTCCTTGCCGAGAATGCGCTGATTGTGGCATCGGGTACTTGGCATTGAGCTTAGCATCAAAACCTCATGCAGCTTGATGAGAATGACTTGGGATAAACTAAAGATAATGTGATTCCTTCCCCTTTTACAAATTAGTGTGCGGTACATGCTTCAAAAGTACCATTGAGGGGAAGCTTGCAGATTGTAATGCGCTGGCTGGCAAACAATGTAGTTAAACATGTATCTGGGACTGCCACTAAGCCCATGTTTTGGTATATCGTACCAAACCTGTATTTCAAGCTACGATACATTTTATTATAAATGCAGTGATGGGTTAGTACTACTATGAGTATCTTAATACCAGATACATTTCCATCTTTTATAACAGATATTGTATAATTTAACTTCTTTTTCTACCCCTCTTTACATTTCCACCCTGAGCGGGTTAGCTAAAACGAGACAAAGTGGGGCGTGGCAGTGTGACGCCCCCGGCTTAATCGTGCACTAATCATACACGCAAATGCACACGATCAAGCCTAAGGGCTCACTTGAAGATATCACAACACAACTCTAAAACATAAATAAAGTCATACAAGCTTTATATTACAAGCCAGGGGCCTCGAGGGCTCGAATACATAGCTCGATGGCATACAAGCGTCAGCGGAAGCATCAGATATCTGAGTACAGATATAAAAGATAAACAGAAAGGCCTTTAGAAAGGCGGGGCAAAAAAAAACACTACGATCGAAAGGCGCAGGCCTCCTGCCTGGGACCCTCCGATCCTACTCCTGGTCGTCGGCCAGCTCGTAGAAGTAACCACCCTCGAGGTGGTAGTAGTAGTCGTCGGCGGGGCAGCTGTCTCAGGGGCTCAGCCATTTGGTTGCATCAAACTGATATGGGGAGAAAAAGAAAGCAAAGCAACCGTGAGTACGCCGAAGTACTCAGCAAGCAAGGATCTACACTACATATGCAACATTATCAAAGGGAGGCTGTATATGTGGACTGGACTGCAGAAATGCCAGAATAGAGAGAAGGCCTAGTCCTATCGAAGACTAGCATCTTCAGTGGTCTTGCAGCAACATAAGAGAGTAGATTAGCACATTATAAAATAGTAGTGGTTGTGTCAAATAACAGTCTCACCCAGAGATCCTTCCTCGACTCCCTGCGAGAAAGCGATCCCGGAGACATCATAACCAGTTATCATCACAAGTTCTAGTTGTATTGATCGGGATACAACTCCGAGTGTCCTTTACCGTAGGACCGGCTATCGACAGATGTTTTCTTCCCTGCAGGGGTGCACCAACTTACCCACCACGCTCGCTTAACTCCGGCCGGACACACTTTTCTAGGTCATGCCCAGCCTCGGCCAAACGACACACCACTGCCCTACCTACAGCTCAGTAGAGAGGTCCCCGCCGGTCAACCTCCTAAGCGCTCAGGGGTCTTGGGCCATCGCCCTGTGCACTCCAATTCATTGCGAGCAGGGTGGAAACCAGCACCGCCACGAATGGCCGGCACGATCCGACCGTGCCGCACTGCTGATCTGGATGTCTGACAGAGCTTTCGGCTGATGCTACGATGCAGAGTGCCCATAACTATTCCCACGTGATGGTTAGTGCTATCAGGCCGTAGGCCTGCTCGGATCAAATATCCAAATCGTTAGGGGACTAGGGGCTTGCGGTAACGAGCAGAGACTCACGATCGATGTGACCCCGTCGCCCCGTCTCGAGGACCTGCTGCAAGGGATAAGAATGCCCGACCGCGCCTCGTATTTATCTCACGGGTAACCTCCAGGTTAACCCGACATCCCATCATTCATGGGTACCCCTCAGGGTCGACCCGCCTTTCCAAGTAACAGTTGTAAAGTCCAAGTATCCGTATGTCCGCAACACCAAAGGGGAACCCTGAGGAATCACCCTCGATGGAATTCCACCTGATGTCGTCGTCAAGGTGAACTAAGGAGGAATCACCCTCGAGGTCCACTCTTGAGGAGTTGCACGACAATGTCGTTATCGGGAGTGGAGAAGGAGGAATCACCCTCGCTGACCACGACCGATTAACTAATCCTACAAGGTTATCATCAGAAGTGCTGACGAGGTATCACCCTCGGCACTTGAAAATAACCCAGTAGTGTCGAGCAACTAAGGGGAAGGTGATGTGCGGTGCCGGGGCCTGGTCTTCGATCCCGTTGATCGGGTCTTCTGATGATCCAGCGGGGCAGTCGGGATAAAGTGGGGTCTCTGCTGGGTCTCTACCCATCCTATACTAAACAGTTTAGGATAAGCAGGCAGGTAACAATAGCAGGTTACAATAAACAGGCTATGCAGTAGATATAGGATAACAACAGCAGCAGTAACTTCTAATGCAAGCATAAGAGAGAAGAGAGTGGGCGATATCGGAATGCTTAAAAGGGGGGTGCTTGCCTGGAAGCTCGGTGGCAAGGATCTGATTGTCAGGAGCGTCGTCGACCACTGGAGTTGCATCAGTCTCCAGAGTTGCGTCGGTACCGAGGTCTAGCGAGAGAGAAGAGGGGGAGGAAACAAATAAATAGACACCAAACAATGCAATACAGGGCATGCCATGCCTAGGATGCAGTGCAGGGTTGCCTAAAGTATGTCTAACTTGTTTTTAGTTACTTTAGGATTTAAGTTGGATTTATTAACCGGTGTATATGCACTATTCATATACCAGAATCGGGCTAAAAGTTACGGGTTCTCCTACGTAGGGGGCTCCGACATAGAAACAGACGACACGATCAAATTCATCTCGTCGTTCTGATCAACTTTCATGTACAAAGTTTTTCAATCTGAGCTACGGTTTAAAAGTTATGAATTTTCAAAGATTTAAATATTTTCTGGAATTTCTGGAATTAATACTAATTCGGAAATAAAGGTTAAATTGCTACGTGCACACACAAGGTGTACACAGCAAAGCAGCACAGAGATTGATAGTGGGCCCTAGCTGACTGCCCAGTCAGCAGTCAACTGAGACCATTGACTGGTCAAAGGAGCCCAGGGGTCCCACATGTCATAGACTAGGCCCTGCCCAGTCAGCATATTGACTAGTCAACTGGGTCCAGTGGGACCCGGTTGACAGTGACTGTTTAATTTAAACATATTTTATTTGATCTAACCAGATAATTAGTGAGGTGGGGCCCGGTTGTCAATGACCCTGTTAGTTAATAGGTTAGCTAAATTAAATCTAATGCTACAGTCACTATTGGTCACTGAATGGTCATTGTTTTCCATTTGCGACCTTTTTGTGACAAAAAACAAATGGTCAAAAGCTGGCCGTCGTAAACTGAAATTAACGACCTTCTTCGGGATAAGGTCGTGGAAGGCAACGACCAAAACAAAAGGTCGTTGATCCTATGACCTTCTGTTTTGGTCGCTAGCTCTCTGCCCAGGCCACGTCGGATCCGACGTGGCAAGCTGACGTGGCAAAATTGCGACCAAATGAAAAGGTCGTTGACAAGAATCAGCCCGGTCCGATTAGGTGTCTATATGGGCCGAGCCCAACAATTCTGCCTATTTATTGTTTTTTTCATGTGAATTTTTGGTCGGCTACATGGGCCTGGCCCAACAGACTTATTTTTTGGGCAACGACCTTTTACAGTCCACATTTTTTTGGGCCTCGGCCTTTTTCCAGCCCATTTGTCAGTTTTCTTTTGTTTCTTTTCCATTTTAAAGTAGGTCCCACTAGTCAATTGGGAATCAATTACCATAGGTCAATACTATATTTGTGCAATTAGATAATTTGATTCAAAAAGAGTCAATAAGGCATAATATTTCATACAACAGCCAACCAAAGTACATAGTACAAATCTGAGATAGTACATTACAACAACCAAGCAAAGTACATAGTACAAATCTGGTACTCAGCTATAAAATACAACTAAATATACACATAACTAGCTCCAGTGAGCTAAAACACATTCTAGGTGTGGTTTTTCTTCGGGATTCGTCTTCCAACAGCTCATGTACACCCAACTTTTGAAGAATGAAGGCCAGCATCTGCAAATAATAAATTATGAAAAGTTAGAAACATAATCAAGTGAATCCGTGAATACAAAATTCTCATAACGATGAAAATTTGTTGCAGAACTTTAGATTTAACAAGAAACCATGCATATAACATTCTCATAACAGCAAAAACTAAGATATATTTTGCAAACAATAAGTACCACCACAGTGCAAGTTAACAGAACAGATGGACAGTACAAGCTAACAGTGATTTCCCAATGATTTTCCACTTTAGAACAGGGCACATGCATCAATTTTTATAGTCAGGAACAAAGAAGATAGTCCACATGCATCAATTTTTATAGTCAGGAACAAAGAAGATAGTGCTGGCTGGAAGAGGCCAGAGAGATGACATAACCTGAGGCAGCCGAAAATGGTGAAATGATGATCTACTTGTTCTTAGACAACTCAATGAGCACCTAATATCAAAAAAATAGGATTTTAAAGGAAAAAATAGGCTCCAATCAGCCTGCATACAACAAGTAATAAAACTGTTAGGAGAGTATACAGTTACCAATAGCATGCATAAAACAACTTTCATGATGTAATATTTACTAAAAATTACAAGCCAGGTTTCAAGTATAAACCACTAATGGAGCATGCAACAAATGTATTTGATATCAACTTAACTAATTCCACATGAGTCTTGTATGTTCCAATATACACTATCAGTCCAAGATCAAGCTTATTCAGCCAATAAAGTAAAGAGGATCACCACCATAATGGACCAATGGGTACAAATCGACCAAAAAAAAAATCCCAGCAGAAGCTAATGCACAAAAATATTCAACATTCCTCATAAGCATGCCGAATTAATCACATTTTGGTTCTAAAAAATGGAGAGAGGATCACCACCATAATGGACCAATGGGTACAAATCGACCAAAAAAAATCCCAGCAGAAGCTAATGCACAAAAATATTCAACATTCCTCATAAGCATGCTGAATTAATCACATTTTTGTTCTAAAAAATGGAGAGAATAGATGTGCCTCGTGAGTAATCCTATGAGATAACTAGAAGAAAAACAGTGAAGGGAATCTGTAGTATAATCCGTTCGGAACAATACTCAAGCCAGTCAGGTTAAGCAACATATGCATGTGAGTTTGATCTTCAGGATTAATAGAACAGGACAGATAAATTAATGTTTTTTCTGAAACTATAAGAGACATAGCAGCACACATACTGTAACTATTCAACTTTTCAACTATAAGATGCTATAGACTGTCAAATAAAGAACATTAGTTACAGAACTCTGTATCAGGTAGGCAGTAAGCATGCTTAAAAATCACATGGACATACCTATGCATATTTCCCATACTACATAAGTACTAAACAAACTAACAAGTGCTCACTTGAAAACCTTCCATGCACATGATAGTAGCTCTTCCCTCATATCATAGAAAAAACATTTGCCAAGTAACATCAGACTGTAGTTCACATACAGCGAGAGAACCTTCCACGCAAACTCCCATTATTTTAACCCTCGGGAGAAAAGAAAGGTCCTTATCATCAGGTCCAAAAGAAGAATACAGATAATACATGCAGGCTGATGATGCTAAATGTTTGTGAAACTATGGAATAGTTTTAAGCAATACAAAGGAGCTTTATCTTGAGGAATAACAGAGCATGACAAACAAATGCATGTGTTTCTGAAACCACATGAGACTTTGCAACACATTTACCGCAGCGACTCATCTTTTAAAGCATCCAGTCAAATGGCCTTATAATACCAGACAAGGAGGAACAGTTACAGATGTGTGCACTTATCAGATATACAGAAACCATGCTTAAAAACTCACATATACAAATTTATGTGCATATACACATAGAACAGAGCTACTAAACAAACTAGCAACCATGCACTTGATAACCTGCCCTGCACACTCTTATTCCCTCAAGTAATTCCCATTCCACAAGAACAGCACATGTACAGTGTTCAAATTAGACATAATTTTTTTCTCGGAAGAGCAGGCTTTGAACCCACATGTTACATAGCTCTTGCATATATCCCCATACAACAACAGAACTACTACATCATCCATGCATATAAACTTTTGCTCCCAGCCAGCACCATGAGTCTTCTCAGCTACCTACCCAACTACAACTCAAGAGGCCGCTACTGTTAAACCAACTCAAGTGAGAGAGCCAGCAAACTAGGTGGGATCTTTCCTTATCACTAAAATTAAAAATATGAGCACACCAAAAATTGATTGTGTGTCATAAGATGATCCTGAGAGTGCAGCACCATGTTACCATCTCTAAAGCTGATTAGCCAGCAGCAAAAATTGTGTAACAATTGTTTACCATCTCTAGGTAGGAGATGGACTCACCGGAGAGGAGGTTGTAGTCGAAGCCGCACACAGGCGCCGCCGCCGCCGTCACCCTCTAGAGGAGACGCTGCCGCTTCATCGACGGACTCATCTGGTACAAGGAGATCATCAAAATGCATCACACTCATGATCATCAAAACACAGCAGCAGGAGCAAATACAAGTTTAGCCCACCGTGAACAGGGGGCGCTAGGCAATCCAGTAGCAATGTCATATATAGGTAATAATAACAGGACCTTAAATAATTAGTTTTCATTTGTCTCTGTTTTTCTTGTGCAGCAACGAACGGAGCTAGAGCGAGGGATAGCAGCAGAGCAGAGCGGACCTTGGTCGTCTTGTGTGACAGCAGGAGTATTCAATAGCAGCGTGAAGGATTTGTAACACTATTCTTTCATGTCAAAAGGACTGCATGAAGACTTGCTTTCACTTGGAGAAACCAAGCTAAGTAGCAGTCCAGAGAGATAGTACAAGTACATGCATCAGATAAACACCACGAGCAACATATGGTTCAAGAAGAATGATATGACAGAAGTCTTTAACATCCTAGGATCAGTTGTTTTCTAGTAAAAACAATTCTAATTAAGAGAGCATGCTTCTTAAGACTGCGCTATTTTTCCAAAGTGATAGCGTTATATCTCAGTGTTACATGTGAATAGAGATATGACAATAGCAGATATAGATAATTTGAGGGAACCACAAGTAGTAGATATGACAATAGCAGCTACAAATCAAAGTGCTCCTGTTACCAGAATTTTTATGATAGCCACTGGGCTTCACAAGTATATGCAAGAAACAGATCCCAATGCTTCACTTGATGTTCTTTTTCTTAACAGTGGATGAGGAATAAATTATACAGGAGGCATCATGTGAGGATGAAAAGAAATCTAGTGAAGTTTCTGTATTATTTGTACCTATCAGGTTAATAAACTTAAGCAACCCGAGTAACTTAACAAGGAATCCAGTGATAGTGCAAGTGCTTGAGTAATAATAAACTTAATAATACACGCTGACCATCCGAGATTAATAACTTTACTATCAACCTATGCCTGAGTGCAACTACGATACTTATTTAAGCCCTTATCAACCTTTGCTACAAGGCGAGATAAACAGAAGCAACACAACTACACTTAATAATACACACTAACCATCCGAGTTTAATAACTTTGCTATCAATTTAATTTCTATTTCCAAGTCTTGTATATCCTAGCACATGCTGGAGTAAAGGCCAAGCAATCCAGTATGATGATATGCATGTCCAAATGAGATAATGCAACATTTCCTGCACATTCCAAGTGTGTTTGCCTCTTGCAAGACCAACATATCCCTTCCGGTGATTGTTTCCATTGGACAAAGCAAGGAACTGCTTTCACTTGCTGATGCAACACTAGAACATACTATTCGTCGTTTATTAACTGAAGGTGTATCCCTTTTACTTGTCTAGAACTTAGGAACCAAGCTATTGACAGTATCTAGAATTTAGCATCAGGCAAGCCAACGATTGCAGTCAGACACCCTGACACGACAAGCGACCCTAACTGTACAACAACTCAAGTCAAACAGACACAATAATATGGCATCACCAATCATGTCAACCCTCACCAAACTGAATCCTACTGAGACGAGCCAACAGAACAACACCAGGAAATTTAAAAAAAAATGCGATACGCCGACGACGACGGCAGAATCCGATGGCCTCACCTGTTCCCCCATGGGCACGACGAGCCTGACGTCGCACTCGCGGCTGCGCGTGATGCAGTGCAGCCACCAGCGGGCGCGCAGGGTGACGGCGGCCGTGTGGAGCGCGCAGTCGACGGCCAAGTCGATCTCCTTCATCTGCAGCGGGATGAGCGCGGGCGGGTCGAGGCGGCCGTACACGTAGGGCTGGTAGCTGGGCACGTCGGGGGTGTCGATGGCGCCGGGGTCGGAGACGACCGCGTAGGCCATCGGCGCAGCGGGGAGCAGCAATGCGGCCGCCGCGTCGGGCCCGCGCTCCATCCCCGCGGGCGGCCGCGGCAGGGGCAGCCCGCCCGGCAGCACGAGCCGCTTCGACAGCTTGAGCCCGTCCTCCACCGCACGCGCGAAGTCCTCCATGGGGAACCGGGACGGGTGGTGCCCGCGCGCCACCGCCGCTTAGGGTTTCGACGGGATGGGGACACGGGAATGGGAGGGGAGGGGGGAGAAGGTCGTTTGATCTGTTGATGATGTTGGGGGGTGTGCGGGAGGCGATGAGCGGTGCGGTGGCGAGGGGAGGCGAGGCGGCGAGGGGAGAGAGAGGTGGGTGGCGGATCTGGATCTGGAGCGGGGTTGGGAGACGACTGCAAGGGATCTGGAGCGCTAGGGTTCGCGTGCGGGGCTGTGGGCCGGGCTTCGTGGGGTGAGAGGGTGAGGGAGTTTCTTTTCTTTCTTTTTGAGACAAAGAGGGGGGGTGAGGGAGAAAGGGCTGCCGTCGGATCCGGGAGCATCCGACGGCGTTGGAGGCACGATCCGCGTGACATGCCCATGGACCAATCAGAACCAAGTACACGTTATGACCATCTAAATTGGTCGTAATCGACTAAAAATAAGGTGTTGTATCATATAAACAGTTTTATGATATGAGAAATTCAAAAAAATAAAAACATTCTCATTGTGTCAGCAAATGTGACCTAGTTTTTTAGGAAAACTAATAAACTTGGAATTGGAATAAGACAAATATCTTTAAAAAGTGTTATGAGAAATGAGTTTTTAGGAAAAAATCATTTTCTATTTTCGGAGTGACAAAATTCTTTTTTGTGAAGAATCTACCAAATATTTGTTTCAAAATGGCACCACACCATTTTCCAAAACTATAAGACAACATTTTATGTATAGTTGACCAAATCTTAACATGTAAAATGCTTTCGATCCACCTCTCATCAAAAAGACAATTTATGTTTAAAGAATCTACCTGAGCATTCTTTTTTTTCTACTTTTTCGCATGAAAAATTCAAAAAAATGATCTCATATTGTGCAAAAGGGTGCATTTTGGAACAGCAAACAATGTTGCCTAAGGAAGTATTCATTCTTTGGACGAAAAAAATCATTTTCCATTTTTTGAGTTCCCAAAATGAGGTTTTTTGTGAAGGACCTACCATATATTTGTTGCAAAATTGTACCAAATCAATTTTATAAAATAATAGGCCATATTTAATGTACAATTGACCAAATGGTTGGGTGTCAAAAGTTTTTTATCCACCTCTCATGAAAAAGACAAATTTTCGCCGATTCAGCAGGAAGCGGGTCAAGTTTGAACTGCAGCTGCCTCATAGTTTGCTTTTTATTTTTTCAAAAATCATTTATAGGTACATAAGTATCTATTTAATCAGAGAAACACCAAAAGTTTTCCAAGATTCAACCACTAGCTAGGAACGGTCATGCCTGCCGTTTTGACCGCATTTTGAAACGGGCATAAAAAATTCAAAAAAAATCAAAAAATTGGAAAACCTTCCCATTATGTCATTATATGTGACCAAGTTACCAGGAAAAATAATAAACTTATAATACAGCAATTCTATTAAAAAAGTGTTCTCAGAAATGAGCTATTATGTATGAAGATTCATGGCCTTCAAGCCAAATGGTCAATTTTATGGCCACATTCACGGCATAGTTTGTTCAAATGATATCATATTATGAACAAGGGTGCATCTTGGAATGGCAAACAATGTTGCCTAAGGAAGTTTTCATTTTCTTTGGACGAAAAAACCATTTTCCATTTTTCGAGTGCCCAAGATGAGGTTTTTTTGTGAAGGACCTACCATATATTTGTTGCAAAATTGGACCAAATCAATTTTATAAAATATTAGGCCATATTTAATGCACAATTGACAAAATGGTTGGGTGTAAAAAAAATTTATCGACCTCTCGTGAAAAAGACAAATTTCCGGCGATTTAATAGGAAATGGGTCAAGTTTGAACTGCAGCTGCCTTATAGTTTGCTCTTTATTTTTTCCAAAAATCATTTCTAGTTACATAAGTATCTATTTAATGAGAGAAACACCAAAAGTTTTCCAAGATTCAACCACTAGCTAGGAACGGTCATGCCCGCCGTTTTGACCGCATTTTGAAACGGGCATAAAAAATTCAAAAAAAAACAAAAAATTGGAAAAGCTTCACATTGTGTCATTACTTGTGACCAAGTTACCAGGAAAATAATAAACTTGTAATACGGCAATTCTTTTAAAAAGGTGTTCTCAGAAACGAGCTATCAAGTGTGAAGATGCATGGCTTTCAACCCAAATGCTCAATCTTATGGCCACATTCATGGCATAGTTTGTTCAAATGATCTCATATTGTGCACAAGGGTGCATATTGGAATGACAAACAATGTTGCCTAAGGAAGTTTTCATTTTCTTTGGACGGAAATTTCATTTTCCATTTTTCTAGTGCCCAAAATGAGTTTTTTTGTGAAGGACCTACCATATATTTGTTGCAAAATTGTACCAAATCAATTTTCTAAAATACTAGGACATATTTAATGCACAATTGACCAAATGGTTGGGTGTCAAAAGTTTCGATCCACCTCTCGTGAAAAAGATAAATTTCCGCCGATTTAGTTGGAAGCGGGTCAAATTTGAACTGCAGCTGCCTCATAGTTTGCTCTTTATTTTTTCCAAAAATCATTTCTAGGTACATAAGTATCTATTTAATCATAGAAACACCAGAAGTTTTCCAAGATTCAACATCTAGCTAGGAACGGTCATTCCCGCCGTTTTGACCGCATTTTGAAACGGGCATAAAAAATTCAAAAAAAAAAATAAAAAAATTGGAAAAGCTTCTCATTGTGTCATTACATGTGACCAAATTACCAGGAAAAATAATAAACTTGTAATACGGCAATTCTTTTAAAAAAGTGTTCTTAGAAACGAGCTATCATGTGTGGAGATCAATGGCTTTCAAGCCAAATGATCAATCTTATGGCCACATTCATGGCATAGTTTGTTCAAATGATCTCATATTGTGCACAAGGGTGCGTCTTGGGATGGAAAACAATGTTGCCTAAGGAAGTTTTCATTTTCTTTGGACGAAAAATTCATTTTCTATTTTTTGAGTGCCCAAAATGAGTTTTTTTTGTGAAGGACCTACCATATATTTGTTGCAATATTGGACCAAATCATTTTTGTAAAATAATACTCCATATTTAATGCACAATTGACCAAATGGTTGGGTGCCAAAAGATTTGATCCACCTCTCGTGAAAAAGACAAATTTCCGCCGATTCAGTAGGAAGCCGGTCAAATTTGAACTGCACCTGCCTCATAGTTTGCTATTTATTTTTTCCAAAAATCATTTCTAGGTACATAAGAATCTATTTAATCAGAGAAACACCAAAAAAATTCCAAGATTCAACTACTAGCTTGGAACGGTCATTCTCGCCGTTTTGACCGCATTTTGAAACGAGCATAAAAAATTCAAAAAAATCAAAAAATTAGAAAACCTTCGCATTGTGTCATTATATGTGACCAAGTTACCAGGAAAAATAATAAACTTGTAATACGGTAATTATTTTTAAAAAGTGTTCTCAGAAACGAGCTATCATGTGTGAAGATGCGTGGCTTTCAAGCCAAATGATCAATCTTATGGCCACATTCATGGCATAGTTTGTTCAAATGATCTCATATTGTGCACAAGGGTGCATCTTGGGATGGCAAACAATGTTGCCTAAGGAAGTTTTCATTTTCTTTGGACGAAACATTCATTTTCTATTTTTCGAGTGCCCAAAATGAGTTTTTTTTTGTGAAGGACCTACCATATATTTCTTGCAAAGTGGGACCAGGTCATTTTTATAATATATTAGGCCATATTTAATGTACAATTAACAAAATGGTTGGTCGTAAAAAGTATTTATACACCTCTGGTGAAAAAGACAAATTTCCGCCGATTCAGTAGGAAGCGGGTCAAATTTGAACTGCAGCTGCCTCATAGTTTGCTCTTTATTTTTTCCAAAAATCATTTATAGGTACATAAGTATCTATTTAATCAAAAATACATGGTTTGGTGGCGATACATTGAGGTTTGGATGGTGGCCGAGGGCCGCAACTCCAGAGCGCGTAAACTCGCATGCCCGTCGCATGGTCACCGCATGACCGTGGTGTTGCGACGCGTTCCGTGTGGCCTAGGCATGTCTAATGGGTTGGGCACTCCCCCGATAGGTGTCAGGAAGAAGAAAGCAATAGAAGAATCTCACGAGGAGACTGAACTGAGCTCAAACATGAATTAGCACCCAAGTGTTTGATTAGTGGTGGGGAAAATGCACATGGCCAATGCACCTGAGGTTTGGCCGAGGATGATCATCTACTAAGGAAACTATCTTGGAAAATTTGCAGCTCAAATGGAGGAGCCTAGGTGTCACTTGCTTTGCAACGTACCACACTGGACAGGAATATGAATGTTGAAGCTAGACTCAAATAAATGAATGGATTGATCTGAAATTTGGAGGAGGATGATAATTTGGGCATATGAAGGCACTTTAAAATTTTCATACCATTTGGATAAATAAAAATGGTACTTCCTTCACAGTGCTCTCCAGTGAACAGAAAATTGGGAAAAATGCTGAGGGAAATTGGCTAGAATAAATGAGCTAAAATTTGGGGGAGGGAGGTTCTATGGGCAGGGTCATATCATGGTAAATTTTCAGCAATTATAAATTAACATATAATATAGTTGCTTCACAAACTGAAAATATCACCAGAAACAAAGATTGGATGCTGAGCTCACATGTATTGTTATATGGGGCTCAAATTTTGTGAAGAGCTATGATTTGGGAATATAGAAGATGTGGCAAAAAATTCAGCTCATTAGGATATGCCTAGCTAGTACTTCCTTCACAATAGTTCGAGCTGAACAAAAACTTTGGAAATTTGCCGAGGAAGATTTACCAGGCAAATGGAGTTGAATATTATCATGAGGCAATGATTTGGATAGTAAAGAATGTCCAATTTTTTTTGGAATTTTGGGAATGACAGAAATATAGGTTGCTTCACAACCTAGGGCAAAAATTGACACATGGATATGACACATAGGCAAAACTGATGAGGTGGCGCCTAGTCATAGCAATCCACCATAATTTACAAGGTTATGACCATCTATATTGGTCGTGATCAGCTAGAAATAAGGCAGCGGACCAGTGCTGTCTGCTTCATGACCATTTCGTGTAAGGAAATTACGACCTTTCTGACCAAAATGGTCGTTATAGTTTAGGGTTTGGAGCCCCCCGAACAGCTTTTGACCAATTGGTCTCAAATGGTCGTAGATTTATGACCAATTCTTCCAGGGTCACTGACAGAAGGTCACAAGTTGACATATTTCTTGTAGTGGGTTAGAGGGAGATTAGACCCTAATGGCCTAGCAGGTGGGTCCCGCCGGCGTTTTAAACGCCGGCGCGTGGCGACGCATCTCCGGCGAGCGACAGAGAGGCGACGACGTTCGGATTTCGCCGACAGGCAACAAAAACGCACGCCGCAAACACCTACGGGACGAGACAACTCACGCTCGTCGACCTGCACCAACGGCAGCAGCTGAGGCGGCCGGAAACACCGGATGCGACGGTGGCCGACGGCGGCCATGGGCGGAGCTCGAGCAGCTAGTGGCTACGGGGCACGGATCGACGCACGGGGTAGCTCTACGAGTAGCTGGGAACCGACCGCATCCAACGATGGCCTCAGAAGGGCCGGGGAGGGACGGTAGCGATGGCGGCGTTAAGTCGAGCGGCGGCGGGGGTACGGTGATGCACGGGCGCGCGGCTACGTCGGTGGAATAGAGGGGAAAAGAGGGGGAATGGGCGCGGCTCATCGAGAGGAGGTCGGTGGCGAGCTCGTACGGGGCCGGGGTGGTCGGGGTGATGCAGAATGATAGCGAGGCCGCGGCGGCCGGAGCTGGAGAAGACGGTCGATGGCGACGGATTGGGGCGCTCCGGCTCGGTCCGAGGCTCGGGGAAGACGAGGAAGCCAGCGGCGGTGCTCCTGGTTGCTCTGGCTTGTCGCGGGAGGGCCGGTGGCCGCGGCGGAGGGGTGGCGCGGCGGCGTTTGGCTGGGGAAGGGGAAGAAGGTAAAGCGAGGAAGAGCGAGGAGGAGTGAGCAGGGGGAAGGCCAGGGCACCGGTGGTGTCCTTATCCATCCCTGGGACGACGGCAACGGCTCGGCATGGCCGACGCGTGCAGTATCACCGGCGAGAGCGCTTGCGCGGCTGACACGCGAAGAGAGAGAAAGCGGGAGGGAGGAGGAGAGAGAGTTGGGTTGGGCCTGGCTTCACTGTGCACTTTAAAGCCCAGATGCACAGTAGGTTCCTCTATTTCCCTTTACTCTTCTCTGTTTCTATTTATTACCCTCTGTTTTCTATTTTATTTTTGATCCAAATGATTTTTGTTAAGATTGAAACTTGGCACGTAATTCAAGCGCGATATTGTGGTGTTGCACAAAAAGTTTCAGGGCATCTGGAAGTGGCTAGGTATTTTTTTGAAATTGAATAAGACAAGATAAATGCTGCTGGACCAATAAATAAAATCCAGGGGCATTTTGGGAATTTTGTTAAGGTTGGTTCCAATTCTCTAATTGCATTGAGATTATTTACAACATTATGAACATTTTTGTTTTGATGTTTGATGAAATAATTATTTGTCTTGCATTTTGAATTTTGAATTGAATTGGATTATTTCTTAAATGCAATTTGATGATGATAATCATAATGACAAGGCATGTTGTCTAGGTTAATGACAGAGTAAAGACCTGGGGGTGTTACAAATCTCCTCCACTACAAGAAATCTCGTCCCAAGATTTAAGTGGGGAAGTAAAGAGTAACTTCGGGAGAACTGACCCTTGTAGGGTCGATTACCTGGTGGACAATTCAGGGAACGCGGTAGAAGTATCTCTCGAGTTGAAAATTAAGAAACATCGAGAGCAAAATATGAAGGTACAATAGGAAGTTTCGGACGAATGGACATCCTATCGATACCTGAACAGAGCGTGAGGAGGGGGTTCAGAGCATCGGGAATAGATCATTTCTCGGAAGGTGACTCATGATAACACACAAAATCAAGGGCACATGATACTTCGGAATCAAGGATGTACTTGAGAGTCAGGTTCCGATCCTGTGGAACTGTGGGGGGTGTCGATCAAAAGTAGGGAGAACGGTGACATTTTACCGGTGCCATCTCAAGAACATGAAAGAGAGAGATTAAACACATAGCTACTGGTACAAACCCTCAGCCCCGAGGGTGGACTACTCCCTCCTCATCATGGTGGCCGTCGGGATGATGAAGATGGCCACCGGTGATGATTTCCCCCTCCGGCAGGGTGCCTGAACGGGGTCTAGATTGGTTTTTCGTGGCTACAAAGGCTTGCGGCGGCGGAACTTCTGATCTAGGGTTACCCCCGAGGGTTTTTGGGATATTTGGGAATTTATAGGGCGAAGAGGCGGTGCGGGAGGCCACCGAGGTGGGCACAACCCACCTGAGCGGGCCTGGGCCCCCAGGCGCGCCTTGGTGGGTTATGCTCTCCTCAGAGCTCCCCTCTGGTACTTCTTTGGCCCACCGGGTGTCTTCTGGTCCAGAAAAAATCTCCAAAAAGTTTCGCTCCGTTTGGGCTCCGTTTGGTATTGATTTTCTGTGATGTAAAAAACAAGCAAAAAAAAACAGCAACTGGCACTGGGCACTATGTCAATAGGTTAGTCCCAAAAAATGATATAAAGTTGCTATAAAATGATTGTAAAACATCCAAGAATGATAATATAATGGCATGAATACTTCATAAATTATAGATATGTTGGAGACGTATCAACATCCCAAAGCTTAATTCCTACTCGTACTTGAGTAGGTAAATGATAAAAGAAATAATTTATGAAGTGTGAATGCTAGCAAAGTGCATAAGTTTGATCAATGATAATTTCAATCACTTTTTCTAGCATCATAACAGCAACTCTTTCTCATAAAACTTATCATGATAAAGTAGCAATTGAAAACAGAATTTTTGTTGTGGAAAGCTACCTATCATATTCATCATATACTCTTTCTTTTGTAGCATGGACATTTGGACTTGAATGATTCAAGGCAATAGTCTACAATTTGACATGAAGACATCAATACTCAAGCATATCAACAAGCAACCATGTCTTTCAAAATATCAACACTAAAGAAAGTTATCCCTAGCCCATCATGCTCAATCATTAATCCATTCGCAAAACACACTCGTATATTAGCTACATCCAATGCTCAAGTACGATCATAGTGCCCCTTAGTTGGTGCTTTATAAGAGAAGATGGAGACTCAAATACAATTAAAAATTGCATAAAGTAAATAGATAGGCCCTTCGCAGAGGGAAGTAGGGATTTGTAGAGGTGCCAGAGCTCAAAGCTTAAATTGAGAGATAAAAGATTTTGGGAGGCATACTTTTCCCGTCAATGAAAATGACCGAGTAATTCCCAACACTTTCCATGCTAGATATATCATAGGCGGTTCCCAAACAGAAAATAAAGTTTATTCCTTTTTCCACCATTCTTTCACGATCCATGGCTAGCCGTATCCACGGGTGCCCTCCATACCAACACTTTCCAAGGAATTTATTATTTGACAACATAAAGTAAATTCATTTTTCATTTCGGGACTAGGCATCCCTAATACCTTTATTTGCCATACTCTCGTGCAATGATAAGTGAATAAACACTCATCTTGACAATAACACATCTAGCATGGAAAATATTGGCCACCCCCTGCCGCTTCATGAGCGGTACGAGCACACAAAAAGTAAATTATTTTGAAAATTTAGAGATGGCACATACAAATTTGCTTAGAACGGCATAGAAATACTGCATATAGGTAGGTATGGTGGACTCATTTGGCACAACTTTGGGTTTAAGAATTTGGATGCACAACTAGTATTCCCACTTAGTACAAATGTAGGCTAGCAAATAGATTGAGAAGCAACCAACCAAGAAATGAAAATTCACATAAACGAGCATTGAGCATAACTAACACCGAATAATGCACCACAAGTAGGATGTAATTTCATTGCATAATTATTGACTTTCATGCTTGCATAGGGAATCACAAACCTTAACACCAATATTCTTACTAAAGCATAATTACTCACCAACATGACTCACATATTATTATCTCCATATCGCAAAACTATTGCAAGAAATCAAATTTATCATATCCGGTGATCTACATGAAAGTTTTTATTATATCCTTCTTGAATATCCATTACTTTGGGACTAAATTTATGTATTACCATTGCTACTAACAAGCTCTCAAATAAATTTAAGTGAAGCACGAGAGCATTAGTAAAACTACTCCAAAAAGATATAAGTGAAGATCAAGCGAGTAGTTATGTAAATGGGTAGCTATTTGAGGACTCTCTTTTAACTTTCAAATCTAAGTATTTTATTAAAACAGCAAGCAAAACAAAATAAAATGACATTCCAAGCACACATCATGTGAAGAAGCAAAAACTTAGGCTCAACCGATACTAACCGATAATTGTTGATGAAGAAAGGTGGGATGCCTACCGGGGCATCCCCAAGCTTAGATGCTTGAGACTTGTTGAAATATTAACTTGGGATGCCTTGGGCATCCCCAAGCTTGAGCTTTTGTGTCTCCTTAATTCCTTTTATATCACGGTTTTCCTAAATCTCAAAAACTTCATCCACACAAAACTCAATAAGAACTCGTGAGATAAGTTAGTATAAATCAATGCAAAAACCTTATCATTCTCTACTGTAGCAAATCACTAAAATTATTATTAAACATTGCATACTAAATGCCTCTGCATATTTAATACTCCTATCCTCAAATAGAATCATTAAACAAGCAAACATATGCAAACATAACAGCAATCTGTCTAAACAGGACAGTCTGTAAATAATGCAATATTCTTCATACTTCATTAACTCCAAAACAGCTAAAAATTTAGGAAAACGCAGACCATTTGTATACCCAACAACTGTAAAAAATTCAGAGTTTTTAGATGCTCCAGAGAATTTAAACAATTCTGTTACTGGGCACAAAAGTTTCTGTTTTTGCACAGAATCAAGTCAACTATCATCCACACTATCCCAAAGGCTTTACTTGGCACTTTATTGAAACAAAAGCTATAAAACATGATTAATACAGTATATTAATCATGTGAACACACAAAAACAGTAGGTAAAATTGTTGGGTTGTCTCCCAACAAGCGCTTTTCTTTAATGCCTTTTAGCTAGGCATGATGATTTCAATGATGCTCACGTAAAAGATAAGAATTGAAACACAAAGAGAGCATCATGAAGCATATGACTAGCACATTTTAAGTCTAACCCAATTCCTATGCATAGGGATTTTGTGAGCAAACAACTTATGGGAACAAGAATCAACTAGCAAAGGAAGGCAAAACAAGTGCAACTTCAAAACTTTTAACATAAAGTGAGGAAACTTGATATTATTGCAATATGTAAAAGCATATGTTCCCCTCTCATAATAATTTTCAGTAGCATCATGAATGAATTCAACAATATAACTATCACATAAATCATTCTTTTCATGATCCACAAGCATAGAAATTTTCTTACTCTCCACATAAGCAAATTTATTCTCATGAATAGTGGTGGGAGCAAACTCAACAAAATAACTATCATGTGATTGGAAATTAAAATCATGATGACAAGTTTCATGGTTATCATTATTCAATATAGCATACATGTCATCACCATAATCATCATAGATAGCAACTTTGTTATCATAGTAAATTGAAACCTCTTCCAAAATAGTGGATTCATCACTAAATAAAGTCATGACCTCTCCAAATCCACTTTCATAATTATCACAATAAGATTCAACACCCTCCAAAATAGTGGGATCATTAGTACCTAGAGTTGACACTCTTCCAAACCAACTTTCATCAATATAATCATCATAAATAGGAGGCATGCTACCATTATAACAAATTTGCACATCAAAACTTGGGGGACTAAAAATATCATCTTCATCAAACATAGCATCCCCAAGCTTGTGGCTTTGCATATCATTAGCATCATGGATATTCAAAGAGTTCATACCAACAACATTGCAATCATGCTCATCATTCAAAGATTTTTTGTCAAACATTTTATAAAATTCTTCTTCTATCAATTGAGCACAATTTTCCTTTCCATCATTTCCACGAAAGACATTATAAAGATGAATAATATGATGCAACCTTAATTCCCTTTTTTTAGTTTTCTTTTTATAAACCAAACTAGTGATAAAACAAGAAACTAAAAGATTCAATTGCAAGATCTAAAGATATACCTTCAAGCACTCACCTCCCCGGCAACGGCGCCAGAAAAGAGCTTGATGTCTACTACACAACTTGTTCTTGTAGACTCGTGTTGGGCCTCCAAGCGTAGAGTTTTGTAGGACAGTAGCAAATTTCCCTCAAGTGGATGACCTAAGGTTTATCAATCCGTGGGAGGTGTAGGTTGAAGATGGTCTCTCTCAAACAACCCTGCAACCAAATAATAAAAAGTCTCTTGTGTCCCCAACACACCCAATACAATGGCAAATTGTATAGGTGCACTAGTTCGGCGAAGAGATGGTGATAAAAGTGTAATATGGATGGTAGAAATATATTTTTGTAATAGGAACAATAAAAAACAGCAAGGTAGCAATTGATAAAATGGAGCACAAACGGTATTGCAATGCTTGAAAATGAGGCCTAGGGTCCGTACTGTCACTAGTGTAATCTCTCAACAATGCTAATCTAATTGGATCACATAACCATCCCTCAACGTGCGATGGAGAATCACTCCAAAGTTCTTATCTAGCGGAGAACATAAGAATAAATTGTTTGTAGGGTACGAAACCACCTCAAAGCTATTCTTTCCGATCAATATATCCTAGAGTTCGTACTAAAATAACACCAAGCTATTCTTTCCAATCGATCTAACCAAGAGTTCGTACTAAAATAACACCATATGATACACATCAACCAACTCTAATGTCACCTAGATACTCCAATGTCACCGCGAGTATCCGTGAGTTGATTATACGATATGCATCAAACAATTTCATATTCATAATACTCAATCCAACACAAAGAACCTCAAAGAGTGCCCCAAGATTTCTACCGGAGAAACAAGGACAAAAACGTGCATCAACCCCTATGCATAGATCACCCCAATGTCACCTCGGGAATCCGCGAGTTGAGTGCCAAGACATAGATCAAGTGCTTTCAAATCCATAAAAGTATTCAATCCGATAAAACGAAATCTCAAAGGGAAAACTCAATTCATCACAACAAGATAGAGAGGGAGAAACACCATATGATCCAACTATATTAACAAAGCCCACGATACATCAAGATCGTGCCATCTCAAGAACACAAAAGAGAGAGATTAAACACATAGCTACTGGTACAAACCCTCAGCCCCGAGTGTCGTGGAATCGTCACGGCAGATGTCCTAGTGTGAGGACTTAGTCGTGGAGCCATCACAATGAGGTTAGCTTAAAGGGGTTAATCAGGACAAAGGACACGGGGAGTTTATACTGGTTCGGCCCCTTGCGGTGAAGGTGAAAGCCTAATCCAGTTTGAGGTGGTATTGCTAGGGTTTAGATGACCAGGGAGCGAATACGCTTAACCTGGCTCTCGATCTGTTGTCTCTCGTCCCTAAACCACCGCCGGGTCGTCCCTTTATATACACAGGTTAACGCCCGGCGGTTCACAGAATCCCGGCCGGCTCATAAACGTGTCCGGCTCGGTATCCACTCTTTCCTATCTTACAATACAAGTCATATACTTATGGCGGTTTACATCTATGGGCCCTAACTCGCCTTTGGGCTTTGGGCCTTCTTATTAAGTCTCCTTCATAAGTCGCCATCTTCTATGTCTTCATGGGCTTCAATACAGGTAAATCACTATGAGCATAACCCGGCCCCTCCTGGGCGGTTTATACTCAATAGTTATATCCCCAACATTAGGCCCCAGGTTGATTTGAACTTGTTCATGTCAATCTTCAACACTTAGGAAAATTCCTTCTTCATTACCTTCGCAAAAATTCGTAACTCGCCGTGATGTCATCTTCCGAGATCATGATAACCCGCCATGACGTCACCTGTCATTAATTTTATAAACATCCAGAAATCATATATGCATCTCCTTTTTAATGAACCTCCGAAAATCGAGGCATCAGTCCTGTCACATATCCAATTTGGAGCTCCTCGATTCCCGCGCATGCCACTTATCCATTCACCTTATAAATAGGGCCAGGGGTCCTTTTCACTTTCCCCCCTTGCCTCCTCGTCTCTGTCTTCCACCTCACATCGCCTCAGCGCCCGAGCTCCGCCGCCGTCGTCGACCTTTGCCACTGCCTCAACAACGGCAGCTGCATCAACCTGAATCGACCAGAGTTCATCCGCGCGCCTCCGCTACTCAACAGTTCTGGTGAGTCCTCTTCCTTCCTTTTCCCCTAGATCCCATTAGGGTTTCCACGAGTTCATCCTCGTTCTTCGCTGTAGCTTGTAATTTTTTATTCAAACTTGGCACTCCTCCTGTGCGGCGGTGGTCGTGGTACTTACTTTTGCTTATTAGAACATCTCCTTTTGCATAAGAAATCCAATCTGAATACATGAACTGCTCAGGTACTGAAACTTTTTAGGTATAGATTTTTCCATTATCTGAACTGCCGTAGATCCACAATTATAGCATTAATCTGTGAAACCTGTTTTTCCAACACTTAGCCATTTTCCAACTTCAGATCTATACTTTCAATATCCGTGTAGGCGGTTTAACCTCAGAAAATAATAACCTGCCAGGTACCATTAGTCCCCTCTTAAACCGCCAAGTGCTCGTCTTTGTAATTTAATAACGTCACTGTCCGGTTTAACATTTATGCATGCTTCAACACTTTCTGCCTGTTAACCATGAACCTTAAACTGGCACAAATCTTTTCCAGGTTATCGTATAAATGGCCAAATCCTTTTATTCCTGTAACTGGGCTCCATCCCGGGTTACAGAGGAAGAACTGAACGGGTGTGTTGCAACCGGCGCTTTAGCGGAAAAGGAAGGCATCCACTAGAGAGCCCCCGGTCCAGAAAATCTTCCTGAGCCCAAGGATGGGGAAGTGATCGTTTTTGTTGATCATCTGAGTCGAGGGTTCAGCCCTCCCGGATCAAAAAATTTCCGTGATGTGCTTCACTTCTTCCAACTTCACCCTCAAGATATTGGGCCTAACTCTCTGTCCAATATTTGCAATTTTCAAGTGTTTTGTGAAGCCTACCTGCAAGAAGAGCCCACAGCCGACCTGTTTAGAGATTTCTTCTATTTAAACCGACGTACTGAATTTACGGATGGGCCCAATACTGAACTTGGCGGGGTTTCAATTCAGAAGAGAAAAGACGTCAGCTTCCCTCACGCTAGGCATCATAGCCATCCCAAAGATTGGAATCAAACTTGGTTCTATTGCCAAGATACATCTCCAGCTGGCGAGAATCCTCTGCCGGGTTACCGTGCTCACCGGCTTACCGATGCACATCCATTCCCCCAAAGACTCAATGCAAAGGAACGGTCCAAATATGCACCACAGCTTTCAAAGCTCAGAGCCTTTATGGCAAACGGTTTGACAGGCATTGATTTTGTCCGTTGCTGGGTATCTTGGAGCATTTTGCCTTTAAGCCGTCGCCCCGGTTTAATGTGTGAGTACATAGGGGATGTGAAAGACCCACAACGCCACACTGATATTCAGCTGACTGATACTAAAATTACTGAATCTGTTAAGAAGATGTTGGATGAACTGGTTACCGACTGTAACAAAACAGGACTTAGTCCTTTCTGTGCTTCTAATAAACCGCCAACTGTAAGAATTGCCCCACTCCTGCTTTAATCCATATTCTTAATACTCCTTTATGATATTTTCAATCTTTAAATAGGGTGATGATCCGTTCTGGAAGAAGAAACCGCAGGATAAACCGGCCAAAACACTTCGTGTCAAGACCAAGATCAACAAGAAGCCCGCTAAGAAGAAAAACACCGAGCCTACCGAGTTAAACATTGACGATGATAATCCGGAGTCAGAGGTAGAACTTGATTCACTTGGCTCTTTTTTCATACATCTCATTGACGATGATTTTTATCAGGACGACGCAGAAGCTAGCCGCGCAAATGACGTAGAGGTAACTATTCTCTCATCCGGTTCAGAACCTCTGCCCACACAGAAAACCCGACAAGCAAGCCGGAAAGTAAGATTTTCTCACCCCCTAGCTTACTTGGATCCAAACTTTCTTTTGAAGAAGCAGCAACACGAAGCTCGCCGCACAACCCGGCATAGCGGCCATGTGGTCACTTCTTCCAGTTTACCGTACTCGCCAGTTCGTAAACACCGCCCAGAGGTCTCTTCTATTTCTGACACATCTTATCCCAAGGCGGGTTATTTCCGACAACCTCTTAATCCGTCTGTTTCAAACTATTAGGGAACTTCCCATTCATCCTCTGGCGAGTCCACAGGGACACAAATCCCTACACTCAAAACTGTTCCTGGGTGAGCATTTTTAACTAACCCCTTATACCTTATGCTTGATCATTATACTAACCTGTTATTTGCATCTCTGTCAGAGCCAACGCCAGACCCAGTAAAAAGGCCAAATTGAACAAACCGGCTGATGACAGTGCGCCAACTGATCCGAAAAAGAACCCAGAACAGTTTGAACCAAATACTAAAGCTATTCTTGATGATCCGCCACCGCAAGATCATGAAACCTTTGTTGAACAGATGGAAATTGATCTGATGGGGCATGCTGATAACCCGCCAAGCCCAACTAAGGCTGCTGATGATAAAGCCGACGATGTTGTAGTTACCGGTGTTGGGTGTACAGCCCCAGGCAACCCCACTGCTCTGTCAAAACATAGTGCCAAAGAAGAATTTTCTGCTGTTGACAAGGGCAAGTGGAAGGTGGACTTGGAAAGCTATGCCCACCTCAGCGCCCAAGATATTCATTCTGGGTTTTTAAACCATTTGCACACAAGCCGTGATTATGAAGCCGGTTTACTGAACATGATGAAGGAGCAATATGAGGTAAATGCTGTTAACTCTGCATAAATATTTTTCCCTTAGCCGCAAAGTTTACTGGACATAAAAGAATAGAATGTTCTGCAAACTTTCAAGAACCATATAGATCAACTCTACTAGCCCGCAAGGGCCGGTTTATAATGTCAATATGAACCGGGACTTTAGAATAATAACTCTTCAATTTCGCCTGTGTAGCCCCCAAGGGTCGACTTAACAAATATGTTAAGTTGAGACTAATTATACTGTAAGGCTCAAAATTCTTACTTAGGACCTTTATAATCCGGTTGACCATCAAGCTGATAGTTGTTATGTGCTTGGGACTTGCAAATTTTTTTTGATAAGAAGCAATAGACATTAGCCCCCAAGTGCCAAGTATATTACTTGTTATGTGCTTGGGACTTTGAATATGCACTGCCATCTAATTAATTATATGTCTCTTGCAGGCTGATCTTAACAAGAAGGAATCTCAAATCGCCGACCTTCAAGAAAATATCAAGTCACAACAAGCCGAGACCTCCAAAGCCAAGGAAGAACTCACTAGTGCCTTAACAGCAATGGAAAAACTAAAGGAGAGCTTTAAGAACGAGCGGGCAGGTTGGGATACAGAAAAGTCAACTCTACTGAAGAGGGCTGAGGATGCTGAGGCTGCCCTTAATCCGGTAGCTGAGGAGCTGACTGGCTTGAAACAACAAATAAATGCCATGACCGCTGCCATATTTGGTAAATAACTTCTTCATAAGCTTTGAACATGTATTATGTAAGAGACTGCCGGTTTACCGATGTTTTTGATGATGCAGGAACTCGCATTGCTCATCTTGGCTCAGATATGCGGCAAAAACTGAAAGCCGCCTATACACTTATAGAGCAATTATATACTGGCGTACAACAGGTTATCTGCACAGCTTCCCGTAATAAACCGCCCCCAACCTTGATCAAGGAGACGTTGGAAAGGCTGGCGATGATGCCTGCACGGTTTGAAGAGCTAAAGAAGTCAGCTGCCAGGGCGGGTGCTCTTACTGCACTGACTCGGGCCAAAGCTTGGATATCTGATCTTGATCCGGCTGATGTGGGAAACGGCTACCCGAGCATAAAGGAGGACGGCTCAGAGTTTAATAACGATGACCTCAGAGCCTTGATGAGGGAAATGTGCCCATTGGCTAGCCAATTGGCTGAAGAAACCGATCTTTCACATTATCAGTCGATTTATGATGCCAACAACAAGAGAGTTAACGCGCCAACTTATGATGCTCCAAACCTTATTCCTCCAATTCGTAAGCATACCTATGCCCCTGATGTTGACCCCTCCACACTTATAAGTGATGAAGCTGTATTCAAGGCCTTAACTGGGATTGATTGGACCACCATTGACTTCCAGCCACTGGGTAGAGAGGAGGAAGATGAACTGGCGCTGGACGATCCGCAACCTTCAAGTCAGCCAGGCCAGGACTCGTAAGCTGGGGGCCGATTTAGCAGCTGCTTTCTTTAAGACTTGTTAAAACAATTATTCTTTTGGGCACCAAACGCCTTGTAATAGGCTAGCTTAAACTCTTGTTCTGCTATGCCATCGTGCATATTTACTTTGCATGACACTGCTAATCCACCATGTTAAAATATGCCACTTATGCTTATAATACTAACACTGTGGAATCTCCTCCTGCATGCAACGGATTAAAAGTGTCCTGGTGGTTTACCGCTGGACGGGTCATAACGCCCAATATAAAACCATGGAAACTAACATAGCTTATACCCTAGGCTGGACTTTAAGAATAACCAAATTTGAAATATATCATACCTGTGATATTTGATCACACTGTTGGTTTACCAAACCGGTGTAGTAAGGGGGAGAACCCAAACTTTGAGCACTGGTAATTATCATAGATTGCTTGGCTTATGAACAAAACCAGGCCGGGTTAATAAACACCGGATATTATCTTATCTCATACTGGCGACTTATAGTCAAAAGCCAGGCCGGGTTAATAAACACCGAATGTTATCTTATCTCATACTGGCGACTTATAGTCAAAAACCAGGCCGGGTTAATAAACACCGGATGAATTATGATCATAAAGCATTATAAGCCTCATCAAATAAACCTCAAAAACTGTGGAATAAAACAAACAAAAAAATGAGGCTTTTCATGGGCTGCCAGGCCGAAAATCGAGTGCTTTCATGGGCCGCACAGCCACTGAGTTAAACCTATATACAAACCTTATAAGATGGACCTCACATAACCAATCGTCGTTTTAACTTTGACAAGTTCAGGGTCTGTATAAGATTGACTTGTCAAACGTTCGACGGGTCATTCCAGGAATACCTGGGCGGAGTGGCTTACTTAAAAAGGCAGGATAACCCGGGGTTTTAGATGAATACACCTGGCTTCCAAGCCTGGCTTTTAAGCCTATTACAAGGGTTATACAAACTCTTTGTTCTTTAGAATCAAGGAGCCCCCAAGTAATATTTTTGAGCTGTGCTCAAGGGGCACCTATGTTTGAGCTATGATTTTGCAACAGACTCTCTTTGGTATCTTTAACCTGGGTAGCAAGCCCCCAAGTTTTTTTTTCAGTTGGCTTATAAGCCGGTTCAAAGGGTAATCATAACTTCGCTCATAAACCGAAAGCCCCCAAGTAACCAAAAACTCATTAAGAAAAGACGACAGAGGCCCTGCTTTAGCAGGGGTGCCGGTTTAATATATACATTGTCAAAAATATGTACATCAGAAGGGCCAATGGCTCAGGTGTAGTAAGGCCGAAGATGAGCAATATTCCACGGCCGGCGAGTCTCTTCCTCCGACGTGCGTGAGTCCTTGTAGTCTCGAACATCAATAAGGTAGTATGACCCGTTGTTCAGATTCTTGCTGACCACAAAGGGTCCTTCCCAAGGTGGAGATAACTTGTGCATATCAGTCTGATCCTGGATAAGCCGGAGCACTAAGTCGCCTTCTTGAAAGGTTCTGGTCTTGACCCGGTGGCTGTGATAACGACGTAGATCTTGCTGGTAAATCGCCGAACGAGCCGCTGCGAGATCACGCGCCTCGTTTAACAGGTCAAGTGCATCCTGACGTGCCTTTTCATTATCAGCTTCAACGTAAGCCGCCACCCGGGGTGAGTCGTGACGGATGTCACTGGGGAGAACCGCCTCTGCTCCATAAACCATGAAAAAAGGTGTGTAACCCGTAGATCTGTTGGGCATTGTGTTGATGCTCCATAGCACCGAGGGTAACTCCTCTACCCAACAACCCGGCGTTCTCTGTAAGGGAACCATAAGCCAGGGCTTGATGCCTCTCAGGATCTCTTGATTGGCTCTCTTAGCTTGACCATTAGACTGGGGGTGAGCCACCGACGATACATCAAGCCGGATATGCTCACGTTGACAAAATTCTTTCATAGCACCCTTGGAGAGATTAGTGCCATTGTCTGTTACAATGCTGTGTGGAAAGCCAAAACGGAAGATCACCTTCTTCATGAATTGAACCGCCGTTGCTGCATCACACTTACTGACTGGCTCTGCCTCTACCCACTTAGTGAATTTATCAACCGCACCAAGAGGTGGGTCTTCTTATCCTTGGACCTCTTAAAAGGTCCAACCATATCAAGCCCCCAAACTGCAAACGGCCAAGTGATTGGAATCATTCTCAACTCCTGAGCCGGAACATGAACTCGACGTGAAAACTTCTGACAACCGTCACATTTTTTGACCAAGTCCTCAGCATCAGCATGAGCCATCAGCCAATAAAAACCGTGACGAAAAGCCTTGGTTACAAGAGATTTAGAGCCGACGTGATGACCACAATCTCCTTCATGGATCTCACGCAAAATCTCACAGCCTTCTTCAGGAGAAACACAATGCTGAAACGCCCCGGTAACACTGCAATGGTGCAGCTCTCCATTGACAATTGTCATTGACTTGGACCGCCGGGTTATTTGCCTGGCCAAGGTTTCATCCTCAGGTAACTCGCCCCGGGTCATATATGCCAAATGTGGAACTGTCCAATCAGGAATAACATGAAGAGCCGCCACCAACTGAGCTTCCGGGTCAGGAATAGCCAAATCCTCCTCTGTAGGTAACTTGACCGGCGGGTTATGCAAAACGTCAAGAAAGACATTAGGTGGCACCGGTTTACGTTGAGAACCCAACCGGCTTAAGGCATCAGCCGCTTCATTTTTCCTCCGATCAACATGCTCAACTTGATAACCCTTGAAGTGACCAGCAATAACATCCACCTCTCGTCGATAAGCCGCCATGAGGGGATGCTTAGAATCCCAAGTACCAGAGACTTGTTGAGCCACCAAATCTGAGTCACCAAAGCACCTTACCCGGCTTAAGTTCATCTCCTTAGCCATCCGAAGACCGTGGAGCAAGGCCTCATATTCAGCTGCATTGTTAGTACAAGGGAACATCAAACAGAGAACATAACAAAATTTATCACCTCGAGGGGAAGCAAGCACAACTCCAGCCCCCGAGCCCTCCAATTGCCTGGACCCATCAAAGTGAATAGTCCAATACGTGTTATCTGGTTTTTCCTCAGGCATCTGCAGCTCTGTCCAGTCATTGATGAAATCCACCAGTGCTTGAGACTTGATGGCCGTGCGAGGCATATACTTCAAACCATGAGGCCCAAGTTCAATGGCCCATTTGGCAACCCGGCCTGTTGCTTCCCTGTTTTATATGATATCTCCTAAAGGAGCAGAGCTAACCACAGTAATGGGGTGACCCTGAAAATATTGCTTGAGCTTCCGGCTTGCCATGAAAACCCCATATACAAGCTTCTGCCAATGTGGGTATCTCTGCTTGGACTCAATAAGCACTTCGCTGATATAATAAACCGGCCGTTGAACCGGATATTCCTTGCCTGCCTCTTTCCTTTCAACCATAATAGCCACACTGACAGCCCGGCTATTAGCAGCCACATATAACAACAGCGGCTCCTTATCAACGGGCGCAGCTAGGACCGGCGGCTCAGCCAGCTGCTTCTTAAGCACCTCAAATGCCTCATTAGCAGCATCACTCCAGACGAAGTCATCTATCTTTTTCATCATCTGATACAAAGGGATGGCCTTCTCACCGAGGCGGCTTATGAACCGGCTTAGCGCCGCAATACGACCCGCCAGACATTGAACATCATTGATACACGCCAGTTTAGCCAGAGAAGTAACGGCTTTGATCTTCTCCGGATTAGCTTCAATGCCCCTGTTAGACACCAGAAAGCCCAAAAGCTTGCCCGCCGGCACACCAAAAACACACTTGGCCGGATTAAGCATCATCTTATAAACTCAGAGATTATCAAAGGTTTCCTTCAAGTCGTCTATCAACGTCTCCTTCTTTCTGGATTTCACCACAATATCATCCACATAAGAATGAACATTGCGTCCAATCTGATTATGAAGACAATTCTACACACATCGCTGGTAAGTCGCCTGGGCACTCTTGAGCCCAAAAGGCATAGACACATAGCAGAAGGCTCCAAAGGGAGTTATGAAAGCTGTCTTCTCCTGGTCCTTAACTGCCATCTTGATCTGATGATAACCAGAATAAGCATCCAAAAAACTCAAACGCTCACAACCCGCCGTAGCATCAATAATCTGATCAATACGAGGGAGAGCAAAAGGATCAGCCGGACAAGCCTTGTTTAAATCCGTGTAGTCCACACACATGCGCCAAGTGCTGTTCTTCTTAAGTACCAGCACCGGGTTAGCCAACCACTCAGGATGAAAAACTTCAACAATAAACCCAGCCGCCAAGAGCCGGGCTACCTCCTCACCAATGGCCTTACGCCTTTCTTCATTGAAACGACGAAGAAACTGCTTGACCGGTTTAAACTTGGGATCAATATTGAGAGTGTGCTCAGCGAGTTCCCTCGGTACACCTGGCATGTCAGAAGGTTTCCATGCAAAGATGTCCCAGTTCTCACGGATGAACTCGATGAGCGCGCTTTCCTATTTCGGATCCATATTAGCACTGATGCTAAACTGCTTGGATGAATCGCCAGGAACAAAATCAACCATCTTAGTGTCATCTGCCGATTTAAACTTCAAAACCGGATCATGCTCTGTAGTTGGCTTTTTCAAAGACGTCATATCCGCCGGATCAACATTGTCCTTGTAAAATTTTAACTCCTCCGTTGCACAAACCGACTCAGCATAAGCCGCATCACCCTCTTCACATTCCAAGGCTATCCTTCGGCTCCCATGTACTGTGATGGTCCCCTTGTAACCCGGCATCTTGAGCTGCAGATAAACATAACAAGGCCGTGCCATGAACTTGGCATAAGCCGGCCGTCCGAACAGAGCGTGATACGGGCTGTGAATTTTGACTACTTCAAAGGTCAATGTCTCTGACCTAGAGTCATGATCATCTCCAAAGGCAACTTTCGGAGCTATCTTACCAACAGGGTACGCCGACTTACCAGGCACCACACTATGGAAAACTGTATTCGACGGTTTAAGATTTTTATCTGTCAACCCCATGCGACGGAAAGTTTCGTAATAAAGGATATTGATGCTGCTCCCACCGTCCATGAGTACCTTGGTAAACTTATACCCTCCAACCTGGGGTGCAACCACCAATGCTAGGTGACCCGGATTATCAACCCGGGGCTGGTGATCTTCCCGACTCCACACGATGGGCTGCTCAGACCAGCGCAAGTAACGGGGAACCGCCGGCTCAACGGCGTTCACTGCCCTTTTGTGAAGCTTCTGATCCCGTTTGCATAAATTTGTGGTGAAGACGTGGTACTGCCCACTATGCAACTGCTTTGGGTTACTCTGATACCCAGATTGCTGCTGCTGATTCCCCTGACCTGACTGTTGATGGTAGCCACCCTGATTGACTTGATTGCCCTGATTACCTTGGAATCCAGAACTAGAACCGCCACCGCCGTAACCCGGCCCATGAGAACCGGACCCTGAACCACCACCCGGTCCATGATTATCTTGAAAAAGATTGGAATTTTTATACTCCTTCATGATGTAGCAATCCTTCCAGAGGTGGCCAGACGGTCTTTCTCGCGTCCCATGCCTTGGGCAGGGCTGATTTAGCATCTGCTCAAGATTAAAGCCTGACCAACCGGCCCGTGGGGGCGGTTTACCTTTACGACGCTGGCCATTATTCTGTGCGTTGGTGTTAGCCACAAAGTCCAAACTATTATCAGCTTTGCGCTTACCATTGCCTCCCTGATTCGCCGGATTATGCTGCTGTCCTCTGGTGCTGCTGCTCTTCTTTCCCTTTCCCGGCTTGTCATCATCAGACTCGGGGTCCTTGGTACCATCAGAGTCAGCGTACTTAACCAGAGCCGTCATCAGCTCTCCCATGTCATTGCAGTGGCGCTTGAGCCGACACAACTTCTGCTTAAGAGGCGTAAACCGGCAATTCTTCTCCAACATTATGACCGCTGAACCGGCATTGATGCGATCCGATGAATGTAAGATGGTCGAAACCCGGCGCACCCAATGGGTTGTGGACTCACCCTCTTCTTGGACACAGGCATCCAGATCCACAATTGACATAGGCTGCTTGCACGTATCTTTGAAATTCTGGATAAACCGGGCCTTTAACTCGGCCCATGACCCAATGGAGTTGGCAGGGAGCCCCTTCAACCAAGTGCGAGCCGTTCCATCCAACATCAGGGGGAAATATTTAGCACATGCCGCATCGCTAACATCTAGCAATTCCATGGCCATCTCATAACTCTCGATCCATGCTTCAGGAGGTAAATTGGCTGTATAGTTAGGCACCTTGCGAGGACCCTTAAAATCCTTGGGCAGACGCTCATTACGTATGGCCGGCACTAAACATGGCACGCCCAAATTCCTAAACGTTACACCTGGCTCCACCGAAGTTGTCGGACGAACCGGAGAAGGTTGACGAGCCGCATATTGCGCCGCCAGCTCGGCCTCTCGACGTGCTCTACCTTGATCCACCACGTTCTGAGCATCAGCACCCCCGCCCACCGGGTTATGTCCACGAGGCTGGTTATGGTTCCGCCCACTGCTTGACACAGCTGGTTCATCAATATGCCTACTGTAACTCCGGCTTGGGCGAGGGGTGGAATGAATCCGACTTCGACTGTAAGAATAAGCCTGCTGCTGAACCAATGCTGTCTGAAGGAGCTCTCTAGCCCTCCGCATCTCAACCGCCGTAGGAGACTCGCCTTCAACCAGGATAGCCGCCAATCGTGACGCCGCAGTGATCATGTTATCCAAAGGGTTAGAGTAATTACCCGGTGGTGTTGGCATGTGTTGCGGCGGGATATTGTTCTGACGAGGCAGATCCGTGGTGCGCGGCTGAACCAGCGCTCCCTTCCCAGGCGCTTCAACCCGGTCCGCCACTGGCGGGTTACTGGTTCCTGCTCCTGGCGTGTTAAAGAGGTTCCTTGCCTCGTAAACC
Organism: Thinopyrum elongatum; assembly: GCA_011799875.1. Classification (NCBI taxonomy): domain Eukaryota; kingdom Viridiplantae; phylum Streptophyta; class Magnoliopsida; order Poales; family Poaceae; genus Thinopyrum; species Thinopyrum elongatum. Next base: position 458,963,119 of record CM022297.1, read on the forward strand.
GGTGGCAGGCGAGACTGATGCCTCCTCCTCATGACTTCGTTTGAAGCGTTCTTATCTAGCATGAGTCGGTAAGACTCTGACTGAATCCGCTGCGCTTGAGCATCCAACGTAACCCGCTCCGCAATTTCACGACTTCTGCGTTATGCTGATCTTGATTATCCGGGTTAACCTCCGTCGTCAGCAGTGTTTCCAAGGCGTCTAGTAAACCAGACAAGACTTGAGCCGACGGGCGCGCAGGGCCTCCTGCCCCGGCTGCCGTCGCCGCTGTTGACCTGGAAATCAATGCCGCTGCAGTTGAAGAGTGCTGCACTAGCTGCGTACCGGCCATGAAGATTGCAACCCGGTTCGGCGGCTCGTAGGGGTCCGGAATACTATCGCCATCGGAACAGCCCCCAAGCCGACCGTCTTGCAGTTGGTACAATGACTCGATTTCACCGGTGGATGACTCGCCATCAGAATAGACAACTGTCTCACTGTCAGATACCGATTTATCCTCAGATTCCGCACCATTGATGAATCCCACGAAGGCACGACTCGTGGCGGGCTGAACTCGGGCGGGTTTTGCACACTGAGCCATCTCGATGATGTCGGTGCAGGTGTCTGGCTCAGGGCCCGGTTCGCCGATCTTGCCAATGAAGACGTGAATTCCACCGAAGGGGACCCGATACCCATACTCAATTGAGCTGGCCTCGGGGCCCCAGCCTTCGTCGTCGATGTAGAGCTTGCCGCGACGACTCTTGGTCATCCGGCCCACTGCGTATCCCTTGATCCCTTCGAAGTTGCCCTTCAAGAACTCGAAACCACCGTGCGCTGGCCCCATGGTGGGCGCCAACTGTCGTGGAATCGTCACGGCAGATGTCCTAGTGTGAGGACTTAGTCGTGGAGCCATCGCAATGAGGTTAGCTTAAAGGGGTTAATCAGGACAAAGGACACGGGGAGTTTATACTGGTTCGGCCCCTTGCGGTGAAGGTGAAAGCCTAATCCTGTTTGAGGTGGTATTGCTAGGATTTCGATGACCAGGGAGCGAATACGCTTAACCTGGCTCTCGATCTGTTGTCTCTCGTCCCTAAACCGCCGCCGGGTCGTCCCTTTATATACACAAGTTGACGCCCGGCGGTTCACAGAATACCGGCCGGCTCATAAACGTGTCCGGCTCGGTATCCACTCTTTCCTATCTTACAATACAAGTCATATACTTATGGCGGTTTACATCTATGGGCCCTAACTCGCCTTTGGGCTTTGGGCCTTCTTATTAAGTCTCCTTCGTAAGTCGCCATCTTCTATGTCTTCATGGGCTTCAATACAGGTAAATCACTATGAGCATAACCCGGCCCCTCCTGGGCGGTTTATACTCAATAGTTATATCCCCAACACCAAGGGTGGACTACTCCCTCCTAATCATGGTGGCTGCCGGGATGATGAAGATGGCCACCGGTGATGATTTCCCCCTCCGGCAGGGTGCCGAAACGGGGTCTAGATTGGTTTTTCGTGGCTACACAGGCAAGCGGCGGCGAAACTTCTGATCTAGGGTTACCCCCGAGGGTTTTTGGAATATTTGGGAATTTATAGGGCGAAGAGGCAGTGTAGGAGGCCACCGAGGTGGGCACAACCCACCTGGGCACGCCTGGTCCCCCAGGCGCGCCCTGGTGGGTTGTGCTCTCCTCGGAGCTCCCCTCTGGTACTTCTTTGGTCCACTGGGTGTCTTCTGGTCCAGAAAAAATCTCCAAAAAGTTTCGCTGCGTTTGGACTCCATTTGGTATTGATTTTCTGTGATGTAAAAAACAAGCAATAAAACAGCAACTGGCACTGGGCACTATGTCAATAGGTTAGTCCTAAAAAATGATATAAAGTTGCTATAAAATGATTGTAAAACATCCAAGAATGATAATATAATGGCATGAATACTTCATAAATTATAGATACGTTGGAGACGTATCACTCCACGGGAACGATTGCTCCTGAACAGGAGAAGGCATTCAAGGAAGGCACCGTCGTATTTCTCGGAGCGTATCTTAGCGTGATCGGAGATAAGTTGGTTGACGCATATTTACATGTGCGGGTTGCCAATGACTTGTGGGAGGCGCTCGAATCTAAATTCGGGGCCACCGATGCTGGGAGTGAGATGTACATTATAGAGCAGTTCCATGATTACAAGATGGTCGAGAACCGTCCTGTATTGGAGCAGGCTCATGAGATAATATGCATCGCTAAGGAGCTTGAACTTCTTAAGTGCGATTTACCGGGCAAGTTTGTCGCGGGATGTATAAGCGCTAAGCTCCCTAACTCATGGAGAAACTTTGCTACCACTCTGAAACATCAGAGGCGTGAATTCTCAGTAGAGGAAATCATCGGCCATCTGAGTGTTGAGCAGAATTCGAGGGCAAATGACTCACATGGAAAATTGGCCGAAGGAACTTCTGTCATCAACATGGTGCACCAGAGGAACTTCAACTCCCACAAGCCCAAGGGAAAGAACGGTGTCACTACAACAGGACCCCCACTATAGCAACGCTTTTTTCCGTATCTAGAAGTCCATATATGCGTTGTTAGTGTATTTACCAACGGTTTGGGATGCGTTGCCTTATCCAGTGTTGCTAGTGCGTAATGCAACGCTTATACCGGCGTTGGTAAAAGGTACCGTTGCAAAAATGCAACACATAAAACAGACTTGTGCAACAGTTTTATACGTTGGTGATTAATGTGCAGTAATCAAAATCCCATTGCTTGGCAACAAAAAAATTGCAACGGTTCAAGTGTTGTACATATATAATGTGAATTATATTATTATTTATATATATATTGCCAGCAATTAAATTAATGCTCCACATAATTGGTGATAGATGTGTATTTCAAGTGAAGAAAAAGCAAGAGAATATTACTCACATATAATGAAGAAATCATATATTTGATAAAATTGTGGGTTACAATATTGGATATTACAAGAGAAACATCATCTGAATGTGATGCATAATCTAAATATTTTCTACACATCGAAAGTTAAACCGAAAGCATCCATCAACATCCCTACAACTTATCTAAAAATTAACTGAGGAACATCCCATCACCCAAAATGAACATCCCTACAACTTAACGAACAATAAAAGCATCCATCATCATCATGGACAGGTGCATCATCATCCTCACACACCCATATAATCATCCATTTATTTTTTGCATCTACAAACAAAAAAATCAAAATGAACTGTCAACACACAGTGCATTGACATGATGCAAGTAGTTGTAGAGACAGAATATTAGTCATTGTATATGCTGATATATCTCTGTATGCAAACTCGATCCAGAAATTCATCTACACAAGCTGAGTACTATTTACTTTCTCTAGGAAATCACATTAGTAATTTGTTGAATTCTATATCCATTGCACAATGCATAAAAATAACAAATATTACTGCCGTTGTAACCATGAATGAATTGCAAAAGCTTAGCATATGAATATCGGATTTGCGATTTAATCCCTATCGTCGTACAATAGAATTGACAATTATATCGTTATTCGACAATGCAAGGACCAACCTCCTAGCCTTTGCTACATAGCAGGCATAATTTTCTTCAAACATTGTAAAAAGGCTAGTAAGGTCATTCTACTATTCATACTAGTCATGAACCCATACACAGACTAACATTTTGTGTTTCACATTGTTAGCTGGGAATAACTACTATGGTGATCTAAAATAGTTAGCTTCAATATGACATCAATAGTTAGCTTCAACGGAAGCCTTGTACAATGCACACTTATTCTCATGACGGTGGCCTTGGTCTGATGTGGTTAGGAGAAGACACCAAAAAGGATTGGTGGGAAATTTCTTAGATTTACATGCCATACGCAAGAAGATTCGTATGTCTTTAGAATTTGCAATATATTAGGCCTAAGATTTAAAGCATTGATATGATCATAGAAAATAAAAGTATGCTTGATGGCACATATATTTTCACATCCAGCGACAAAAGCTATGAAGAAACTTACCTTATCAGATCAAATATGAGGCAGAATTCGTAATTCTCAAGTTCATCCTCTCCTCTGCTTGCATGCCACATACCTAACTGGTACACGTGCTAATTAGCTCAAGTAACATTTGTTTTCTTTTAAACTGAAAACAAACCATGATAATTTGTGTGCTGTAAATACAATAGAACATATGTTTTTTGTGATGCATAGTGACATCAATATTACAAATGGCACAAATAATGATGAGTAAATATTTTGTGGGCAACGAACAAAAGTGAGAGTTGAAACTCTGGACCCCAAAAAGGATGGTTGCAAATCGATAGTGTGTATATTGTTCTAGCTTTCTAGGAACATCTTATTGGGCAAAACCAACAAATTTATATTGAAATTGCTAAAAGAGTAACTAATTTATCGTGGAATGGCTACAGGAGTACCTTAATTTTAGAGGGACAACTTGTAGGCGCTTGTTTCCTTGGAGTGTATTTCATGAGTACATAGTACTGAAAAATAGTAGTACATCGCAGGTTAATCCTTTTATCTAGTTTGTTCTTTCCCTTCCCGTACGGAATTTGCAAAACAAAACCGTTTGGTCTTTCCATCATTCATACATACAATAGGCAGAATAGAACACGTTCCTGACTTTTAATGTGGAATAGTACCCCAAAAAATACGTCTATAGGAGCACCGTGTCCTGAACTCATGATACCCACAAATACTAATATCCTTTTTTAGTTGAAAAGGCAAACTTCTAACATTAAAATATTTCTCATGATTTTTTTAAGAGGATACATCGAGATACCATGTTACCACGAAGAGAGTCAAAAGATAATACAATTACGCTTTATTTTGTCTGAAAGTGCATATGAATATATAATACAATTTGTATTGGCCACCATACTGAGATAACAATACATCAACTCCCAACTGTAACAGAAGCACCTATATTATTTTTGGAAAGTAAGGGAAAGCATCTAACTTACCGCTAAATAGTGGTTGAAATATCCATCATTTGGTACTAAAAACACCTTGCTGATGATATAGTCTGGCATAATAATCATATCTGACTAACATAACTCAAAGATCAACTTTTATTTTAGGAAGGAAAAGAAGCACCAATCTGCAAAATATAAATAAATAACTAATATTAATAAGCAAATTAAATAATTCTGCTCAGTTTCAAAGCCAACATGGCAATACAGAAGAAACCATATACATACTCTGGTTGCAGCAAGTGCACTGCAAGCCATGCAGACTAAGTTAAGACGTACAATAGTAAAAGTCTTGTATATAGTGCATGATAGTCAACTTGATTTACAATCTCTTATATGTTTTTAGTTAATATATGTTATCTTAAATTAATTGATGCACTTTGTTGCTGTTCAAGCATATCAATTTGCATAATATAGAGAGGCCCGATCATTACCTTGCATGTAATATTAATAAGTGGATGAATCACTATTGAGATTGGGTGCTACTTTGTGAGCTTAATCGTGCGTTAATGAACAGTTGAACTTTTACAAAGAAAAAATAGATGTAGTCATACCTAGAATGAGATCTGTGGCAGGAGTATCCATCCAGTCCTATTTGTAAGCGTGCTCAGGTCCTGCCCTGCTTTCCTTTCTGACTCGTCATGCCAATTCGGACGGCGTTTACATGCATAGTACTGTGGAGGTGGATGGTCAATTTAGCAAAGTAGATTTGTGAGGCAGGTATTTTGGGCGTGGCCTGCTGATTACATCTGCAGCAGCTGCGAATTGGATGACGGCAAGGACGGATCGCACGCTAAGAACATGATCTGTTGGTACATGAGATTGGTTGGGGTTTGGGGGAAAACTTGGTGGGCAGGCCCGAGACTGTACATGGCCGTACCTTAGATTCGCCGTTGGTCGCAGGAGTGCCATGACGAGGGGCGGCACGCCGGTATGCAGGGCAGCAGGGGAGTGGTGACGAGCGACGGCGCGCCGGGATGGAGGATCACAGGGTTGTGGCAAGGTGCGGCGCGCCAGGACGGAGGATCGCAGGGGAGTGGTGAGGGGTGGCGCGTCAGGATGCAGGTAGGTCGCAGCCGTGCAAAGGAGTTGGTCGCAGGGGAGCGGTGACGAGGGGCGGCGGCCGGCGTGGGAGGCTCGAGAGGAATAGGTGATGCTGGGGACAAGGAATGACCTAATCGTGAAAGCCAACTTGGGTTGGGCTGGGTTCGTGCAGTTGGGCTTTAATTAGTTGTGGCCGGTTGCAATCTAGTACGTGGGTCACGAGCTACAAGTCTACAACGCATATCCTACAATGGTTATTATATGTGCATCTATTGTGAATTTTACAACATATAATCAAAATGTTGTACAATATGTGTTGCTTTATAGGGGGTATCCTTGTAGTGTGTCCAACAGAATACCGACTTTAAGAAGAAGGGTAAGAAGACCTTCAAGAAGAACAAGAAGGGAGATGGCTGTTCCACTTGTGGTTCGGAGGAACATTGGGCCAACAAGTGCCCAAACAAGTACAAGAAGCCAAGGCAGGACCCCAAGTCTGCTAACATGATTGTGGGCTACAATGAAAATGGTGCATCTGGGTACGGTAATTTAGTTACTGTGTTTTCAGTGTTTTAGTCCACCGACTGATGGGTGGACACAAGTGCAGTTGTTCATGTGTGTGCTGACATTTCATTGTTTTCTTCTTACTAGGTCACGGGGCACGGGTCCGTATTGATGGGGAATGGCACGAGTGCTTCTGTTCATGGTGTTGGCACGGTCGATCTGAAGTTTACTTCGGGAAGGATCGTGCAGCATGTCCCCACCATCAAGAAGAACCTCGTTAGTGGCTCCCTTCTATGTAGAGAAGAGTTTAAGTTTGTCTTCGAGTCTAAGAAACTAGTTGTTACGAAATATGGACTCTTTGTTGAAAAAGGTTATGAGAGCGGAGGAATGTTCCGCCTTTCCCTCGCAGATTTTTGTAATAAAGTCGTGAACCATATTCATTCGAGTGTTAATGAATCTGAAGTTTGGCATTCACGTCTTTGTCATATTAGTTTCAATGTGATACTGCGGCTAGCTAAGTTGAATTTAATCCCGAGTTTCACTTTTAGCCAAAGGTTCTAAGTGCCTTTCATGTGTGCAAGCTAAGCAACGTCGCAAGCCTCACAAGGCTGCGGAGGAGAGACACTTGGAACCATTAGAACTCATACATTTTTTATCTTTGCGAGATGAATGGTGTGTTTACTAAAGGTGGAAAGAAATACTTCATGACATTGATAGATGATTCCACTAGATATTGCTATGTGTATCTGTTAAATACTAAAGATGAGGCTCTACACTACTTTAAAATCTGTAAGGCAGAAGTTGAGAATCAACTTGAAAAGAAGATTAAACGAGTCTGGTCATATCATGGTGGAGAGTACTTCTCGAGTGAGTTTGATTATTTTTGTGTGGAACACGGCATTATTCATGAGAGGACGCCTCCCTATTCACCCCAATCAAACGGGGTTGCCGAGCGAAAAAAACCGTACTCTAACTGATTTGGTTAACGCTATGTTAGATACGGCGGGTTTATCCAAGGCATGGAGGGGGAGGCTATATTGACATCATGTCATGCCCTGAATAAAGTTCTGACAAAGGATAATGAGATCACTCCCTATGAGAAATGGGCAAAGACAAGGACAACACTCTCGTACTTGGGGTTGTTTGGCGAAAGTCAATGTACCGATCCCCAAAAAGCGTAAGATTGTACCAAAGACCATGAACTGTGTTAATTTGGGCTACGCTAAGAATAGCGTTGGCTATAGATTTCTAGAAGTGAAATTTGAGGTACTTGACCAGAAGGTCGGTACAATTATGGAGTCTAAGGATGCTACATTCTTCGAGGATATTTTTCCTATGAGAGATATGCAAAGCACTTCTAGACAGGAATCTGAGGAGACTCCTGAGCCTGCCATTCCCAAGGAATATTATGAACAAACACATGATGAAAATCCTGAGGAGGATGAAGAGGAACCTCTTGGTGGGGGCAAGAGACAAAGGAATGAAAAGACCTTTGGTGTTGATTTCTTCCTGTACCTTATGGATGATACTCCAACTTCTATTTCAGAAGCGTATGCCTCTCCAGAAGCTGACTACTAGAAGGATGCGGTCCGTAGCGAGATGGATTCCATCATGGCTAACGGGACATGGGAGATCACTGAACGTCCCTATGGTTGCAAACCATTGGGATGTAAGTGGGTGTTCAAAAAGAAGCTTAGGCCCGATGGTACGATTGAAAAGTACAAGGCTAGGCTTGTGGCCAAGGGCTATGACCAGAAAGAAGAGGAAGATTTCTTCGAGACTTATTCACCTATGTCCAGACTGACCACAATTCGAGTATTACTCTCATTGGCGGCCTCGCATGGTCTTCTCGTCCACCAGATGGATGTTAAGATGGCTTTTCTGAATGGAGAGCTAGACGAGGAAATCTACATGCAATAGCCAGATGGCTTTGTGATAGATGGTCAGGCAGGAAAAGTGTATAGGTTGCTGAAATCTTTATATGGCCTAAAACAAGCACCTAAGCAATGGCATGACAAGTTTAATACAACTCTGACATCTGTTGGCTTCGTTGTTAATGAAGATGATAAATGTGCATACTATCGCCATGGTGGGGGCGAAGGAGTTATACTGTGCTTGTATGTTGATGGCATACTGATATTTGGAACCAACCTCAAAGTGATTGAGGAGGTTAAATCATTTTTATCTTAGAACTTTGAGATGAAGGACCTTGGTGTGCCTGATATTATCTTGAACATCAAGCTACTGAGAGATAATGAGGGTGGGATTACACTTCTGCAATCCCATTATGTTGAGAAGGTGTTGAGTCGTTTTGGATATTCGGACTACAAACCATCACAAACACCATATGATCCTAGTATGTTGATTCGAAAGTTCGAAGGCACGGCTAAGGATTAATTGAGATACTCTCAAATTATTGGTTCACTCATGTACCTAGCGAGCGCAACGAGGCCTGACATCGCGTTTGTTGTGAGCAAACTGAGCCAGTTTGTTTTCAAACCGGGTGATGTACATTGGCATGCTATTGAAAGAGTTATGCGCTATCTGAAAGAAACTATGAACTATGGACATCACTATACCGGATACCCGTCGGTACTTGAAGGGTATAGTGATGCGAACTGGATCTCTGATGCTGATGAGATGAAGGCCACGACTGGGTATATGTTTACTCTTGGAGGTGGTGCTGTTTCCTCGAAGTCTTGCAAGCAAACGATCTTAACAAGATCGACAATGGAAGCAGAATTAACAGCGTTAGACACGTCTAGTGTCGAAGCAGGATGGCTTCGAGATCTTTTGATGGACTTGCCATTTGTTGAGAAGCCGGTTCCAGCTATCCTTATGAACTGTGACAATCAGACTGTTATCACCAAGGTGAAGAGTTCAAAGGACAACATGAAGTCCAACAAACACATAAGAATGAGATTAAAAGCTGTTAGAAAATTAAGAAACTCCGAAGTGATAGCGTTGGACTATGTCCAAACAGCTAAGAATCTGGCAGATCCGTTTACAAAGGGCTATCCCGTGTTGTGATAGATAATGCATCGAGGGAGATGAGTATGAGACCCACGTGAGTTGCCATGGTGGTAACCCAACCTATGTGATCGGAGATCCCGTGAAGTAGGACCTGGGAAGACAAGCCAGTGGTGAACCGAGGAGAGTAATTTTACTAACCCACTACATTGGAGATGCAATACTCTCGGAAACTATATGGTAGGTTGACTACTGTCTTAATGTGTTCCAAATCTTATACAAGCAAGATACTATCCTACAGAGCGACCTTTGGAGGAACACACATATATGAGCCCGACTGCTAGTCACAGTCTATGAGATTGGGGTGATCTCTAGCAAGCTCATGAATAGGCCAGGACTGTGACTAATATGCTCCACCCGAGGGGTCAGCCTTCGGCGGTCTAGTACTAGTAAGACATGTGGTGAAACTTCTTTACGCCAAACTGACAATTGAAGGCATAGTCTATTGTTCAGTTGTGAAGGAGCGTAGCTACTTACTCTAGGTGGAGCTCAACCTTAACAGGTCTCCACTGAAATGCTAGTATCAAAATAATGTTTGAAACAAAGGACAATATGGGCCCTTGAGATCTGGTGGGGGATTGTTGAAATCTTAGAGTGGGCCTAGGGCCCATCTAACAATTTCTGAAAATCTCTAAGGGCCCATGTGGGTTATATGGCACTAGGTGTAGTGGGAAGTTTAGTCCCAGCCCGCTAGTGGAGGAGTTGGATCTCCTTATAAGGGATTCTCTTCCACATGTTATTGGAGTTTGAGAAGAGAAGTGGTTCCCGTGCGCTCCTCCTCCGCCGCCCGCCTCGTCACGACGCGCTGCGGGTTGCGGGTGCGCTTATTTTTGCCGGTCAGGGACGGAGAGTTTCTGACAGCTGGGCCATGATCTGAGACGTCGGATCGTGGACTGTCTTGGACGTGTGTTCAGCCCACGTCTCTCCACCCGGACGCACATATATATATATATATTTGTGAGGCACTGGCTGACCCTAGCCGCAGCGATCAGATCACATCTGCTCCACGCGCATCGCCCCTGTCTTGTTCCTTTTGTTGTTGCTGCAGCCGGCGACTCCATCCCGTTCATCGCGTACATGGTTGACGGGAGAGCAAGTCTCCGAAACCCGGCCTCTCCGGATCATGTACGGGAGAGGGGCGATTAGGTTTTTGGGAAGCGACTACGCAACTACTCGCCTATGTTCGTTTGCTTCCTCTACGTCCGCGTCGCCTTCACCATCACCATGTCTCAGCCAACCGATGCCGACCGTCTCGCCGTCGAGAAGCTCGAGGCCGAGAAGAAGGCCGCTGAGGACGCCGCTATTGCCACCGCCGCCACCGCCGCCTCTACCTGGCCGATCGGAGGGTATAACTCATTTATCCCGCTCCTGTTTATTACCGCTCTAGCCATACTAGTGTTATGTGTAGATGTATCTGCTGTTAGCGTAGTATGTGCTTGCATGATCCAATATAAGCATGTTGTTAATTCTGTCAATGCCATGCTACTCATTTATTCGTGGATTAATTTAGTCAAAAAACTACCTATTTATTCAACATATTTCTTGGTATAAACTCGCTTATTGATTTCGCTGGGGGCCATGGTGGAGCTGCCAGTGCAATTGCGAAGGCATTCCCGCAAATGAAATGCACGATGTTGGATCTCCCTCACGTGGTTGAAGAAGCTCCTACTGACGACCATGTGTCATTTATTTCTGGCGATATGTTTAAGTACATTCGACCGGCGGATGCTCTTTTCCTGAAGGTATATACACCCTTTAGATCTTACTTCTTCCCTTCTCACACATACACAGTTTACAATAAGATGCCATAAAGTATGTATTTAGCCGTTTGTAGGCACCAATTGAGCAAGCTTTTTATGGAAAATTTTAAAAAAAATCAATATTACAGCGTCTAATCGTAACAACTTTTGCTGATGTACATCTTAATGGGTTTTCCATGATTGAGGCGATGAAGATTGTGTCAATAAGATATTGAAAAAAATGCAAGGAAGCTATACCTCCCAGAGATGCTGGTGGGAAGGTGATACTCGTAGATATGGTGGGCCAAATGAGATTGTTACAAGAGAGACACACTTTTTTTTTTTGATCTATTTATCATGTTTCTTGAGGGGATCGAGCGAGAAGAATTTGAGTGGAATAAGATATTCATGGATGCCAGGTTCAGCGGGTACAAGATTATAACGGTGCTGGGGTTAGATCTGTTATTGAGCTCTATCCTTGAACACTCCATGCAAAATTACGTGGAGTGGTCGTATTATATATATTCACAAAACGGCATAAACAGCATGTGTGCTGTCTTGTTGTATGCATGTGGCTTGTATTTTGCGAGGTGTGAGTCCTTGTGATAAATTGCCACCTACAAGACATAAACTGCAAGACATATATGTGTACAAGGTTACATGGACTCTGTTCCGGTCGAGTTATTGTATAAATTGCCATCTACAGTTGGGCGTATATTTTGTTTATGGAGATAATGAATGATATTGGGATGTTATGTCTGTTTCAGTGTCCACTCTTATTACTCAGCAGCGGTACTTCGGTGATTTGATGTATACATTAATGCATGATCAAGTGCAAGTTTCCTTCTCTAAAAAAAGATTAGGGTTTCTCGCCCCCGTCAGCGCTGCTGGCCCACCTCATCTCCGGTGGCCTTAGGGTCATGGTGGCGCGGTGGATCCCGGCATGTGTCAGCGGGAGGGCTCCATTTTCAGATGTTCCTTCGAGTTTTGTTACGGTTTGTGTCCTACTCAGGAAGATGAGACGGTGGCGGCTTCCTGAAGATGGAATAAGGTTCTCCCCGTCTAGCCCCCGTCTCGGTGGTGCATCTAGCATCTTCGGTGGGCGTGTGGAGGTGTGTCTTCGGCGGATCTGTTTTTGATGGATTTGCTTGGATCTGGTCGTAGTTCGTCTACATTCATCTGTTTTCAGGTTGGATCTTTCCAGTCAACGCTACTCTTTGACGGCGGCGGTTGCTGTTCTGGGGCGCTGGTTCTATAGGGCCTTAGCACGACGACTTTCCGACTGTCTACTATAACAAGTTTTGCCCGACTCTGACGAGGGAGGGGCGATGACGATGGCTTGACTTCGGCTTGCTTCAGTGCTTGTAGTCGTCGCTAGGTTGTCTACGGATCTAGATGTAATTTTTATTATTTTTGCTATTAATTATCCTGAATAATTGTCCCGTTATAGATTCTGCGCAGAATTTCAGCATAAATGGGATCAACGCACAACTATTTCCGGTTCCTCTTTGCATCGCAAAAGTCACTGTTTTCGAAGCTTGTGCGTAATCTTTTTAGCCAGGGAAGTTTACACGTAAGTTGTTCATGCGGCAATTGTGAAGCCCTCAAAAAATAAAAATAAAAATTGTGAAGCGATCATGGCCCGCGGTGTGTGACCAACCTTGAGTTCTGAAGATGTCCTGAAGAATACTAACACTGACCTGGGATATGTTTGGTAGCGGAGCCAGTCACCTGGAAACACTGAAGACAAAGAGCAGCACTGCCAATCTCGGGTCTCAGCACTTCCTCCTTGACATGTTTCTGATCTTGTGCTGGAGGACATAGGAAGTTCACATTTCAGATGCTCAACATGATAATACGGTGCACAAGCCTAGTCCATTGTCTCTGACGCTGTCGTAAAATCTGAGGCGATAACGTAACAGTTGCCAGCAGGTATGACTCAACATGCTAATATTATGATTGAATTGAATTTGGATCTTCCTCTTTTAAGAAAGAAGATGGGCCATTGTAAAGAAAAATAAGGAAAACGAGGCAATTATTGCTGTGGCCATCCCTGAATGAACCATTACCATAGTGTAATTTAAATTAGTACTTCCTTTGTTTCAAAATAAGTGTCGTGAAGGGAGTAGAATGCAACTTGTATGTTCACCAATAATCATCTTCTAAGCCCAGGCTCATTTGCACCCGCCCTAATGAAAAAAAATCAAAACAAATACTAGAAGAATTCAAAAAATTCTAATTGTTTTTGCATGTTAAATAATTGGATGCGTGAGGTCCGCTCCAACTTTCAATCATTTGGACATCTGAACAACTCTCAGCAAAAAAAAATCAGGGTCTGGAAAAAAGTTTACTGTTCAGAGCCGATTTGTCTTTTTTGCCGAGAGCTGCTCAGATGTCCAAATGATTTAAAAATTAAAGCAGACCTCACGCATTAAATTTTCTATCATACAAAAAACAATTGAATTTTTTGTGATTTTTTCTGGCCAGATGCAGATGAGCCTGAACACCGAATCACTGCACTCTATGTTCACCCACTTTTCACACTCAATTCTGCTTCATGGATCCCAAATACCGTACATCTCCATTAAGTTTTGCATCACGGAGGCAAATCTTGCCCAGTAAAGTAGTACTAGTAGTAGTACTACTATAGTGGTAAACACTAAACAGGGAATTGCAAGTTGTTAGGGCATCACGCCAACCCGTAAATTTTCTCTCACATCTGTCCGCGGATAATGGGGACCAGTCCGTGGACGCGGATGCGGGCGACCGTCATTCAACTGTATCCGCATATATTTCAAACTCTTTTTCAACAAACCAGATAAAATTCATGCAAACACGGCCGGATTTCATATAAACATGACGGATTTAATACAAACCGGACAAAAACATTTATATTTTGGACATATTTTAACTAAAAAGGTAAAACTACGTGCACGTACGGTCGCGCGGAGCTCCACTCTCATGACATGGATACACTACATAGTCTACGGCCGGCCGCGGCGGATCCTTTTGTCTTCCCCATGTCCGGTAGCCCACTCACTAACTGCCAGGAGCCCCGGAGGTATATGCTTCATCGCAAAGGGCGACTCACTTCCCCACCGCTCATCGGAGTGGAACCGCCTGCTGATGCTTCAGTCGGAGGGGAAGGGGGCGCCTCCACTACCGTGGAGCCCAGACGGGAGCTGACGATGGTTTGAGATAAAGAACCAGACAAGACACCGGCTGTGTACGCTGGCGTCGCCTCGGCAGTGGCCTTCCTGGGACCCAAGTGGCGGCGGCCTCCTGTTATACTTTTCCTCGATGTTGGCGGCAGACACAGACGCACTGGAACCAACTCGTCGATCTTCGCGCAGCCGGCTTCTTCCTCTACCGGCAGAGCGCGGTTACGCGCGCGTTGACAGCGGATGGCACGGTCGCAAGCAGGGAGGCGCGATACGACGCGACGTCGTCGACAGCAGCGACGACGCCTGTGCCGCCGTGCTCCCCGCCGTGGCGTCCTGGAGCAACTCGCCACTCCTTCGCGAGCTGGCTTGAAGCGATGAGGTGCTGAACCACGCGCCAGCTTGGGACGGCAACTTGCCTCGTCGGGCTAGACGAGAGAGGTGGAGCAGCGAGCGGCCTCGCTCTATCCGGCTGGCTCGCTTTTATGCCGGAGAACTGCTCTTCTTGATCGTCGAATGCCATCGAAAGGATGGAGAAAATGGTGAAACGAAGAGATGAGGAGCAGTGGAGTGGTGCAATTCTTGGCAGACATCTGGCCTTGTTTAAATAAAGGGCGGACAGGAGGAGCTTGCCGGGCGTTACGTTTAATGTCGGCCCGTTCGTGAACGGACGTGTGGCCGGAGTAGGTGCTCGGCTTTCACGTTAGTTTAATGGAGGCATTTGAATGCGGCGAGGAGGCGTGTTCAGCCGGGCGTGCAGCAGCATCGCCCTCGGCCGGCGCGCTACTTCAATGGCGGAGACAATGGGAGGTCACGTCAGCCCTGAGCCATCTTCAATATGGAGCGGCGTGCTCTACAACGGCATGAATGCGGGCAGCTGGCGCCGGGCGGGAAGTGTGGGGGAGGAGAGAGGAGGGGTTTTGGGTGGGCCAAGGCAATCAGGAGCGGGCTGGACTCTCGTAAAGCCCCTACATTTGTCTCGGTTTGCAAGAGAAAGTACCACCGCGCCATGGACCGATATAGGTCCGCGTTAGATGGTTTCCGCGGTTCAGACAGCATGATCCGGACGAATGCGGGAGGCTTAAAAGAGTACACGTTGGTTGGCTTTAGGCCATGAGACATCATCGTGAAAGGGACATTTGTTCAAGTATATGTTGGTTGGGTTTGGGCCATGAGACTGTCATGGTGATAGGGAAATGACTTCCGTTTGGTATTATTATGCAGCCATTTGATATGACGAGCCTGGCGCCCTGTCACGTTCCTAAATGGTGTTTGGATGTCTGCGATGTGCAAACACCTGGGGATATTGATACAATACCCACCTCGTGGAGCACGAGTGTCAAAAAGTATTCTGTTGGTATCACCAAGTTGCTGGTATCTCATTAATTTTGCTCCCGTAGGAGAATCTCTAACACGTACACCTTTTGAGGATCGCGGAAATCATCTAACACGGTCCTGTATCGGTCCGCAGCGCGGTCCGGACGTATTTTGTCCTATAAATCAAAGACAAATCTGGGGGAGCTTTGCGGATGTTCGGACCGTTCTCAAGCCCACTTTTGACCGCCCTGGCTTACTCCAAACCCCCACCCGCCCGTTTCGTGCTTTTCTACCAATGCACGCGCGGTTTACCCGCCGCATTCATGCCACCCCAGAGCACGGAGCGACCGACATTGATGCCACGCGATGTGAACGAACGGAGGGCAGCCCTGACCGACACAACCTCTCGGCAGCTGCCGCTTCAATGCAGACACAGCTTCCTGAGAAACCAACTCGATCCGACCACTGCGCCGCATTAAAGCGGCTGACAGCCCCTTTCGTCTGGCCTGGTTGTGGCTATATAAGCCATGCTCCGGCACCGCCGCACTCCGCCTTCTTGTCACCCACCTCGCCGAGCCCTTCCTCCTCTTCGATCCCAGAGGCGATGCCAAAGTCATGGTGCTCCGAGCCGGTAGGCGGCGTCGGCGGAAGCTCTTCCTCCGGTGGTTCTTGGCGCCGCCATCGTCGCTCTCCGGGCCCTTTGGTATCCACGGCGGCCGGCTCCTCCGCCAAGGAGGATATCATCATCTGCTCCGGTGACGAGGAGGACTAGGCGCGGCCGCCGCAGCCACAACACCACCGCCGCAGCCGCCCCGACTCAAGGAGGCCGCTCTGACGGACGAAGATGTCGAACGTCAGATTGAGATAATGACGGAGCGGTCGCTCCGTCACATGGGCCCGTCACCACCATCGCTGGCGCGCGTCAAGGAGGAGCCGGTGTCCCCGCCGTGCCACAACGTCAAGCGTGAGCCGGTGTCTCCGCTCCGGCCTGTGAAGGAGGAGCCGGCCTCGCCCCAGCAGCACCGCGGCGTCTAGATCGGACGCTACGTGAAGGAGGAGCCGGCCTCGCCGCAGCAGCACACTACTAAGTAGCAGTAGCGCTTAGTTTTGACCAGCGCTGCTGCTATACCTCTGTGTATAAGGTTTTCCCTAGTAGTGGCACCACGGCGTCTAGATAGGACGTCAGGTCAAGGGAGGAGCCGGGGTCCCCGCCACACAACCGGTATGGCCACATGGACGTGCCATCGTCGCCGCCACGCCGCTACCGCCTCGCCGTCAAGGAGGAGTTGCCGCCCACGATCCAGCAGACGCGGGGCCACCTTCTCCACTGCCTCGGAGGAGGCGGTGCCTCGGGCTCAATGGCTGTCGTCTCCGAGGTGGAGCGCGCGCCGAGGCAGCAGGCGGGGTACGACCGGCGCAATGTGGGTCGCCGCTCCGCGTTTGCCAAGAGCGACGTGACGCCGGACTGGGAACCGTGATGGCGATCATTCTGGGTACACCATTTTCACGCTTCACAGACTGGGAACCGTGACGAAGGTTCCCACTGGTTTATGAAAAAAAAAGTGTTGGATGACGGCTCCCCGCATTCATGTCCGCGGACGGATGCGGGAAATTTTTTACTGGTTGTCGTTGAACATACCCTAAGCATTTTCACGCTTCTCCTTTTTTTTTCAGAAACCAGAGGGAACCGTGATGGACTGATGGCGGTCATTCTGGGTACACCATTTTCTTCAGTAGACTTTGTAAGTCAGATTTAGTAGAGAGTCAAGAGTATCTCAGATTCCTTTATTAGATTTTGAGTTTCTGGATAGAAATTAGATGATCTCAAAATCATTTTTCGTCCTGTTTTATATATAAAGCAACACCTAAACATATTACACAGCTGAACAATATAAAATAATATAGTAGCCCTCGTACAATACCGATCTCAGAAAAACGGATCACACAAGACGCACACGACTACACTACAGAAAGAGAACCCAGAAAGATCCGAGGCAACAAAAGAAGAAGAGAAAAACAGTGTCTATAGTATATCGAGATAACGTCTGGTACTCTGGTTCTCTCTCTACATATGCTCTGGAACAGCACAAGGCAGCAGAAGCACACTGCATCGATCATGGCGCTCCCGGGACAGAGCACCGACGACCAGGCCGTGCTGGACGCCGAGCATGAGCTCTGGACAACCACATTCTCCTACATCAAGTCCATGGAGCTCAGGCCCTGGACCTCCGCCGTGCCGACGCCATCCACCACCACGGCGGCGCCGCCACCCTACCCCAGATACTGTCCAGGGTCGCGGTGCACCCGTCCAAGATCCCTTGCCTGCGCCGCCTCATGCGCACGCTCACCGTCTCGGGCGTCTTCAGCGTCCAGCAGCAGCATGTCGTCGACCCGGCTGCCTCCGTGAACAACGGCACCGGCACCGGCTCCGAGCCCTTGTACGCTCTCACGCCAGTGTCCCGCCTCCTCGTCGGCCCGCAGAAGTCGGGTTCCATCATGGCCTTCGTGCCCAGCCCCGTCCTCGTCACCCCCTTCCTCGGGATCGTCGCGTGCTTCCAGCACGCGCTGCTGGACCCCTGCCTCTTCGAGCAGGCGCACGGCGAGGCGCTGTGGGAGATGTCCGAGCACGACGCGTCGCTGGACGCGCTGATCGCCATGGCACTACCAGGGATAACCCTAGCAGTAGCGCTGGAAATAGTGCTAGCAGTAGCAGGGGTACCAGCGCTACTACTACGGCGCTACAGCTAACTTGTAGTAGTAGCGTTGTTTGAAACGCGCTACTGCCATTCCTACCTAGCAGTAGCGTGTGTTGGCACAGAGCTACTGCTTTCCCTACCTAGTAGTAGCGCTTTTTCTTACCAGCGCTACAGCTAAACTAGCGAAGATCACTCTAGTTAGGGCAGTTTGGGTACGATGAACTTTGTTATTTATGCTTATGATATGTTGCTTCTATTTTTGCTAACTCTGTCTCTTTCTGTTGCTCAACTATATATTATGTTGCATATTATCGATGATTTCATTATGTCATGATGCAGATTTTTAGATCATCGATGGCCTATAAATGCTACGCCGTGTATGTAGGGAAGGTTTCAGGAGTATAGGACGAGTGGCCAGAGTGTCAGGCCCAGGTGTCGGGGTACTCGGGCGGCAGCCAGAAGGGGTTCAAGAGCATAGCCGAAGCGGAAGCTAGTTACTTGAGGTTCACGCTAGCGCGAGAGAGGGATCGGAACCGGCGCCTCAAGAACTACTACATTATCGCGCTTTTGCTCATAGTGATTGCTATTCTCTTCTATATCTTAGTTTAGATATAGATGATGAAACATGTGTATGTGTTGAACATGCAGTTGCTTGTATTCGAGACATGTCACTTAATTTATATCGCTATATCAAGATTATGATAAGAGACGGCATCATTTGTGTTGGATGATGTGATAAGACTATTATGTGTATGATATGATGAGCATATTATATGTTTATGATATGACTACACTACTGTATAAAACCTGTACAAATACAGGGCAAATACGTAGTAAAAAAATACATGCAAAGTTAGCAGTAGCGCTGGCCTACAGAAAGCAGTAGCGCTTGAGGAGGACGGTTTAATTACATCACAAAGTTTCGTCATGCATAAATTCAAAGTTTCGTCATAGAGAAAGTAGTGACTAAACAGATACATTGTCATATATCATCAATCACTCCAACATGTCGTGCCATCCTTCCAAATCAGGGAGGAAGTCCCCGAGCAAAGTGGAAGGCTTCATGCCGAGACGCTGAGCGGCTACGCGTGTTCGGACGTCTTCCCGCGACATTTGCCCTTCTTCGTAGAACATCCCTGTTTTTTCGAGGACCTCCTTCATGATGACTTGGGCAAGTTCACGCTGAATGTGATAGAACTCAACTCGGAGTCGATGATCCGGTACATTTCCTAGTTTCTTGGCCCATTGCAGAATATCGGCATCACCGGATTTAGCTGACATGCGAAGGTTCTGGCGATCCCGTTTGTACTCCAGCATGTGGTGCATGACATAGAATCCATCACTGAGAAGTGCCTCTCGCTTGCTCGACGCAGCAGAAGTCGGTCTTATGGCTGAAGCAGGGCGCGCGATTCTTTGTCCTCTTGACCATGATCTCTCCACCCCGGTGGCCGTAGCTTAAGATAGCACTGTCGAGAACAGTCTTGATGTGGGTGTAATCCTTTTTCTTTATGTTCCTCGACGAGTCCAAGTAAAGAGTGTGGGAGAATCAGGGGGTAAAGAATGATGAGGACGGCGCGCCCCTCGCTGCACAAAATAAGTACACCTTAAATTAGCCTCCACGCGTGCAAATGAATGATTGAAATCGAAGAAAGGATATCCGCGGATGACTTATATGGGATGATAAGGAAGGAGAATTGTCTCCTTGTCCTTATTGGCGACCATGAAATCGACGATGTAGTTCCTCGCATATTCACGGTGCTTTGAGTAGACTGGCAAGAAGCCCTCGTGCATAAAGTACGGGTCAGCGACACAGATATGAGGTATTTGCTCGCGCCTGATGATGTAGTTCATGTACAAGGCATAAAGGCAGACGAACGTAAAATCCAGCTTTGTCATTTGAAACATGTCGAAGATGTAATCAAATCGGAGGAAGAACTTATCCGCGGGGAATGTGTGGACTTAGAACCTTTGCTGCGGCACGTTAACCACGTAGAGTGGGTATCCTGGATTTTTCGAGGCGATAAGGCTTTTCTCACTCAACAGCACATCGTCATGAAGTCTCCTTAGATCACCATCTATGGCCTCTAACGCTGCCTTAGGTAGGATCGGATCACCGGGGATATGGTATTTCACCGCAGCTTTGACAGGTATACGGTCTTTCATCCGAGGCTGAGGAGGCGGCTGGCTCATAGAAGCAGCTTTGCGGCATTAGGGCCTTTCTTCGGTCTCTTCCTATGCTTCTTTGGTTCCGGAAGTGAGCCTATCATACCGTCCCTGACCACCGCCCCCAGTGTTGTCGGGCTCGGCATTAATGCATGAGCTGCATGTTGTTGTTGCTGGGTTGAGGCGGCATATGAAGGCGTGTCCTACGATGATTGCAGGAAGAGAGACTTCTTGCAATCAGCCTTAAGACGATCCTGCTCCAGCAATTCAGGCATCAACTCATCACGCTCAAACCTTGAGTCATACTGCTGATCCATCAATCCTCCGTTGTCATAGCCGCCGGTATTGAGATACTGTAGAGGGTCATCATCCTCGTCCATGGCATCAGCCATTGCTTCTTCGACGGTGGCGACGTCATCAGCCACTAATGGAGCCTGATCTTCCTCACGCCGTCCGCTATCACCCAGCACGACAGGCGCCGCTAATTGGGTAGGTGGGGTGGTGGTGTTCATACCTTCCCGAGGCTGCTTGGTCGTTGGTGTGCTCCTGGCACCCTCCAGACGAAGGAGACACTTCGGCCACAATAGGACCCAACTCTTGCAATTGCCAAGCCGTGGAGGGGTCTCGTCATCATCTCCCCCTAGTGATACCGGAGGAGCCAAATTCTCGTAGCCTGCTTTGACACTGGCCACGGAAACCTTGAAGACGCCAGGGGGCATCGGCCGGCTGTGGAACAATTGTTCCTTCGGCTTCACTATCGTCGCCTTTCCCACATCCACCTTCTGGCCGCTGATGGTGTACAGTATGGTGCACAGGGTATCTTCAGCCTGCGAAGAAATGTCTGCGACGTGAGACATCCGAAAGGCAACGGAAACGGGAGATTATACATATATTGAAGAGGGCCGATGTGAAAGGTAGTTACCGTTAGGGCGTCGAGCTCAGCCAAAGACAAAGCCCCGCCGAGCACGCCAGAGATGGAGGACGGGCTGCTATGAGCAGGTGCGGGAGTAGGTTTGGGAGCGGGTGCGGGAGCAGGTGCTGATGCAACACTAAATGAGCTGCTCCCGACAAAGCTGGGAAGGGGAAAGTCTGGTGCCTCTTTATCTGGATTTTGCTTGGTCCAATTGATGACAACCGGAATCAAGGCACCAAAAGAAGATACCGTTTCCTCTCTTGCGTCAGCTACTGCTGCTTTGACTGCCTCGTTCAGCAACTCAGGTCGTATCGCTTCTTTGGTCTCAGCTGATTTCTTATCGACCGCAATCTCAACCTTCTTGTCGATGTTTATTTCGTTTAACCTCCATCTTTGCTTTCTCTCCTCGGCGTCCTCACGGTAGTAGTGCTTCCACGTGGCACCATCTCCGACACCGTGCACGCATCCATACGACGGCCGAGTGTCCACCGGGAGTCTTTTCAATACGTTCAAGGCCCAGTTGAAAGGGGTATCCCACTTGGGCCTCGCCAACGTCTCAGACAGCGAGTCGCTTTTGGCCGCAATCCCGTGCTGCTCTTTCTGCAAAAGGAACATGGATCATTTACAAATGTGACTAAACGTGCAGTCGAATTGATCAGAAGCTAAAGTAAGGTGGTAAATTAATAATTACCAGCAGTCTCATGAACTCCCTCGTGATCGCGTCAGTTTTGAAAACCTTCTTGACTGGGTCCCAATGATACCGGGCCCTGATGACGTCACGCTCCTGCGGGACGGTGAACTCCGCCAAGGGGTCTAGGAGCCCCAGAATTTCGCGTTCCGCGTCCTCCTTGGCCCATATTTTCCTCTTCCCCGCGTAACCACGGCTTCCGAGACGGTGGTACCCCATGTTCCTTTCTTGAAGCCCCTTCATGTACTCTTGACTTTTCTTTGGCAGCTTCGGCAACGCAAGCCTCTTTGAATATTTCGAACTGCTCCTCCGTAATTGTCGGATTATCCTCTAGAATCTTGGAGTAGGGTTCCTTTTGGACGATCATCCGATGTTTCACCCTTACTTTCCAGGCGAACAACGCACCGCTAAACTTGTCCATGGCTTTGTTGTTTATCTTCTTCACTGCCGGGTCATGCCACGATCGAGGATATTTGATTTCATCCTGGCCCGGGAACAAGAATCCCTGGTGCAGCTTCGTTAGGAGAAAGTTCTGCATATTTGATATCTTCCTTAAATTTTTGTCGTTGATGGTGGCAGTTTCCCGTAGGATGTAGCCTACTTGATTGCCGTAGCACATCCGCACATTCTCAGGCTCTGATGGCTCGAAGTTGCTGGGGTCCACCACCGTGACCACCATTCTAGTAGTGCCGAGCTAGTTTGGGCGCCGTATCCTCTTCGGTGGCGGTTCTTTACCAGCTAATTCGCCAGCATCGGCGCCGGTCTCGGCGATGGTGTCGGTGTCGGTGCCGGTGTCGGTTTCGGTGCAACCCTCGGATGTGACAGGGGGGTACTGCAACCGTTGTTGCTCGTCCAGATAGTTCAAATAGTTGTCTGTCGCCTCGTAGACGTTACAATTATCAGAACCCCCTCCTTCATCGTTGTTAGCCATGTTTTCTACGATTAAGTCTAGTCAATTAATTCTAGACCTAATAAAATGAATAATGACATAAAAAAAGGCCTATGTTTTGCCTGAATGTTGATTCATTCCCTTTGCGGCAAATCCCGGACACTCGATATGTCCTAGTTTCTAGCACAAGTCATGCCAAAATTCACGGAAAATTTCGGCATGACCTTTGCTAAAAAGTGGACAAATCGAGCGCCTGAAATTTGTCGGAATGGAAATGAATCAACATTCCGGCAAAACATAGGCCACTCGGAATCATTCCGTGCAAACAACAAAAGGCCACTTGGGCACAATCGAACCACTTCAATGTTGCATATAACAGGACCACTTAAGAACCTGTACATGAGCAACTACAAAAGTAGATATACATGAGCAAACACTATTGAGGAATTTGCATATAACATGACCACTTCAAATTTGCATCTCCTAGTGTTTGACACTTCAAGAAAATCTACACAAATCTCATGCTCTCTCAAACTCAACTCAAAAACCAAATATAGATGGATGAACCCTAGAAACCTAGAACCCTAGAACCTTTACATATTTCTGTCCTAATAAAAATTATGAACCCTAGAACTCAATTTCTGTCCTAAATTTCAAATTATGAACCCTAGAACTCAATTCAAATTATGTTCTAATAAAAATTTAGTAAAAATTAAGAACCTACTAGACTAGCAGCACTAATAGAAATTTATAATTTTATATTGAATTTTTTCTCTAAACTAAACCCTACTGGACTAGCAGCACTAATAGAAATTTATATTTTTATATTGAATTTTTTCTCTAAACTAAACCCTACTGCCCTAATTAACATCTAGTTAAACCTTACTGCCCTAACATTTCTAGTTAAACCCTACTACCCTAACCCTACTGTCCTAGTTACTTAAGCATCTACAAGTACTAGCTAATTTGATGAACCCTAACTAATTAGATGAACCCTAGCTACTTAAGCATCTACAACTACTTAAGCACCCTAGCTAGGCGGAGGTAGGGGAGGAGGAGGAGGAGGTGTAGGCGTGCTCACCTCGGGCGCCGGCGGAGGTAGGGAGAAGGAGGAGGCAGAGCGGCCGAGGGAGGGGGCGCGCGGCATCGAGGTCGGGGTCGGGGCTCGGGCGCGCGGCGAGGGAGGGCACCAGACGGCGTGCGGAGGGCGATGGGAGGGCGCGCGGAGGCTGACGGCGATGTAGGGCACGCAGAGGGCGACGGCGGTGACAACAGAGGAGTGGGGATTTGGGGGAGAACTGGCCGGGGGAGAAAGCCCGCGTCGGGGTTGTGTCAAACGTAGCGGTAGCGCTCGCTGGAAAACAACGCTATAGCTAAGTTAGCTATAGCGCAGGTATATAAAACGCGCTACTGCTATAGGAAGTAGCTATAGCGCTGGTCGAGAAAACGCGCTACCGCTATAGGAAGTAGCTATTGCTATTTATTTTCTTTTTCTTTTCTTTTTCTTTTCTTTTTTCCTTTTCCTTTTCCTTTTCTTTTTTACTTTTCTTTTTCCTTTTCTTTTCCTTTTCTTTTTCTTTTCCTTTTTCCTTTTCTTTTTCTTTTTCTTTTTCTCTTCCGAAAGTCGACCGAGAGCTGGAACCATATGTATATGCATGGTGGGAAGGCGATATATATTACATCATTTGACCGATGATGGTTAAGTGCGTATACAAAATAGGAACATTATATTACATCATTTGACCGATAACGGTTAAGTGCGTATACAAAATAGGAACATATATATTACATCATTTGATTGATAATGGTTTCTCAGCGTCAACGTTTATGTTTCTGAGTGAGCTTCTTTCCTTTCTTGTTCGCTGCCGAATAATTGAGCCCCTCGTAGTGACTTTTCCTTTTCCATGGAGTATGATTTTTCTTAGGTAATGTAGTCTTGCTTCTTCTTTTGAGATATGCTTCAGTGTCATCGTCATCTTCCCTCATCGGGTCGCCGTACTGGTCGTAGTCTTCCTCGATAGCGACCCCGTCCATTCCGACGATGCTCCTTTTGCCTCTCCTCACGACATGTGACGACCCCCGGCTCAATCGTGCACTAATCATACACGCAAACATGCACGATCAAGCACAGGGACTCATGGGAAGATATCACAACACAACTCTAACACAAATAAACGGAGATCCACAATATTACAGACCAGGGATCTGAAGATCCGAATACATAAGTCAGTCATACAAATATTATCTGAGTACAGACATAGTTAGACAAGTTTTGCCTTAAGAAGGCTAGCACAAACAACGACTCTAGATCGAAAGGCGTTGGCCTCCTGCCTGGGAGCCTCCGATCCTACTCCTGGTCGGCTGGCTCGATCCAGTAGTACGTGCCCTCTGGACCCTCCTGGTAGTAAGCTCCTGTGGTGGCATCTGGCTCCGGGACTCCATCGTCTGATGTATCATCAAGGTGGGGTATGGGGAAAAGAGAAAGTAAAGCAACAGTGAGTACTCATCTGAAGTACTCAGCAAGCAAGGATCTATACTACATATGCAACATTATCAATGGAGAAAGGCTGTATATGTGGACTGGGCTGCAGAAATGCCAGAATAGAGAGAAGGCCTAGTCCTATCGAAGACTAGCATCTTCACGAAGCCATCATCTTGCAGCAGTAGAAGAGAGTAGAATAGCATTTTATTTAACAAACATGTTGAAGCAAAGCCTAGAGATCCTTCCTCGACTCCCAGCGAGAAAGCGATCCCGAAGCTTCAATTAAGTAACAAGTATCCAGTTCAAGTAGTAGATCGGGATACACAAACTGAGCGTCCTTTACCGTAGGACCGGCTATCGATAGATTATTCATCCCAGCAGGGGTGCACTACTGTTACCCAACACGCTCGATCAACTCTGGTCGGACACACTTGCTGGGTAATGCCCGGGCTCGGAAGATCAACACGAAGCAGCGCCCTACCTATGCTCAGCAGAGAGGTCAGCACGCCGGACTAACCTATGCACCCAGAGGTCTTGGGCCATCGCCCTGGGCACCCTGCGTGTTGCGTGGCTGGCCGGGGTGCAGGCGCGACACTGAACTCGTCAGTGAAGTATCCAGCCCAGTCCCGGCGATCAGCCCGCACGGTGAATCGTGACGTCTGACGAGCTTTCGGGAGAAACGTACATCGCAGAGGGCCCCAAAACCATTATCCTGCGTGATGGTAGTGCGTATAGGGCACGTCGACCCACTCAGATCACACACCCAAATCCGATATGCTGATTTAGTAACACGCGGAGACGTTCAGAGTTTCTGAAGCTCCGCCACAATATCACACTCGAGTGCCCTTCCGGCACACCCGACATCGTAGATCCCCAGCGGGTACCCACCAGGGTGGACCCGCCTATAACGAAGGTCAAAGTAACCGTGTGGTCATAACATCAAGGGGGAAACCCGAGGAATCACCCTCGGTGAATTCCACTCGATGAAATCATCAAGGTGAACGTATGAGGCATCACCCTCGAGGTTCACACTGAGGGGTTGCACGACAGAGTCGTATCGGAAGTGGAGAAGCAGGAATCACCCTCGATGACCACGACCGAACAGCTACACTGCGGAGTATTCATCAGGAGTGTGTTACGAGGTATCACCCTCGGCACTCGATAGTTACTATGCAGAGTCGTACAACTAAGGGGGGGTGTGAAGTGAGGTGTCGGTCTCTGGTCGACGATCATGTTGATCGAGTCGTCGATGATCAAGCAGGGGCAACAAGGGTAAGGTGGTGGGGGTCACTGATGGTTCACTACCAACCTATACTAAACAGTTTATCATAGGCAGGTAAGGTAACAATGAACAGGTTACAACAGCAGGCTATGCATCAGAATAGGAGCATACATTAACAGTAGCAAAATCTAATGCAAGTAGGAGAAATGGAATGGGCGATATCTGGATGCTCAAGGGGGGGGGGCTTGCCTGGTTGCTCTGGCAAGAGAGAGGGATCGTCAACGGGCTGCTCGTCGGTAGTGTAGTCGTACCCAGGTGCAGCGTCGTCGGTCTCGGCGTCTATCGAGAGAGAAGGAGGGGGAGAGAAACAATAAATTCACGGCAAAAATGCAAACAATATGCATGACATGTCTAAATGATATGCCGGGGTGTTCTACTGCCTAACTAAATGATTTAGTTAATTTAGGAATTTATTCGGATTCATTTAATTAAAGTTGGGCACTACTCATTTATCGAAATCGGTCTAAAAGTTCAATGTTCATATAGCTAGAGGCATCTGACGGGAATACGGAGGGCGTATTCGGGTTCGTATCGGAATTCTGAGCAAGTTTCATGTATAAATTATTTTCATTGGAGTTACGGTTTATTTAATATGATTTTCTAAAGTTTTAAACATTTTCTGAATTTAATTATTTATTTAAATTCAAAATTATCCGAAACAGTGTATGCTGACGTCATCATGACATCAGCATGACGTCAGTAGTCAACCTGACAGGTGGGGTCCACCTGTCATACTCTGTTTAGTTTAATTAGGGTTTAGCTAATTAATTACTGTTTAATTATACTAACTAATTAATTAGATTAACTTAATCAGAGTTAATTAATTCACTAATTAACTAATTAATTAATTAATTCTATTAATTCATTTTTATTTTCTTTTTATTTTTAAAATGTTCTGGGCCGTGAACCCGTTCGGTCAGTGGCTCAGGGGCTTGGGCCCCACCTGGCAGTGGCCCAGGAGGCCACAGCGGGCACATGCGTCGGTCGCGAGCGCGGCCACGAGCGGGCGCGCGGCGGGACGGAGCAGAGGCCGTGGCGAGGCGCGGCGAGCGCGCGCAGGACGCCGATGCGAGCCGCGGGAGAGTGATGGGGCGCGTGCGTTCGCAGCAGCTGCAGCCGTTGCAGCAGCGGCAGCAGGGGGGTGGCCGAGGTCAGGGGCCAGAGGGAGGCCGTCGGTGAGGAGAGGGGCGCAGGTGAGCAGCGGCCGCTGCAGCTGCAGGGCAGCAGCAGTGCGAGGCGAGTGGCGCGGGCGCGAGTGCCGGGCGGCGCGGGCGCGCGGTGACTGGGGGAGCGGGCGCGGCGTCGGGCGCGCGGACGAGCGCACGGGCGAGGGGCGACGGCGCGTGAGCGGGGAGGGGGGGAAGTGGAGGCCGGGCCTCACCGGCGTTTGTGGGGAAAAGGCAGCGGGCTCGGGGTCGGCCGGCGATGGAGACCGGCGAGGGGGATGTCGGGGACGGGCGTGGGGCAGCGCAGGCGAGCGCGGCATCGACGGGATCCGGGGCGGCGAGCGCTGGGGCGTGCCGGGAAGGAGGCGAGGCGGGGACCAGGCCGGCGACGGCGACGAGGGCGGTCCGTCCCCTTCGATCCAGATCGGATCGAGAGGAGGGAGCGAGGGGGGGGGGGGGAAGTTGGGGTGGGGGGGTGCTAGGGTTTCGGTGCGGGGAGGGGCAGGCCATATAGGCCAGGGGGCGCGGGTGGGCCGGCTGGCTGGGCTATGGCCCAGTTGGGCCAGGGGGGGGGTTCATTTTCTTTTTATTTTTGTATTTTGTTTTATTTCCTTTTTCTTATTTCTTTTCTTTTCTGTTTGCAAAATGTTTGAGCACCCAAATGAATTTTGTAAAAAGTGTGAGCTAGTCCTTAAATATCAGTGCATTATACCCTAACACCAAAAACTAGTTTGGGCAAAACATCATTTCATATTTGATCTAGATTAATTAAAAGGTTATTAAATATTATTTCCAGACACTGTTAAAAGAGGTTTGGGTCACCTAATTAATTTATTGATTGTTGGTTACAATTTTAGAATAGCCTCTGTAATATTTATTATTTAATGAACATTTTAGTTCCTATGTTGAACAACTTTTATTTTCCACTTTCATTCAAATTTGAATTTGAGTTAGGAGTTAAAATGCAATATGATGCTAATAATGATCATGCACTGTTAAACTCGCTGACTTGTCATTATCAAAAGTGATTACTGTGGCTAATGACATGGGGTGTTACAATTCTCCTCATCTATCAAGAATTCTCGTCCCGAGAATTAAGAGGAAGACTGGAAGAAAGAGGGGTATTCTTCGCGAAGACGATCCTCGCGTTCCCAAGTGGCTTCATCTTCAGAATGATTTGACCACTGAACCTTGAGGAATTTGATCGACTTCTGACGAGTTCGGCGTTCAGCTTGATCAAGAATACGGATGGGATGTTTTGGATAAGACAGATCTTCCCGTAATTCAAGCACTTCATGATCCACAGCTCGAACAGGATCCTTGAAGCAGCGACGGAGTTGGGATACATGAAAGACATCATGTACCTGAGAAAGATTTGGCGGCAATTGCAACTGATATGCCACTTCTCCTCGACGGGCAAGAATACGGAACGGGCCAATGTAGCGAGGAGCTAACTTGCCTTTGATTCCGAACCGATGAGTGCCTTTCAATGGGGTGACGCGAAGGTAGGCTTGCTCGCCAGGCTAATAGACCATTTCCTGGTGCTTTCGGTCATAGTTGCTCTTCTGACGAGACTGAGCAGTTTTCAGATGTTCACGGACAATGTGGACTTGTTCTTCAGCTTGTTGGATAATGTCCGGTCCGACGAGTGAGCGTTCCCCAGTTTCTGACCAACTCAGAGGGGTTCGACACTTACGTTCTTAAAGAACTTCAAACGGTGCCATCTTCAAACTAGCCTGATAGCTATTATTGTAAGAGAATTCGGCATACGGGAGTGATTCTTCCCATTTCTTACCGAAGGAGATGACGCAAGCTCGAAGCATATCTTCAAGCACTTGATTAACTCATTCAACTTGACCGTGTGACTGAGGGTGAAAAGCGGTGCTGAAAGACAGATGAATTCCCATAGCTTATTGGAAACTATTCCATAATCTGGAGGTGAAGAGGCTGCCACGATCAGAACTGATCTCCAACGGAACACCATGGAGTGACACAATTCAGGAAACATACAAGTCTGCTAACTGGCTAGCAGTGATTGTCTCCTTAACTGGTAGAAAGTGAGCAACCTTTGAGAATAGGTCAATGACGACAAAAATAGCATCATGACCCTTCTGAGATCTGGGAAACCAGTAATGAAATCCATTTGGACCTTGTCCCATTTCCATTCAGGAATTTCAAGGGGTTGCAGAGTTCCAGCAGGCCTTTGATGTTCTGCTTTAATGCGTCGGCAGACGTCACACTCAGAAACATAACGAGCAATATCTTGCATCATATTAGGCCACCAGTATCTCTGACAAATGTCACGGTACATCTTTGTGCTACCAGGATGAATTGACAGAGGAGTGTCATGAGCTTCCTTCATAACGTGTTCTCTCTCATCCTTGAACTTGGGTACGAAGAGACGGTGTTGGAAGAATAGGATCCCATCATCATCAAGATGGAATTCCGACGGCTTTCTTTTTTTGAGGTATTGCTTGATCCTTTCAACTGAAGGAAATATGCCCTAGAGGCAATAATAAAGTTATTATTTATTTCCTTATTTCATGATAAATGTTTATTATTCATGCTAGAATTGTATTAACCGGAAACATAATACATGTGTGAATACATAGACAAACAGAGTGTCACTAGTATGCCTCTACTTGACTAGCTCGTTGATCAAAGATGGTTATGTTTCCTAACCATAGACATGAGTTGTCATTTGATAAACGGGATCACATCATTAGGACAATGATGTGATTGACTTGACCCATTCCGTTAGCTTAGCACTTGATCGTTTAGTACGTTGCTATTGCTTTCTTCATGACTTATACATGTTCCTATGACTATGAGATTATGCAACTCCCGTTTACCGGAGGAACACTTTGTGTGCTACCAAACGTCACAACGTAACTGGGTGATTATAAAGGTGCTCTACAGGTGTCTCCGAAGGTACTTGTTGAGTTGGCGTATTTCGAGATTAGGATTTATCTCTCCGATTGTCGGAGAGGTATCTCTGGGCCCACTCGGTAATGCACATCACTATAAGCCTTGCAAGCATTGTAACTAATGAGTTGGTTGCGGGATGATGTATTACGGAACGAGTAAAGTGACTTGCCGGTAACGAGATTGAGCTAGGTATTGAGATACCGACGATCGAATCTTGGGCAAGTAACATACTGATGACAAAGGGAACAACGTATGTTGTTATGCAGTTTGACCGATAAAGATCTTCGTAGAATATGTAGGAACCAATATGAGCATCCAGGTTCCGCTATTGGTTATTGACTGGAGACGTGTCTCGGTCATGTCTACATAGTTCTTGAACCCGTAGGGTCCGCACGCTTAAAGTTCTGTGACGATTTGTATTATGAGTTTATGTGTTTTGATGTACCGAAGGTAGTTCGGAGTCCCGGATGAGATCGGGGACATGACGAGGAGTCTCGAAATGGTCGAGATGTAAAGATCGGTATATTGGACGACTATATTCGGACATCGGAAAGGTTCCGAGTGGTTCGGGTATTTTTTGGAGTACCGGGGAGTTACGGGAATACGGGGAAGAAGTATATGGGCCTTATTGGGCTTTAGGGGAGAGAGAGAGAGGCAGGCCGCCCCCCCCCCCCCCCCAAGGCCTAGTCCGAATTGGACTAGGGGGAGGGGCTGCGCCCCCTCCTTCCTTCTCTTCTCTCTTCCCCTTCCTTCTCTCCTACTCCTACTACTTGGAAGGGGGGGGAATCCTACTCCTGGTGGGAGTAGGACTCCTCCAGGGCGGGCCATAGCTAGGCCGGCCCTCTCCCCTCCTCCACTCCTTTATATACGTGGCCAGGGGGCACCTCATAGACACAACAATTGATCATTGATCTCTTAGCCGTGTGCGGTGCCCCCCTCCATCATAATCCACCTTGATCATATCGCAGCGGTGCTTAGGCGAAGCCCTACGTCGGTAGCATCATCATCACCGTCACCACGCCGTCGTGGTGACGAAACTCTCCTGTGAAGCTTTGCTGGATCGGAGCTCGTGGGACGTCATCAAGTTGAACGTGTGCTGAACTCGGAGGTGCCGTGCGTTCGGTACTTGGATCGGTCGGATCGTGAAGACGTACGACTACATTAACCGCATTGTGCTAACGCTTCCGCTTTCGGTCTACGAGGGTACGTGGACACACTCTCCCCTCTCGTTGCTATGCATCACCATGATCCTGTGTGTGCGTAGGAAATTTTTGAAATTACTACGTTCCCCAACAGTGGCATCCGAGCCTGGTTTTATGCGTAGATGTTATATGCACGAGTAGAACACAAGTGAGTTGTGGGCGATATAAGTCATACTGCTTACCAGCATGTCACACTTTGGTTCGGCGGTATTGTTGGATGAAGCGGCCCGGACCGACATTACGCGTACGCTTACACGAGACTGGTTTTACCGCCGTGCTTTGCACACAGGTGACTAGCGGGTGTCAGTTTCTCCAACTTTAGTTGAACCGAGTGTGGCTACGCCCGGTCCTTGTGAAGGTTAAAACAGCACTAACTTGACGAACTATCGTTGTGGTTTTGATGCGTAGGTAAGAACGGTTCTTGCTCAGCCCGTAGCAGCCATGTAAAACTTGCAACAACAAAGTAGAGGACGTCTAACTTGTTTTTGCAGAGCATGTTGTGATGTGATATGGTCAAGACATGATGCTATATTTTATTGTATGAGATGATCATGTTTTGTAACTGAGTTATCGGCAACTGGCAGGAGCCATATGGTTGTCGCTTTATTGTATGCAATGCAATCGCCCTGTAATTGCTTTACTTTATCACTAAGCGGTAGCGATAGTCGTAGAAGCAATAGTTGGCGAGACGACAACGATGCTACGATGGAGATCAAGGTGTCGCGCCAGTGACGATGGTGATCATGACGGTGCTTCGGAGATGGAGATCACAAGCACAAGATGATGATGGCCATATCATATCACTTATATTGATTGCATGTGATGTTTATCCTTTATGCATCTTATTTTGCTTTGTTTGACAGTAGCATTATAAGATGATCTCTCACTAAATTTCAAGGTAAAAGTGTTCTCCCTGAGTATGCACCGTTGCCAAAGTTTGTTGTGCCGAGACACCACATGATGATCGGGTGTAATAAGCTCAACGTTCATCTACAACGAGTGCAAGCCAGTTTTGCACACGCAGAATACTCGGGTTAAACTTGACGAGCCTAGCATATACAGATGTGGCCTCGGAACACTGAGACCGAAAGGTCGAGCGTGAATCATATAGTAGATATGATCAACATAGTGATGTTCACCATTGAAAACTACTCCATTTCACGTGATGATCGGTTATGGTTTAGTTGATTTGGATCACGTGATCACTTAGATGATTAGAGAGATGTCTATCTAAGTGGGAGTTCTTGAGTAATATGATTAATTGAACTTTAATTTATCATGAACTTAGTCCTGGTAGTATTTGCAAATTATGTTGTAGATCAATAGCTCGCGTATAGCTCCCCTGTTTTATTTTTGATATGTTCCTAGAGAAAACTAAGTTGAAAGATGATAGTAGCAATGATGCGGACTGGTTCCGTGATCTGAGGATTATCCTCATTGCTGCACAGAAGAATTATGTCCTTGATGCACCGCTAGGTGATAGACCTATTGCAGGAGCAGATGCAAACGTTATGAACGTTTAGCAAGCTCGATGTGATGACTACTTGATAGTTTAGTGCGCCATGATTTACGGCTTAGAATCGGGACTTCAAAAACGTTTTGAACGCCACGGAGCGTATGAGATGTTCCAAAGAGATGAAATTGGTATTTCAGACTCATGCCCGTGTCGAGAGGTATGAGACCTCTGACAAGTACTTTGCCTACAAGATGGAGGAGAATAGCTCAATCAGTGAGCATGTGCTCAGAATGTTTGAGTACTATAGTTGCTTGAATCAAGTGGGAGTTGATCTTCCGGATAAGATAGTAATTGACAGAATTCTCTAGTCACTATCACCAAGTTACTGGAACTTCGTGATGAACTATAATATGCAAGGGATGACAAAAACGATTCCCGAGCTCTTCGTGATGCTGAAATCAACGAAGGTAGAAATCAAGAAAGAGCATCAAGTTGTTGATGGTTAACAAGATCACTAGTTTCAAGAAAAGGGCAAAGGAAAGAAGGGGAACTTCAAGAAGAATAGCAAGCAAGTTGCTACTCCCGGGAAGAAGCCCAAGTCTGGACCTAAGCCTGAAACTGAGTGCTTCTACTGCAAAGGGACTGGTCACTGGAAGTGGAACTGCCCCAAGTATTTGGCGGATAAGAAGGATGGCAAAGTGAACAAAAGTATATTTGATATACATGTTATTGATGTGTATTTTACTAGTGTTCATTGTAGCCCCTAGGTATTTGATACTGGTTCAGTTGCTAACATTAGTAACTCGAAACAGGAGTTGCAAAATGAACAGAGACTATTTAATGACGTGGTGACGATGTGTGTTGGAAGTGATTCCAAGGTTGATAAGATCACCATCGCACACTCCCTCTATTTTCGGGATTAGTGTTGAACCTAAATAAATGTTATTTGGTGTTTGCATTGAGCATGAATATGATTGGATCATGTTTATTGCAAAATAAATGTTATTTGGTGTTTGCGTTGAGCATGAATATGATTGGATCATGTTTATTGCAATACGGTTATTCATTTAAGTCAGAGAATAATTGTTGTTCTGTTTACATGAATAAAAACCTTCTATGGTCATACACCCAATGTAAATGGTTTATTTAATCTTGATCGTAGTGATACACATATTCATAATATTGAAACCAAAAGATGCAAAGTTAGTAATGATAGTGCAACTTATTTGTGGCACTGCCGTTTAGGTCATATTGGTGTAAAGCGCATGAAGAAACTCCATACTGATGGACTTTTGGAATCACTTGATTATGAATCATTTGATGCTTGCGAACCATGCCTCATGGGCAAGATGACTAAAACTCCATTCTCTGGAACAATGGAGCGAGCTACGGACTTATTGGAAATAATACATACCGATGTATGCGGTCCGATGAGTATTGAGGCTCGCGGCGGGTATCGTTATTTTCTGACCTTCACAGATGATTTGAGCAGATATGGGTATATCTACTTAATGAAACACAAGTCTGAAATGTTTGAAAACTTCAAAGAATTTCAGAGTGAAGTAGAAAATCATCGTAACAAGAAAATAAAGTTTCAACGATCTGATCGCGGAGGCAAATATTTGAGTTACGAGTTTGGTCTTCATTTAAAATGTGGAATAGTTTCACAACTCATGCCACCTGGAACACCACAGCGTAATGGTGTGTCCGAACATCGTAACCGTACTTTAATAGATATGGTGCAATCTATGATGTCTCTTACCGATTTACCACTATCGTTTTGGGGTTATGCATTAGAGACAGCTGCATTCACGTTTAATAGGGCACCATCTAAATCCGTTGAGACGACACGGTATGAACTGTGGTTTGTCAAGAAACCTAAGCTGTCGTTTCTTAAAGTTTGGGGCTGCGATGCTTATGTGAAAAAGCTTCAGCCTGATAAGCTCGAACCCAAATCGGAGAAGTGTGTCTTCATAGGATACCCAAAATAAACTGTTGGGTACACCTTCTATCACAGATCCGAAGGCAAGATATTTGTTGCTAAGAATGGATCCTTTCTAAGAGAAGGAGTTTCTCTCGAAAGAAGTGAGTGGGAGGAAAGTAGAACTTGATGAGGTAGTGGTACCTTCTCTTGAATTGGAAAGTAGTTCATCACAGAAATCAGTTCCAGTGATGCCTACACCAATTAGTGAGGAAGCTAATGATGATGATCATGAAACTTCAGATCAAGTTACTACAGAACCTCGTAGGTCAACCAGAGTACGTTCCGCTCCAGAGTGGTACGGTAATCCTGTTCTGGAAGTCATGTTACTAGACCATGACGAACCTACGAACTATGAGGAAGCGATGATGAGCCCAGATTCCACGAAATGGCTTGAGGCCATGAAATCTGAGATGGGATCCATGTATGAGAACAAAGTATGGACTTTGGTTGACTTGCCCGATGATTGGCAAGCCATAGAAAATAAATGGATCTTCAAGAGGAAGACGGATGCTGATAGTAGTGTTACTATCTACAAAGCTAGACTTGTCGAAAAAGGTTGTTGACAAAGTTCAAGGAGTTGACTACGATGAAACTTTCTCACCCGTAGCGATGCTTAAGTCCGTCCGAATCATGTTAGCAATTGCCGCATTTTATGATTATGAAATTTGGCAAATGGATGTAAAGACTGCATTCCTGAATGGATTTCTGGAAGAAGAGTTGTATATGATGCAACCTGAAGGTTTTATCGATCCAAAGGATGCTAACAAAGTGTGCAAGCTCCAGCGATCCATCTATGGACTGGTGCAAGCATCTCGGAGTTGGAATATACGCTTTGATGAGTTGATCAAAGCATATAGTTTTATACAGACTTGCGGTGAAGCCTGTATTTACAAGAAAGTGAGTGGGAGCACTACAGCATTTCTGATAAGTATATGTGAATGACATATTGTTGATCGGAAATAATGTAGAATTTTCTGGAAAGCATAAAGGAGTATTTGAAAGGAGTTTTTCAAAGAAAGACCTCGGTGAAGCTGCTTACATATTGAGCATCAAGATATATAGAGATAGATCAAGACGCTTGATAAGATTTTTCAATGAGTACATACCTTGACAAAGTTTTTGAAGTAGTTCAAAATGGAACAGTCAAAGAAGGAGTTCTTGCCTGTGTTTTA
The DNA here is from genome assembly GCA_011799875.1 of Thinopyrum elongatum. Lineage (NCBI taxonomy): Eukaryota > Viridiplantae > Streptophyta > Magnoliopsida > Poales > Poaceae > Thinopyrum > Thinopyrum elongatum. Next base: position 458,999,888 of record CM022297.1, read on the forward strand.
AGGTGTGAAGTTGAGTGAAGGCTCAAAACCCGACCACGGCAGAAAATAGAAAGAGAATGAAAAGTCATTCCCTATGCCTCAGTCATAGGTTCTATAAAGTATGCTATGCTGTGTAACAGATCTATTATATACCCTACATTGAGTTTGGCAAGGGAGTACAATAGTGACTAGGAGTAGATCACTGGACAGCGGTCAAAATTATCCTTAGTGGAATACGGATATATTTCTCGATTATGGAGGTGCCAAAAGGTTCGTCGTAAAGGGTCACATCGATAAAAGTTTTGACACTGATCCAGATGACTCTAAGTCTCAATCTGGATACATATTGAAAGTGGGAGCAATTAGCTAGAGTAGCTCCGTGCAGAGCATTGTTGACATAGAAATTTGCAAAATACATACGGATCTGAATTTGGCAGACCCATTGACTAAACTTCTCTCACAAGCAAAACATGATCACACCTTAGTACTCTTTGGTTGTTAATCACATGGCGATGTGAACTAGATTATTGACTCTAGTAAACCCTTTGGGTGTTGGTCACATGACAATGTGAACTATGGATATTAATCACATGGTGATGTGAGCTGTTGGTGTTAAATCACATGGCGATGTGAACTAGATTATTGACTGTAGTGCAAGTGGGAGACTGAAGGAAATATGCCCTAGAGGCAATAATAAAGTTATTATTTATTTCCTTATTTCATGATAAATGTTTATTATTCATGCTAGAATTGTATTAACCGGAAACATAATACATGTGTGAATACATAGACAAACAGAGTGTCACTAGTATGCCTCTACTTGTCTAGCTCGTTGATCAAAGATGGTTATGTTTCCTAACCATAGACATGAGTTGTCATTTGATAAACAAGATCACATCATTAGGACAATGATGTGATTGACTTGACCCATTCCGTTAGCTTAGCACTTGATCGTTTAGTACGTTGCTATTGCTTTCTTCATGACTTATACATGTTCCTATGACTATGAGATTATGCAACTCCCGTTTATCGGAGGAACACTTTGTGTGCTACCAAACATCACAATGTAACTGGGTGATTATAAAGGTGCTCTATAGGTGTCTCCGAAGGTACTTGTTGAGTTGGCGTATTTCGAGATTAGGATTTGTCACTCCGATTGTCGGAGAGGTATCTCTGGGCCCACTCGGTAATGCACATCACTATAAGCCTTGCAAGCATTGTAACTAATGAGTTAGTTGCGGGATGATGTATTACGGAACGAGTAAAGAGACTTGCCGGTAACGAGATTGAGCTAGGTATTGAGATACCGACGATCGAATCTCGGGCAAGTAACATACCGATGACAAAGGGAACAACGTATGTTGTTATGCCGTTTGACCGATAAAGATCTTCATAGAATATGTAGGAACCAATATGAGCATCCAGGTTCCGCTATTGGTTATTGACCGGAGACGTGTCTCGTTCATGTCTACATAGTTCTCGAACCCGTATGGTCCGCACGCTTAAAGTTCTGTGACGATTTGTATTATGAGTTTATGTGTTTTGATGTACCAAAGGTAGTTCGGGGTCCCGGATGAGATCGGGGACATGACGAGGAGTCTCGAAATGGTTGAGATGTAAAGATTGATATATTGGACGACTATATTCGGACATCGGAAAGGTTCCGAGTGGTTCGGGTATTTTTTGGAGTACCAGGGAGTTACGGGAATACGGGGAAGAAGTATATGGGCCTTATTGGGGTTTAGGGGAGAGAGAGAGAGGCAGGCCGCGCGCCCCCCCCAAGGCCTAGTCTAAATTGGACTAGGGGGAGGGGCTGCGCCCCCTCCTTCGTTCTCTTCTCTCTTCCCCTTCCTTCTCTCCTACTCCTACTACTTGGAAGGGGGGGAATCCTACTCCCGGTGGGAGTAGGACTCCTCCAGGGCGCGCCATAGCTAGGCCGGCCCTCTCCCCTCCTCCACTCCTTTATATACGTGGCCAGGGGGCACCCCATAGACACAACAATTGATCATTGATCTCTTAGCCGTGTGCGGTGCCCCCCTCCACCATAATCCACCTTGATCATATCGCAGCGGTGCTTAGGCGAAGCCCTATGTCGGTAGCATCATCATCACCGTCACCACGCCGTCGTGCTGACGAAACTCTCCTGTGAAGCTTTGCTGGATCGGAGCTCACGGGACGTCATCGAGTTGAACGTGTGCTGAACTCGGAGGTGCCGTGCGTTCGGTACTTGGATCGGTCGGATCGTGAAGACGTACGACTACATTAACCGCGTTGTGCTAACGCTTCCGCTTTCGGTCTACGAGGGTACGTGGACACACTCTCCCCTCTCGTTGCTATGCATCACCATGATCCTGTGTGTGCGTAGGAAATTTTTGAAATTACTACGTTCCCCAACATCAACTTCAGAGTCATACCGTTGCATAGTCTTAATGTTGTGTTCTAAATCTAGTTCAACAACCAGGGTATTGAGATAACCCTGTGGAACAATATGAAGGTTCAATTTGCGAAGCTCTTCATAAAGAACAGGTTGCGTTTCCTGAACCATAAGATTGCTGCAATAAGCCTTACGACTCAAAGCATCGGCCATTACATTAGCCTTGCCAGGGGTGTATGAGATATTCATATCATAATCGGCAATTGTTTCGAGCCATCTTTGTTGACGATGTTCAGATCTGGTTGAGTATATAAATACTTCAAACTTTGATGATCCGTGTATATCTCGCAACAATTACCGAGAAGGTAATGTCGCCATAGCTTCAAGGCATAAATAACCGCAGAAAGTTCAAGGTCATGCACTAGATAATTTTCTTCATGAGGACGCAAGTGTCGAGAGGCATAAGCAATCACTTTACGCTCTTGCATTAGGACACAGCCTAATCCTTGAAGAGATGCATCACAGTATATCACGAAATCCTTTTGGGAATCCGGGGGTGCTAGTACTGGGGCAGATGTTAACTTATCTTTTAATGTCTGAAAGCTTTCTTGACATTTTTCTGTCCACTCAAATTTAACACCTTTGTGAAGCAGATTTGTCAATGGTTTTGCAATCTTGGAAAAGTTCTCAACAAATCGACGGTAGTAACTAGCAAGTCCGAGAAAACTTCTGACTTGTTTGACATTCTTTGGGGGATTCCAGTCAAGAATAGCCTGAACTCGTTCGGGGTTAACAGCAATTCCATCCTTGGAAATCACATGACCAAGATAGGTCACTTCAGATAACCAAAATTCGCATTTAGAATACTTGGCATACAACTGGTGTTCTCGAAGCCTCTCCAGAACAAGGCGGAGATGTTCGGCATGTTCTTCTTTATTCTTGGAATATATAAGGATATCATCTAAATAAACCACGACGAATTTGTCGAGGTAATCCATGAAGATATAGTTCATCAACCGGGAGAAAGTTGCTGGAGCTTTGGTTAAACCAAATGACGTGATGGTGTACTCATATGAGCCATATCGAGTAACACAGGCAGTCTTCGGGATATCCTCTTCACGAACACGGATCTGATGATAACCCAACCTCAAGTCGAGTTTCGAGAAGACAGAGGATCCAGCAAGCTAATCATAAAGATCATTGATCCGGGGTAGTGGGTATTTATTCTGGATTGTGGCTTGGTTAATGGGCCGATAATCCTGAACCAATCGGTTAGTTCCATCCTTCTTCTTAACGAAGAGTGAAGGTGCTCCCCAAGCAGAGGAACTGGGGCGGATGAAACCTTTCCTAAGTGACTTGTAGATTTCTTCCTTAAGCTCGAGAAGGTGGTGCGGAGGCATCTTATAAGGACGCTTGGCAATAGGGACAGTGCCAGGCTTCAAGTCAATGACAAACTCGACAGCTCTAGCCGGGGGTATTCCTGGAAGTTCCTTTGGAAAGACGTCCGGAAAATCTCGAATGACAGGAACGTTCTCGATTCCTTCCAGAGGTGAGGCATTCAAAGCATTCAGAACATATATCTGAGCTTCAGCGTCCCGTGTAATGCGGGCGGTATAGTTCACTATCTCATCGGAGGGGTGAAGAAGTTGGATAACTTTAGTGGCACAATTGATCGAAGCAATGTGAGCTTTCAACCAATCCATTCCAAGGATGAGGTCTATGGTGGAAGACTTTAGGATAATGGGCGAAACAAGGAATTCTAATCCCTTAATTTCAACGGGAACATTGTGTGCCATCATAGTGGTTTGACACTAACCTCCAGGGGTGCGGATAACTACTGGCAGATTCATCTTTTGAAATGCAATGTCATGCGACAATGCAAATGCTTCTGACATGAATGAATGCGATGCTCCTGAATCAAATAATACAGAAGCGGGTACTGAGTTAACGAAAAGGGTACCCATCACAGTAGTGGGTTGATCCTGGACTTCTTCAATATCAATGTTGTAAGCGTGTCCACGACCATGTGCAGCAGACCCAGTATTATAGTTGTGGGTCTGATTGTTGCCACGACCATTGCCACGGCCAGTACGAGGAAAAGCCAACTGATTCTGAGTCTGGCGGCAGTCTTTAGCCTGGTGACCTGGTTTGCGGCACTTGAAGCACAGACCATCTTCAGGACGAAGAGGAGCATTGTTTTGAATAGCTTGAGCTCTTGGCTACCTCGGCGGGGGAGGAGGCAGACGTGGTGCAGCATAGTTGTTCTTTGGCGCAGGGGCATTTGGACGGAACACGTTGTTGGGAATCCAGACTTGATGCTTCTGTGTTGAGCCCGAAGATGAGCCAGCATCACGATAGCGCTTCTGCGAGTCCTTGTGTTTCATCTGAGCGGTCTCAACCAGAATAGCCTTGTTCACAAGAGTAGAAAAGTCGTTGAAGTCTTGAGGAGCAAGGGCAAGCTCGAGGTCTGGGTGTAGTCCATTACGGAACCTCTCTTGTCTACGGGCATCCGTGGCGATGTCTTCTTCAGCATAGCGGGAGAGGTCTAGAAATTCCCGCTGATAAGCTTCGACGGTCTTGTTGCCCTGAGTGAGGTTGCGGAACTGGGTCTTCATCCGTTCCATTATTGCTGAGGGATATAACGGGCACGGAAAGCAGCCTGGAATTCATACCAGGTAACCACTGTTCCAACAGGCAGTGTACGCTTGTGTGTGTCCCACCATTGAGCAGCGGGGCCTTTTAAGAAAAAGGCCGCGAAGTTGACGACGTTGGCAGGGGCGACATTAGCAGACTCCATCTCGTGAGTGATGTCGCGGAGCCAGTCATCAGCATCCATTGGCTTGTCAGAGTTGCGGAACTGAGTGGGGTTGAGTCGCATAAACTCTGTCAAAGTTATTGAGGCGGGGTTCTGGTTCTGGTTGTTCTGATGCGGAAACTGAGCCATGATCCCAGTCATGAACTGGCGGTTGAGCTCGAATTGTTGGATCATAGCTGCCATATAGTCTGGCAGTGGTGGGTGTTCAGGGGTACCACGACCACGACCACCTGGTCTAACCATCCTGCTAAGTATCAACAGGGGGTAGTTTAGTAAAAGCAATTGCGAGTGTTTAGCGACAAGCATGATGTAACTCGACAACAATTTAAGCAGTGTAACAGGTACATAACAGTAGTCGATTAGGACATACAGATCCACACACAAAGTTGGGTACATGCGGACAGCATAACGGCGCAAATTAAAAGCAAGACATACTAGGCGGCGCACAGGCACGCAGTAAGGAAGTACACAATGAGACATAGCAAAGGCTACATCAACGTCGGGGGAAACCACTGTAACGGGGTAACTGCGAGTGCGGACGACGAATGTTCGTCGCGGTAGGATCCTGCGCTCCATGTGCACTCTGATGCAGAACTCGGTCTCGAGCTGTAAGAAGAGGTCCACGTGTAGGTGTGTGGCCTCCAACAGCAGGCCAATCAATACCAGCATACATCTGAGTCCTGCGCGGGTAAAGGATGTGCTCCGGATGTATCCCTGCACGAACAGCGGGTAGCAACTGCGTCATAGCATCGTAGAGACGTGCTCGAGTGGTAACCAACTCGACGGCAAGAGCCCGAACAGTGCGATCTAGAGCCTGAGTGCACTGAATCAGAATGCGCGGGTCGTAGCGACGAGGCTCGTATGGGGCACAGATAGCTGTGTAGTATCCAGTAGCATCTCCAGCAGGGGCGCACGGAATGTATCGGAACTCAGAGTCATCCAAGATATCGCTGAACAGTCCTCGGAGACGTGCGACAGCAGAGTAGGCGGCATCATGGACTGCCATCTCAATCGTCACGCCGATACCGGGGAAAAGGTGCAGCTCGGTGTCTGAGTCATCTTGCTGATCATAGATACGAACATCAGCATGGTACTGCTCCTGGTTGAACTCGCGGTAATCCTCGTAGACCATGTACTCAGGGTACCAGCGGTAGCCAAGTCTGGTCAGGAGGGCGATCAGGACAGCTGGAAACCCAGGGGTATCACGAGCCCAAGTGCGAAGCACAAGCTGTGTCGTAGGACGCCGTGGAAATAAACGATCCATCTGAAACAAAGGAAATTCAGGATTGTCAAATGACAACGAGAAGTTTAACACAACTCGGAGAGAAAGGTTAAACAAAACAATGGAAAGGAAAATGATTATCAGACTAATCAGATCAATGACAGGGAAATCGCACAGATATCCAGCTCTCCGGGTAGACGGGATTTACGAGATCCTAAGTGTCGGCGTTAGTAAAATTTATTTAATCTGAATAGAAGAGAGATCAGAGTCCCAGAGTATAGATGAGGAATAAAAGATCCTAATACAACCCAGTTGGCGACGTGGGCCCGTAAGCCACACAGCCAAGTTAGTAAATTAGTTTTTTGATGTCTAGACTCAACTCTGGCCAAGGAATTGGAAAGGGGGCTTCCTACAGGCAGTCGGCTCTGATACCAACTTGTGACGACCCCCGGCTCAATCGTGCACTAATCATACACGCAAACATGCACGATCAAGCACAGGGACTCACGGGAAGATATCACAACACAACTCTAACACAAATAAACGGAGATCCACAATATTACAGACCAGGGATCCGAAGATCCGAATACATAAGTCAGTCATACAAATATTATCTGAGTACAGACATAGTTAGACAAGTTTTGCCTTAAGAAGGCTAGCACAAACAATGACTCTAGATCGAAAGGCGTTGGCCTCCTGCCTGGGAGCCTCCGATCCTACTCCTGGTCGGCTGGCTCGATCCAGTAGTACGTGCCCTCTGGACCCTCCTGGTAGTAAGCTCCTGTGGTGGCATCTGGCTCCGGGACTCCATCGTCTGATGTATCATCAAGGTGGGGTATGGGGAAAAGAGAAAGTAAAGCAACCGTGAGTACTCATCCGAAGTACTCAGCAAGCAAGGATCTATACTACATATGCAACATTATCAATGGAGAAAGGCTGTATATGTGGACTGGGCTGCAGAAATGCCAGAATAGAGAGAAGGCCTAGTCCTATCGAAGACTAGCATCTTCACGAAGCCATCATCTTGCAGCAGTAGAAGAGAGTAGAATAGCATTTTATTTAGCAAACATGTTGAAGCAAAGCCTAGAGATCCTTCCTCGACTCCCAGCGAGAAAGCGATCCCGAAGCTTCAATTAAGTAACAAGTATCCAGTTCAAGTAGTAGATCGGGATACACCAACTGAGCATCCTTTACCATAGGACCGGCTATCGATAGATTATTCATCCCTGCAGGGGTGTACTACTGTTACCCAACACGCTCGATCAACTCTGGTCGGACACACTTGCTGGGTAATGCCCGGCCTCGGAAGATCAACACGAAGCAGCGCCCTACCTAGGCTCAGCAGAGAGGTCAGCACGCCGGACTAACCTATGCACCCAGAGGTCTTGGGCCATCGCCCTGGGCACCCTGCGCGTTGCGTGGCTCGCCGGGGTGCAGGCGTGACACTGAACTTGTCAGTGAAGTATCCAGCCCAGTCCCGGCGATCAGCCCGCACGGTGAATCATGACGTCTGACGAGCTTTCGAGAGAAACGTAGATCGCAGAGGGCCCCGTAACCATTATCCCGCGTGGTGGTAGTGCGTATAGGGCACGTCGACCCACTCAGATCACACACCCAAATCCGATATGTTGATTTAGTAACACGCGGAGACGTTCAGAGTTTCTGAAGCTCCGCCACAATATCACACTCGAGTGCCCTTCCGGCATACCCGACATCGTAGATCCCCAACGGGTACCCACTAGGGTGGACCCGCCTGTAACGAAGGTCAAAGTAACCATGTGGTCATAACATCAAGGGGGAAACCCGAGGAATCACCCTCGGTGAATTCCACTCGATGAAATCATCAGGCCGAACATATGAGGCATCACCCTCGAGGTTCACACTGAGGTGTTGCACGACAGAGTCGTATCGGAAGTGGAGAAGGAGGAATCACCCTCGATGACCACGACCGAACAGCTACACTACGGAGTATTCATCAGGAGTGCGTTACGAGGTATCACCCTCGGCACTCGATAGTTACTATGCAGAGTCGTACAACTAAGGGGGGTGTGAAGTGAGGTGTCGGTCTCTGGTCGACGATTATGTTGATCGAGTCGTCGATGATCAAGCAGGGGCAACAAGGGTAAGGTGGTGGGGGTCACTGATGGTTCACTACCAACCTATACTAAACAGTTTATCATAGGCAGGTAAGGTAACAATGAACAGGTTACAACAGCAGGCTATGCATCAGAATAGGAGCATACATTAATAGTAGCAAAATCTAATGCAAGCAGGAGAAATGGAATGGGCGATATCTCGATGCTCAAGGTGGGGGGGGGGGGCTTGCCTGGTTGCTCTCGCAAGAGAGAGGGATCATCAACGGGCTGCTCGTCGGTAGTGTAGTCGTACCCAGGTGCAGCGTCGTCGGTCTCGGCGTCTATCGAGAGAGAAGGAGGGGGAGAGAAACAATAAATTCACGGCAAAAATGCAAACAATATGCATGACATGCCTAAATGATATGCCGGGGTGTTCTACTGCCTAAATAAATGATTTAGTTAATTTAGGAATTTATTCGGATCCATTTAATTAAAGTTGGGCACTATTCATTTATTGAAATCGGTCTAAAAGTTCAATGTTCATATAGCTAGAGGCATCTGACAGGAATACGGAGGGCGTATTCGGGTTCGTATCGGAATTCTGAGCAAGTTTCATGTATAAATTATTTTCATCGGAGTTACGGTTTATTTAATATGATTTTCTAAAGTTTTAAATATTTTCTGAATTTAATTATTTATTTAAATTCAACATTATCCGAAACAGTGTATGCTGACATCATCATGATGTCAGCATGATGTCAGCAGTCAACCTGACAGGTGGGGTCCACCTGTCATACTCTGTTTAGTTTAATTAGGATTTAGCTAATTAATTACTGTTTAATTAAACTAACTAATTAATTAGATTAACTTAATCAGAGTTAATTAATTCACTAATTAACTAATTAATTATTAATTCTATTAATTCATTTTTATTTTCTTTTTATTTTTAAAACGTTCTGGGCCGTGGGCCCGTTCGGTCAGTGGCTAAGGGGCATGGGCCCCACCTAGCAGTGGCCCAGGAGGCCACAGCGGGCACGGGCGGCGGTCGCGAGCGCGGCCACGAGCGGGCGCGCGGCGGGACGGAGCAGAGGCCGCGGCGAGGCGCGGCGAGCGCGCGCAGGACGCCGATGCGAGCCGCGTGGGAGTGATGGGGCGCGTGCGTGCGCAGCAGCTGCAGCCGTAGCAGCAGCGGCAGCAGGGGGGTGGCCGAGGTCAGGGGCCAGAGGAAGGCCGTCGGTGAGGAGGGGGGCGCAGGTGAGCAGCGGCCGCTGCAGCTGCAGGGCAGCAGCAGTGCGAGGCGAGTGGCGCGGGCCCGAGTTTGGGGCGGCGCGGGCGTGCGGTGACCGGGCGAGCGGGCGCGGCGTCGGGCGCGCGGACGAGCGCACGGGCGAGGGGCGACGGCGCGTGAGCAGGGGGCGGGGAGTGGAGGCCGGGCCTCACCGGCGTTTGTGGGGAAAAGGCAGCGGGCTCGGGGTCGGCCGGCGATGGAGACCGGCGAGGGGGATGTCGGGGACGGGCGCGGGGCAGCGCAGGCGAGCGCGGCGTCGATGGGATCCAGGGCGGCGAGGCGGGGACCAGGTTGGCGATGGCGACGAGGGCGGTCCGTCCCCTCCGATCCAGATCGGATCGAGAGGAGGGAGCGAGGGGGGGAATTGGGGTGAGGGGGGGTGTTAGGGTTTCCGTGCGGGGAGGGGCAGGCCATATAGGCCAGGGGGCGCGGGTGGGCCGACTGGCTGGGCTATGGCCCAGTTGGGCCAGGGGGGGTTTGTTTTCTTTTTATTTTTCTATTTTTTTTATTTCCTTTTTCTTATTTCTTTTCTTTTCTGTTTGCAAAATGTTTGAGCACCCAAATGAATTTTGTAAAAAGTGTGAGCTAGTCCTTAAATATCAGTGCATTATACCCTAACACCAAAAACTAGTTTGGGCAAAACATCATTTCATATTTGATCTAGATTAATTAAAAGGTTATTAAATATTATTTCCAGCCACTGTTAAAAGAGGTTTGGGTCACCTAATTAATTTATTGATTGTTGGTTACAATTTTAGAATAGCCTCTGTAATATTTATTATTTAATGAACATTTTAGTTCCTATGTTGAACAACTTTTATTTTCCACTTTCATTCAAATTTGAATTTGAGTTAGGAGTTAAAATGCAATATGATGCTAATGATGATCATGCACTGTTAAACTCGCTGACTTGTCATTATCAAAAGTGATTACTGTAGCTAATAACATGGAGTGTTACACGACAACACGGCTCGGATTGCTCGGGTCGGTTATGAAGAAGCATTGTGTCACGTGCTTAGCATGTAGCCATGGCTCAGTCTTGGTGATGGCGTTCACGGTAGCTGCGCTGTTCGTGTCGGGTATACACATGGTAGTGAAGTACCGGTTCTCTCTTTCGACTGCCTTAGCCCATCTGACACGGAACATCGTCGCATTGTGCATTCCAGCGTAGTCAAGCTCCCAGATCTCTTCGACCCTTCCGTAGAATCTTTTAGTTGCGCCGTTGTCGCCGGTCATGCATTCCATCGTCACCCCTGAGTTCTGGTAATCATTGTCTATGTCTTTGGCCTCCGTGTAAAATGTGTATCCGTTGATATCATACGCGTGATATGTCGCGAGGTTGGCCACGGGGCCATGTGCTAAGGCGTGTATGAGCAATCCGTCTGCACTGCCCTCTTTCGGGGATTAGCAAGAACATGCTCTTTGAACCAACGCAAGAAAGTGGAGTTGTGCTCTCTAGTAACTTCGGCGTCCATCTTGTTTAGCCCCTGGCACGATACTTCTTTATGATGGTTTCTTTGTGCATCTCCATGAAAGGATCTACCACATGTAGGTGTTGTAGCACTACTAAGTTTACTATGTCCAAGTTGTTGCGTCGATCCGAGTAGTCCACATGCAAGTCCCTCCGGCCGTTCGTGTGACCTTCTCCTCTGAGCTTCCCAAGGTGCCTTTTGACGGGCAAACCAACAACAGGGTTTTCGTCGGCTAGATAATTCTCCCAGAAGGAGATGCACTCTTGAGTCAGATAGCCCTGCACGATGCTTCCATCCGGACGGGACATGTTACGAATGAATCCTTTGATGACCCCATTCATTATCTCAAACGGCATCATTCTGTTAAGGAATGATGGCCCGAGGTCGATGATGTCGTCCACAATGTGGACACACAGATGCACCATGACATCAAAGAACGCGGGCGGGAAGTAAATCTCAAGCTCATTTAGTATGACAACGATCTCTTCCTATAGCCTTCGGAGCTGCTTTACACTAATCGACTTTCGAGAAATAACGTCAAAAAAGTTGCAGAGACCAGTAAGCATCTCACGGACATGATCGTCCATTATACCTCTAAGGGCAACCGGAAGGATCTGCGTCATCATCACGTGACAGTCATGAGACTTCATCCCGCTGAACCTTTTCTTCTTGGTGTCTAGAAATCTGCTTATCTTCCCACAGTAACTGGAACTAACTTTGATTCCGGTAAGGCACTTGAAGAATTGATCGATCTCCTTCGGATTTAGGGTGAAGCAAGAATGGGGGCAATAATTCTCTTCCTTCTTGTTGGCTTTTTTGCCCCTGCCCCCCACCTCCGTCTCTGTCTCCGTCTCCTCCGACTTTTTACGGGGTGGCATGTCGAGATCAACCCTGATATTCAAATCTTCTAAGTCTTTTCTTGCCTTCGGCCCATCCTCGGTCTTATCCGGCATGTTCATCAGTGTTGCAAGCAAGCTCTCAAGGACATTCTTCGTGATATGCATTTGATCAAGGCAGTGAGGTGTGTCTAGTTTGGGCCAGTACTTCAAGTCCCAGAAAATAGACCTCGTCTTCCATACCTTCAGCAGCGGCTCCGGCGCCTTTTTCGTCGTCTTTCCCGGCATGGGGCACTGTTCCCAGTTTTTCAACAGCTCATCGATTTTGGCGCCGCTCCGCTTACGTGGAGGTCCTCAATGCTCACCCTCACCATTGAATAGATCTCCAAGGTTTCTCCACGGGTCGTCCTTCTCGAGCCATCTTCGATGCCCCATGTACACGATTTTCCTAGACCCACCATCTTTCGTTGACGTTAGCTGTTGAGACGTCGTATCATCCATGCACCGCGTGCATCCGTAATATCCATGGCACACCTGACCTGCGACATATCCGTAACCAAGATAGTCGTGCACCGTCGTGATCAACGCGACTCTCATATAGAAATACTCGCCTTTGCTGGCGTCCCATGTCCTGGCCGGTGTTTTCCATAACGTGTCTAACTCCTCTTGAAGTAGCCCCAGATAAAGATTAATATTATTTCCCGGTTGTTTCAGCCCTTGAATCAGCATGCTCATGTGTATGTACTTTGACTTCATGCACAACCAGGGGGAGGTTGTACATCCATACAAACACGGGCCATGTGCTATGGTTGGTGTTCTGGTTGCCAAACGGATTCATGCCATCGGTACTCGCGCCAAACACGATGTTCCTTGCATCCTCCGTGAAATATCTATGTTCCGCGTTGAATGCTCGCCACCGGCTAGCATCCGCGAGGTGTCTCAGCTTCGGATCATCTCTGTCGTCGGGCTTCACCCTCTTCGCGTGCCAGCGCATGAGCTTTGCTTCCTTAGGATCTACGAAATAACGCTGCAGACGGGGAGTGATCGGTAAGTACCATACAACTTTATGAGGAGATTTCTTCCCAGCTTTCTTGTATCGAGAAGCATTGCACACCAGACAGCTGGTTTTTTCCGCGTGCTCCTTCCGATAAATGATGCAATCGTTGATGCATGCATGGTATCTAATGTGGGGCAGATCAAGAGGGCACACGATCTTCTTGGCCTCATCGACACTAGTAGGACACAGGTTCCCCGCGGGAAGAACTTTATTATGTAGATATTTCAAATGCTCATTGAGGCTTGCATCTGTCCATTCATTTTTGGCATTCGTCTTTAGAAGTTCGAGTGTGAAACTCAAGCGGGTCACCTCGGGAACGCAACCGTCATACAATGGAGTCTTTGAGTCTACCTCCTGTTGCGCTAGCTTGGCCTCCTCTCTAGAAGCGGCTCTGTCGCTAGTCGTATTCTTGCGAAGCAGCTCTCGAACATGAGGGTCCTCCACGATTGAACTTAGTCACGTCGAAGACTGCTACGTATCCGCCTCTTCTTCGCCATGTCTGGCCTCTTCTCCGCCGTGTACGGCGCCCTCTTCCCCACCGTGTACGGCCTTTTCTCTGCCGCCATGTCCTGCGCCCTCTTCCCCACCGTGTCCGGCCTCTTCTCCGCCACCATGTCCTGCGCCCTCATCTCCGGGTCCATCATCGTCGGTCATCTCTTCGTCTAGCCCCATGTCATTATTGCCTGCCATGTGGACATCCTCATCATCACCTTCAATTATCCACTGAGTATAGCCATGCATGAGCAGGTGCGCCTTCAAACTGCCATGGTCAAAGGGGTCCAAGATGATGATTAGTTTGCATTTTCTACACGGACATATAATCTCAGTCCGGTTATTTGAATACATGTCTTGCACCGCGGATCGTAACCATCTTTCCACCACCCTTCCATGATCTTCATGATTAACTGCATGCGTGGTATAATAAGCAAAATAATTATTACCATGCATGCATATATATTGCTATATCAAAGTCATACAAAAATTCGGCATGACCTTCCATAAAAATAGGGCATATAGAGTTTGCCCGAAATTCACCGAAACGGAAAATAAATCGACATTTTGGCAAAACATAAGCAACTCATGTCACGCACGATCTGACAATTACACATAGGCGGCAACTCATGCCACACACACATTCTCACCATCATAGCACAAACACAAATATTTTCATTCTTGCAAAGCACAACTTTTTACTCACCTATCGTCCCGAGAGAGGGATCGAGCACACAAGTACGGTAGATGGCCGTTGCCGCTATCTAACTAGCTAGGGATCGAAATTAGTGGAAGGAGGGAGGGAAAGCTAGCTAGCTAGCATGGTAGATCTAGTTGGAAGGAGATGCTCCACCTAACTACTGAGAAAGAGAAGAAGCCATTAATGGAGGATATGATGGATGGGGGCATTTATGGGGAGAGAAGAGAGGTAGGAGAAGGAAGAAGTAAGTGACAGAGGTAGAGGAGGGAGAGGGGAAAGGGGAGGGGAGGAGGGGAGGGTGGGAGAAAAATGTGGCTGCTACGTGTAGCAGTAGCGCTGGTAGCGCACCGGCGCTATGATACGTCTCCAACGTATCTATAATTTTTGATTGTTCCATGCTGTTATGTAATCATTCTTGGATGTTTTACAATCATTTTATAGCAACTTTATATCATTTTTTGGGACTAACCTATTGACATAGTGCCTAGTGCCAGTTGCTTGTTTTTTACTTCGCAAGAAATCAATACCAAACGGAGTCCAAATGCAGCGAAACTTTTTGGTGATTTTTTCTGGACCAGAAGACACAAGTTGGGCCAATAAAGTACCTGAGGGGGGCTCCGAGGGGAGCACAACCCACCAGGGCGCGCCCAGGTGGGTTGTGCCCACCTCGGCCGCCTCCCGCACCGCCTCTTTACTCTATAAATACCCCAATATTCCAGAAACCCTAGGGGGTAGACGGAAAATCAATTCCAGCCGCCGCAAGTTCCAGAAACCACAGATCCAATCTAGACACCATCACATAGGGGTTCATCATCCTCATTGGTGCCTCTCCGATGATGCGTGAGTAGTTCATTGTAGACCTACGGGTTCGTAGTTAGTAGCTAGATGGCTTTCTCTCTCTCTCTCTCTCTTTTGATTCTCAATACAATGGTCTCTTGGAGATCTATTTGATGTAAATCTATTTTAGGTGTGTTTGTTGGGATCCGATGAACTTTGAGTTTATGATCAGATCTATGTTTTTATCCATGAAAGTTATTTGAGTCTTTTGATCTCTTATATGCATGATTACTTATAGCCTCGTATTTCTTCTTCGAATCTTTGGTTTAGTTAGGCCAACTAGATCGATTTTTCTTGCCATGGGAAGAGGTGCTTTGTGATGGGTTCGATCTTATGGTGCTTGATCCCAGTGACAGAAGGGGAACCGACACGTATGTATTGTTGCTATTATGGATAACAGGATGGGGTCTATTTCTACATAAATAGATCTCGTCTACATCATGTCATCATTCTTATTTCATTACTTCATTTCTCCATGAACTTAATACACTAGATGCATGCTGGATAGCAGTCGATGTGTGGAGTAATAGTAGTAGATGCAGGCAGGAGTCGGTCTACTAATCTTGGACGTGATGCCTATATAATGATCATTGCCTGGATATCGTCATAATTATTTGAAGTTCTATCAATTGCCCAACAGTAATTTGTTTACCCACCGTACGCTATTTTTCTCGAGAGAAGCCACTAGTGAAATCTACGGCCCCCAGGTCTATTTTCTCATCATATATTTTCAGATCTATTTTGCTATTTGCCTTTTTATTTATTTGCCACTTTTATTTTCAGATCTATATTTCTAAAAACCAAAAAATATTTTGCTTCACTTTATTTTATTCACGATCTATTTATCCAATCTACTACAATTTATCTCCCGTCAACTTGCCAATTTCTGGCGCCGTTACCCGAAAGGGATTGACAACCCCTTTAACACGTCGGGTTGCAAGTATTTGTTCTTTGTGTGCATGTGCTGTTTACGTAGTGTTGCTTGGTTCTCCTACTGGTTCGATAACCTTGGTCTCATCACTGAGGGAAATACCTACCGTTGCTGTGCTGCATCATCCCTTCCTCTTGGGGGAAATACCGACGTAGTTCAAGCCAACATCAAAAGGAATATCTGGCGCCGTTGCCGGGGAGACATCATCAACATCTACCAGGTTCCTAATCACAAATCTCATCTCCTTGCAATTTACATTATTTGCCATTTGCCTCTTGTTGGGGATATAACTATTGGGTATAACCCGCCCAGGAGGGGCCGGGTTATACCACTGGCGGTTCCTGATGAGAAGGCCCAAGAAGATGCTGAAGATGGCGGCTCATGTAGCAAGCTTACCGAAGGCCCAAGACCCGGAGGCGACTTGAGGCCCATGGGCATAAACCGCCAGATGTTTAACTTGTATGTTAAGGAAATTTTAGTATTGGTCACCAGGCCGGACACATTGTGTATGAGCCGGCCGGGACTCTGTAAGCCGTCGGGCATCAACCCGTGTATATAAGGGGGTGACTCGGTGGCGAGTTAAGGCAAGAAAACATAAGTCGAGAGCTAGGTCAAGCGTATTCGCTCCCTAGTAATCGAGACCCAAGCAATACAACCTAAAGTAGGAGTAGGCCTTTACCTCATTGAGAGGGGCCGAACCTGGGTAAACCCTCCGTGTCCTTTGTCCCATTTAACCTCTTCAAGCTAACTATGTGACGATGGCTCCACACCTAAGTCCTCATGCTAGGGCGTCTGCCGTGACAATTCCACGACAGTTGGCGCCCACCGTGGGGTAGGCGCACGGTGGTTTCGAGTTCTTGAAGGGCAGCTTCGCAGGGCTCAAGGGATACGCTGTGGGCCGGATGACTAAAAGTCGTCGCGGCAAGCTCTACATCGACGATGCGGGCTGGGGCCCCGAGGCCGGCTCAATCGAGTACGGGTACCGGGTCCCCTTCGGCGGAATTCATGTCTTCATCGGCAAGATTGGTGAGTCAGAAGCTGAGCCGGACACCTGTGCCGGCATCGTCGAGATGGCTCAGCACGCGCGACCCGCCAAGGATCGAGCCGCCCCGAAGCACGTCTTTGTGGGATTTACTCAAGGAGTAGATCTGGAAGGGGGATCTGAGTTCGGTGGTGAGACGGCCGTCTATTCAGGCAATGAGTCCTCAACCGGTGAGACCAACTCCATGTATCAAGTTCAGGATGGTGGGCTTGGGGGTTGTTCCGATGGCGACAGTATTCCGGACCCCTATGAGCCGCCAAACCGGGTTACAATCTTCATGGCCGGTACACAGCCAGTGCAGAATTCTTCAACTGCGGCGGCATTGATCTCCGGTTCAGCGACGGCAACGGTAGCTGGGGCAGGAGGCCCTGTGCGCCCGCTAGCTCAAGTTTTATCTGAACTATTGGAGGCTCTGGCAATGTTGTTGACGGCGGAGGTGACCCCGGCAAACCAAACGCAACATAATGTGGACGTTGCAAAGCTGCGTGATGAAATAGCTCAAGCAAAGGAGGATCTAAACGCTGAGAACACCCGGATGGCGACAGAGCGAGCCGCCTTGGAGAGGGAGGCAGAACGGCTTAAAGCAGAAAATTTTCGCTTGAGCTTGGACCGAGACGCGTCAAACGCTGTCTTTAACTGAAGGCATGTGAGCCATTTACCCCCGGTTTACGATGCGAGAAACCTTTTCAACACGCCTGGGGCAGGAACCAGTAACCCGCCTGTGGTGGATCGGACTATTGAGGCACCGGCGGCTGGAGCACCGGTTCAGCCACGTGCTGCAGACCCCCCACGTTTAAATCTGACCCCCCCCCCCTCAGCATGTTTCGATGCCCCTGGGTCATTACTCTAGTCCTCTGGATAACATGATAGCTGCGGCTACTCAATTGGCGGCTCTCCCAGTTCAGGATGAGTCGCCAGCGGCGATGGAAATACGGTGAGCCGGAGAACTTCTTCAGACGGCTGTGGCTCAACAGGCGGCTTATTCATACAGTCGTGAACGGATTCACTCGACCCTGCGTCCAAGTCAGAGTTATAGCAGACACATTGATGAACCGGCTATATCGAGCAGTGAGCGGCACCGCAATCAACCTCATAGGCCTGACCCGCCGTGTGCTGGTAATGATGCTCAAGCTTTAGTGGACCAAGGCAGGGCGCGGCGTGAGGCTGAGCTGGCGGCTCAGTTGGCGGCTCAACAGCAACCTCCGGTCTATCCGTCAGTGTCTGTGGAGACAGGGGTGACTTCTAGAACCTTGGGCGTGCCCTGCTTAGTGCCGACTCTACGCAACGAGCGCTTGCCTAAGGATTTCAAGGGCCCCCATAAGGTGCCTAACTACACGGCGGATCAACCCCCGGAGGCTTGGATTGAAAGCTATGAGATGGCTATGGAGATGTTGGATGTTAGTGATGCTGCATGTGCCAAGTATTTCACCATGATGTTAGATGGGCCGGCTCGTACTTGGTTAAAAGGGCTGCCCGCTAACTCCATCAGATCATGGGCAGAGTTGAAAGCGTGTTTTATCCAAAATTTTAAAGACATGTGCAAGCAGCCTATGTCGATTCTGGATTTGGACTCTTGCGTCCAAGGTGAAAGTGAGTCAACAACCAATTGGGTGCATCGGATCTCAGCTATTATACACTCGTCGGACAGTATCAACGCCGGTTCAGCAGTCCAGATGTTGGAGAAGAATTGTCGTTTTCTTCCCCTTAAGCAGAAATTGGGGCGGGTTAAGCGCAATTGCAATGATATGGGGGAGCTCATGGCGGCTCTCGTCAAATATGCCGACTCTGATAGCACTAAAGACCCTGAGTCTGATGAGGAGAAAGCTGGTAAAGGGGAAAAGAGTGGCAATACAAAGGGACAGCATAACACGGCGGGTCAAGGTGGCAATGGGAAGCGCAAGGCTGACGGCGGTTTAGACTTTGTGGCTAACACCAATGCGCAGGGTAATAACCAGCGTCATAAGGGGAAAGCGCCAGCGCCCCGGTTTGGAGGGCCGAAGTTCAATCTTGAGGCCATGATGAATCAGCCTTGCCCAAAGCACGGAACTCAGGAAAAGCCGGCCAGTCATCTGTGGAAGAATTGCTTCATCATGAGGGAATATAGGAACTCTAATTTTTTCCAGAATAATCATGGCCCGCATGGCGGTTCAGGGTCCGGCCCTCATGAACCTGGATTTGGAGGTGGCGGTTCAAGTTCTGGTTTCCAGGGTCAAGGCAATCAAGGTGGTTTTAATCAACAATCTGGCCAAGGAAATCAGCAGCAGCAGTCTGGCTATCAAAGTAATCCAAAGCAATTGAATAGTGGTCAATATCATGTATTCACAACAAGTTTGTGCAAACGGGACCAGAAAATCCATAAACAGGACCATGATTCCATAATTGAAAAATTGACCTTTGAGGTGGTCAAGATCAAAAGCCCATATCACGCTTTATTCGGGCGGCTGGCTTACGCCAAATTCATGGCATGACCTTGTTATGTTTATTTGCAGCTTAAAATGCCGGGTCATAAGGGCACCATCACGATGCACGGTGATAGGAAGATTGCTCTGGATTGTGAAGAGGTGATGCTGCGTATGCTGAGTCGGCCTGTGCCGCCGAGGAGTTGAAGTTTTATAAAGATAATGTTGACCCAGCGGATATGACACCTTTGAAGAAGCCAACTACAGAGAATGACCCCCTGTTGAAGTTTAAGTCGGCAGATGACACTAAGATGGTCGACTTTGTTCCTGGCGACTCGTCCAAGCAGTTCAGCATCAGTGCTAATATGGATCTGAAATAGGAAAGCGCGCTCATTGAGTTCATTCGTGAGAATCGGGACATCTTTGCATGGAAACCTTCTGACATGCCAGGTGTACCGAGAGAACTCGCTGAGCACACTCTTAATGTTGATCCAAAATTTAAACCGGTCAAGCAGTTTCTTCGTCGTTTCAATGAAGAGAGGCGCAAGGCAATTGGTGAAGAAGTGGCCCGGCTCTTGGCTGCTAGATTCATCATTGAGGTTTTTCATCCGGAGTGGTTAGCTAACCCGGTGCTGGTGCTTAAGAAAAATGGCACTTGGCGTATGTGTGTGGATTATACAGACCTTAATAAGGCCTGTCCGGCTGACCCTTTTGCTCTCCCTCGTATTGATCAGATTATTGATGCTACGGCGGGTTGTGAGCGTTTGAGCTTTTTGGATGCTTACTCTGGTTATCATCAGATCAAGATGGCAATTAAGGACCAGGAGAAGACATAATTCATCACTCCCTTTGGAGCCTTCTGCTATGTGTCTATGCCCTTTGGGCTCAAGAGTGCCCAGGCGACTTACCAACGGTGTGTTCAGAATTGCCTCCATGACCAGATTGGACGCAATGTTCACGCCTATGTGGATGATATTGTTGTGAAATCCAGGAAGAAGGAGACTTTTATAGATGATTTGAAGGAAACCTTTGACAATCTCCGGGTCTATAAAATGATGCTTAACCCGGCCAAGTGTGTCTTCGGCATGCCAGCGGGCAAACTATTGGGTGTCCTAGTTTCTGAGAGAGGCATTGAAGCTGACCCGGGGAAAATCAAGGCTATCACTTCTTTGGCTAAGCCGGCATGTATCAATGACGTCCAGCGGTTGGCAGGTCGTATTGCAGCTTTGAGCCGGTTCATAAGCCGCCTGGGAGAGAAGGCTATCCCTTTGTATCAAATGATGAAGAAGACAGATAGCTTTGTCTGGAGTGATGCTGCCAATGAGGCATTTGAGGCGCTTAAGAGACAGCTGGCTAAACCACCGGTTCTTGCAGCTCCTATTGAGAAGGAGCCCTTGCTTTTGTATGTGGCTGCAAACAACAGAGCTATCAGTGTGGCAGTTGTCGTTGAAAGGAAAGAGTCAGGCAAGGAGTATCCGGTTCAAAGGCCGGTTTATTATGTCAGTGAGGTGCTCATTGAATCTAAGCAGAGATACCCACATTGGCAGAAATTGGTTTACGGTGTGTTCATGGCTAGCCGCAAGTTGAAGCAATATTTCCTCGGTCACCCCATCACTGTGGTTAGTTCTGCTCCCTTGGGGGATATTATTCAAAACAGAGAAGCCACAGGTTGGGTAGCCAAGTGGGCTATTGAGCTCGGACCTCATGGTTTGAAATATATGCCTAGGACGCAAGTCCCAAGCACTTGTGGATTTCATCAATGATTGGACAGAGCCGCAGATGCCTGAGGACAAACCGGATACCACGTATTGGACTATTCACATTGATGGATCCAGGCAATTGGAAGGCTCGGGGGCTGGAGTTGTTTTGACTTCCCCACGAGGTGATAAATTTTGTTATGTTTTGAGGTTGATGTTCTCTTGTACTAACAATGCAGCTGAGTATGAAGCTTTGCTCCATGGTCTTCGGATGGCTAAAGAGATGAATCTAAGCCGAGTGAGGTGTTTTGGCGACTCGGACTTAGTGGCTCAGCAAGTTTCAGGGACTTGGGATTCCAAGGATCCACTAATGGCGGCTTATCGCAGAGAAGTTGATACAATTGCTGGTCATTTTAAGGGTTATCAAGTGGAGCATGTCGATCGCAGGAAAAACGAGGCCGCTGATGCTTTAATCCGGCTGGCGTCTTAGCGTAAGCCGGTGCCCCCTAATGTTTTCCTCGATATTTTGCATAATCCATTAGTTAAAGTGCCTACGGAGGAGGATCTTGCAATTCCTGACCCGAAGGCACAGTTGGTGGCGGCTCTCCATGTTATTCCTGATTGGACTGTTTCATATTTAGCTTATATGACCCGGGGCGGGTTACCTGATGATGAAACTCTGGCCAGGCAAGTAACCTGGAGGTCTAAGTCAATGACTATTGTCAATGGTGAGTTACACCGACGCAGTGTTACAGGGGTGTTTCAACGATGCATTTCTCCTGAGGAAGGTCGTGAAATTTTAAGGGAAATTCATGAAGGAGATTGCGGCCATCATGCCGGCTCTAAGTCTCTCGTCGCTAAAGCTTTTCGTCATGCGTTTTATTGGCTGACGGCTCATGCTGATGCGGAAGATCTGGTCAATAAATGTGATGGCTATCAGAAATTTTCAAGACGAGCTCATGTGCCGGCTCAAGAATTGCGGATGATTCCAATTACTTGGCCGTTCGCAGTCTGGGGACTGGATATGGTTGGGCCTTTTAAAAGGTCCAAGGACAAAAGGACTCACCTCCTGGTAGCTGTTGACAAGTTTACAAAATGGGTTGAGGCTGAGCTGGTCAGCAAATGTGATGCAGCAACGGCGGTTCAATTCATTAAAAAGGTGATCTTTCATTTTGGATACCCTCATAGTATCATTACTGATAATGGTACTAATCTGTCTAAGGGTGCAATGAAAGAATACTGTCAACAAGAGCATGTCCGGCTTGATGTGTCATCAGTGGCTCACCCCCAGTCTAATGGTCAAGCTGAAAGAGCCAATCAAGAAATATTGAGAGGTATCAAACCCCGGCTTATGGTCCCTTTGCAGAGGACGCCGGGTTGTTGGGTGGAAGAATTGCCCTCAGTGCTTTGGAGTATCAATACCACCCCCAACAGATCTACGGGTTACACGCCTTTCTTCATGGTTTACGGAGCAGAAGCGGTTCTCCCTAGTGACATACGTCACGACTCGCCCCGCGTGGCGGCTTATGTTGAAGCTGATAATGAGAAAGCACTTTAGGATGCTATTGACCTTTTGGATGAGGAGCGTGCCCTTGCGGCGGCTCGTTCAGCGATTTACCAGCAAGATCTGCGTCGTTATCACAACCGTCGGGTTAAAACCAGGACTTTTCAAGAAGGAGATTTGGTGCTCCGGCTCATCCAGGATCAAACTGATATGCACAAGCTATCCCCTCCTTGGGAAGGGCCCTTTGTGGTCAGTAAAAATCTGAACAACGGGTCATACTACCTTATCGATGTTCGAAGCCACAAGGATTCACGCACGTCGGAGGAGGAGACCCACCGGCCGTGGAACATTGCTCATCTTCGGCCTTATTACACCTGAGCCACCGCCTCTTGTGATGTACATACTTTTGTTAATGTATATATTATGATTAGTATAATAAAGCCGGCATCCCTGATGATTCAGGGCCTCTGTCATTTCATTTCTGAGAATCTGAGTCTTTATTGTCACTTCATAAGGTCACTGGGGGGATTTCTGCTCATTGAGCATAGCTATGATTACCCTTTTTGATCAGGCTTGTACGCCTTGATTGCAAAATATTTGGGGGGCTTCCTGCTCATTGAGCATAGCTATGACTACCCTGTTGGTCCGGCTTGTACGCCTGGATCAAAAGTATTACTTGGGGGCTCCTTGTTAAATGAACAGAGCTTTGTTGACCCTTGTAATGGGCTTGGACGCCAGGTGTATTCACCAAAAATCCGGGTTATCCTGCCTTTGTATGCTTGCCACTCCGACCAGGTAATCCTGGAATGACTCGCCGTACTCTTGACAGTTAATCTTGTAAAGACCCTAAACTTGTCAAAGTTAAAATGGCGATTGGTCATGTGAGGCCCGGCTTACAGGTTTGAATTAAGGAGTAACTCGGTGGCTGTGCAACCCTTGAATAGCACTTGATGTTGAGGCTTGGCAGCCTTTGAATGCCTTGGTTTTCTGGTTTGTATCGACTTTGAATCTTTTTGATGATTTCTGTTTATACCATATTGACATATGGTTGAAAGTTGATTCGGGCCATGTTTCCTTGATCTTATGATTCATATTTGAAAATATCCGGTGCTTTGATAACCTGGCCTGACTTTGGACGATAAGTCGCCAGTGTGTCATGATTATATGCTTGGAGTTCTATCCTCTTAAGTTTTTGGGATGATACCCTTGACTGTCTATGGCGTTGTAAGCCGACAGTATGAATAAAATTACACAGAGCGCTACGCTCTGAGTCTTTGGGCTGTTACCCTTACTACATGCGGCGTTGTAAGCCGACATTATGAATAAATATCATAGGTATGATATTTGCTTTGTTATGATTGTATGAAGTTTTGATAAACCGGCCATGGTTATGGATGATGCAGTAACCAGTGGTTTTCATATGGGGTGTTATGACCCGCCTTGGGGTAAACCGGTAAGGCACTTGTTCTCTGTTTGTATGCAGGGTTTAAGACGACATGATCAGCAAAGATGACAATGATTACGAGCATAAACGATGGATCGTCAGATAAGATCAAAACGGCTCATAAGTGTTATGCAAATCAACATGCACGATGGCATGGCAGATCACTGTTTTCAAGCTAGCCTATTACAAGGCACTGGATGGCCCAAAAGAATAACTGTTTTGAGGCATAAGGTAGTCCAACGGGCAGATTAAGCCGGCCCTTGGATTAATGATCTTGACCTTGGCGAGTAGAGGATTTCGGGTCATCTTGCACCGGTTCATCTTCTTCTTCGTCACCCGTTGGCTGGAAGTCAGAGGTGGCCCAATTTATCCCAGTCAAAGCTTTGAACACAGCTTCGTCATCAATAAGTGTTGACGGGTCAATATCAGGAGCAAAGGTGTGCTTACGGATTGGCGGAATAAGCTGCTGGGAGTCGTGAACCAGCGCCTTCACTTTCTTGTTATCAGCATTATAAGCCGCCTGGTAATGAGATAGATCCGTATCTTCAGCTAGTTTGCTTGCTAGAGGACGCATTTCTCTTGCTATTGCCGCAAAGTCCTGAGTACTGAAGGGGGACCCGTCCTCCTTTACGCTTGGGCAGCCATTGGCCAAGTCTTCTGGGTCCAGATCTGCTTGCCACGCCTTGGCCCGGGTTAGCGCAGTGATGGCACCGGCTCTAGCAGCTGATAGCTTCAGATCCTCTACTCTTTGGGGCAATACAGACAGCTTTTCCAGAGTGTCTTTGATAAGAGTTGGTGGTTGTTTTCTATGAGAAGCTGCAGAGATAGCTCGTTGCGCGCCAGTATACAATTGCTTGATAAGAGTATAGGCGGCTTTCAGCTTCATACGCATGTCTGCACCAAGATGGGCGATTCTGGAGCCTGCATTACCAAACAAATTGATAAGTCGGATGAATGATTATTCAACTACATGTATGGTAACAGATTGGAATAATATTACTTACCAAAGACAGCGGCGGTCATGGTGTTAATTTGCTGTTTTAAGCCGGAAAGCTCTTCAGTCACCGGCTTAAGGGCTGCCTCTGCTTCTTCCGCTCTTTTCAACAGATCTGCTTTGTCAGACTCCCAGTTTGTCCTGTCAGCCTTAAAGTCCTTTTTCAACTTCTTCATTTCTTCCAAGGCGGTTGTCAGTTCTGATTTGGCCTTGGCAGTTTCAGATTGTTGAGACTTGATATTTTCTTGAAGGTCGGCAACTTGGGATTCTTTTGCATTGAGTTCAGCCTGCAGTATGCAAACGACAGGTGCTATTACAGTCATTTTTGTTTAAAGTCCCAAGTACAATACAAGTATTTCACTTGGCACTTGGGGGCTAATGCACATTGCCCTTTTCAAAGACAAGTTCATGATGACTCGGCTACGCTATTGTGTCTATAGCCGATTCATGGGGGCTATATACTGGGATTTTATTGACAATTATGGTAATGAGACCCGGCTAATCTTAACAGTTTAAGCCGGCCCTTGGGGGCTACAGGTGCAAAATTGAATCATTACTATTTGAAGTCCCGGTTTATCTTGAAAGTGTAAGCCGGCCCTTGGGGGCTACTTGATTAGATCTATAAGGCTATCTAAAGTCTACAATACATTCAATTCTATCATGCCCAGTAAACTTGGCGGCTGGTAAAGTATGTTTATATGAAGAAGGCTAGCATTTACCTCAAAGCGTTCCTTCATGAGATTTACTAAGCCGGCCTCGAAGTCACGGCTTGTGTGCGGACGGTTCAAATACCCAGAGTGGATCTCTTGAGCACTATAGTGAGCATAGCTCTCTAAATTCACTGACCACTTGCCTTTGTCAGCAACAGATATTTCTTCCTTGGCACTATGCTTTGACAAGACCGTGGGATTGCCTGGCGCTGTATAACCAAGCCCAGTGATGATAACATCATCAGCCTTTTCTTTAGTAGGCTTGATGGGACTTGGTGGCTTAGCGGTGGCTGGGTCAACATCCATACGATCTATGGTGATGTTGTGTTCTTCCAATGGCGGTTCATCAACGGTGGCTTCAGTGGCATGGAGGGAAGTCTCTGCTGACTGTTTCTCCGGTTCAGAAGGATTTTCGATTGTTTTTGTCACCTTCAACTTCTTGCTGGGCTTTGCCATAGCTCTTTAAATGCAGCACAAGACAAGGTTAGCACAGCAATTGAGTATATGATGGAAAGCAGAGATTTAACATTACCCGGGCACAGTCTTGAAGACTGGGATGTGAGTTCCCGTTGAATCGCCAGAGGAGGAATGAGATGTTCCCTGATAATTTGAGTCGGAAGGATTAAGAGGTTGTCGAAAAAGACCAGCCTTGGGATAAGCTAAGTCGGAAATTGGTGAGACCTCTGGACGGCGTTTGCGAGGGGCTGGTGTGTTCGGTAAGCCAGAGGAAAGGATCCCGCCTCCGCTGTTTCGGGTTGTGCGGCGAGCCTCATGTTGCTGCTTCTTCAAAATAAAGTTGGGATCCAAATGAGCTAAAGGATGAGAAAACCTTACTTTCCGGCTTGCTTGTCGAGATTTCTGTTTTGGCAGACGTTCTGAGCCGAAGGAAAGAACAATTACCTCTTCATCGCCCGCACGGCTGGCTTCCGCGTCATCCTGATAATAATCGTTGCCAATGAGATGTACAAAAAATGAGCCAAGAGAATCAAGTTCTACCTCCGACTCATCATCATCATCATCGTCATCCAAGTTAAGTAACTCGGAGGGGTCGGTCTTCTTCTTGGAAGGTTTTTTGGTAGCCTTGGTCTTTGTCCGGGTCTTCTTGGCCGGTTTGTCCTGCAGCTTCTTCTTCCAGAAAGGGGAATCGGCCTGTGGAAGTCAGATGAGTATGAGGACAGTTTTTATGAAAACATGATTAACTGAAAGATTATATACAAAACTTATAGCTGGCGGTTTTTTGAGAGTGCAGAAAGGATTGAGTCCGGTTTTGCTGCAAGCTGCCAAGCTTTCGTTCAATAAAGCCTTGGTCGACTCATTGATATCTTCATCAGTCAATTGGATCTCGCAGTGGCATTGCAGATCTTTTAAGTCGCCGGTGTACTCGCACATTAAACCGGGGCGGCGGCTTAACGGCAGAATTCTCCAGGCGACCCAGCACCGAACAAGGTCGATGCCGGTTAAGCCGTTAGCCATGAAGGCTCTAATCTTTGAAAATATGGGCGCATACTTGGCCCGTTCCTTTGTGATGATCTGTTCCGGGAGTGGATGTGTGTTGCTAAGCCAGTGTTCACGGTAACCTGGCAAGGGGTTTTCTCCTTCTGGAGATGTATCTCGGCAATAGAACAAAGTCTGGTTCCAGTCTTTAGGATGACTGGGTGGTTTGGCATATGGGAAGGTGGCTTCTTTCCGTTTCTGAATTGAAATTCCGCCTAGCTCCAAGCTGGGTCCGTCTGTGAATTCGATCTGCCGGTTCAAGTAATAGAATTCCCTGAATAGTTCGACAGTGGGCTCTTGTTGAAGATAAACTTCGCAAAAAATTTGGAAGTTGCAGATGTTGGAGACAGAATTGGGCCCAATATCCTGAGGATGGAGCTGGAAAAAGTGTAGCACGTCTCGGAAGAATTTTGAACCGGGTGGGGTAAACCCCCGGATCATATGATCAGTAAAAATGATTATTTTGCCTTCTTTGGGCTCAGGAGGATTTTCAGTGCCTAGGACCCTCCAGTGGATGTCATCTTTTTTGGCTAAGACGCCAGTCTGAACAAAATTGTTCAAGTCTTCCTCGGTAACCCGGGACGCAGCCCAGTTGCATGAAGTGAAGGTCTTAGTCATTGTTGACGATGAAGATCTGGAAAGGAAATATTGCCGGTTTGAGATTGTGTTGTTAAACCGGTCATTGGTTCAAAGGTAAAAACCATAAACGTGCAGTGTGTTAAGCCGGCGGATAGTGTTGAAATGCAGAGCCATCTATTGGCGGCTTAAGAGGAGACTAATGGTACCTGGCGGGTTATGGTTTATCAATTAAGCTGCCTACATAGCTATCAGTTTTCAGATCTATGAGTGAAAGATTGCTAAGTGTTGGACAAATAGTTTTCACAGATCGGTGTTATAATTTTGGATCTACAGCAGTTCAGATAATGAAGAAAAATTCTAAACCTAGAGTGGCGGCAGCAGGACAGCTCGCATGCTCAGATGAGATCTCCTATGGAGGGGAGCCATTCAGATGTTAAAAATGAATGATAAACTGCTACTGCACATGATTGGTGCTATATTTAGATCAAGAACTACATGGTCTAGGGAGGAACGAAGATGAACCGAGATGAACTGAAGAGCTCGAGCAAACCCTAATGGAGATCTGCGGTGAGGAAAAGAGGGGAGCTTACCGGGGCTGTTGGACAGCGATGGCGCGCGGCGGTGCTCTGGTGCGTTCAGGTCGATGCAGCGGCCGGAGAAGAAGCAGCTCGCGAGGTCGACGGCGGCGGAGCTCGGGCGCGTGTGGCGTGGCGAAGAAGAGGATGAAGACGAGGAGGCAAGGGGGGAAAATGAAAATGACCTCTGCCCCTATTTATAAGGCAGTGAATCGAGGAGGCTGAGATTTGGGCCTGGTGTGATTATTAATGCGAGATGATGTCATGGCGGGTTAGCGTAATTCTGTGAGCAAACGTCATGGCGGGTTATAAGATTTCATAAGGACTGACGATGAAGGATTTTTTCTAAGGGTGGAAGATTGATATGAACAAGTTCACATCAACCTGGGGCCTAATGTTGGGGATATAACTATTGGGTATAACCCGCCCAGGAGGGGCTGGATTATACCACTGGCGGTTCCTGATGAGAAGGCCCAAGAAGATGCTGAAGATGGTAGCTCATGTAGCAAGCTTACCGAAGGCCCAAGACCCGGAGGCGACTTGAGGCCCATGGGCATAAACCGCAAGATGTTTAACTTGTATGTTAAGGAAAGTTTAGTATTGGTCACCGGGCCGGACACATTGTGTATGAGCCGGCCGGGACTCTGGAAGCCGCCGGGCATCAACCCGTGTATATAAGGGGGTGACTCGGCAGCGGGTTAAGGCAAGAAAACATAAGTCGAGAGCTAGGTCAAGCGTATTCGCTCCCTAGTAATCGAGACCCAAGCAATACAACCTAAAGCAGGAGTAGGCCTTTACCTCGTTGAGAGGGGCCAAACCTGGGTAAACCCTCCATGTCCTTTGTCCCGTTTAACCCCTTGAAGCTAACTACATGACGATGGCTCCACACCTAAGTCCTCATGCTAGGGCATCTGCCGTGACAATTCCACGACATCTCTCCTTTTCATCTCCCCCACTTCACCAAAATTTGCTGTTTTATTCGCCCTCTTTTTCATTCGCCGTTTTCTCGTCAGATCTCCTATTTCCTTGAACTTCTCACCATGAGTGACTTTGGCATGGCAGAAACAGATGATGGCCTAACTCCTAAAATTGGACGATCCAGCAATCTGCATGCTAAAACTTTTGTTTTGGGGCAAGGGAATATTATGGGGAAAGAACATATCCAAGAATTTTTCAATTGTCTCGGAAATTTAACTCGTGATGATGCTCCTATACTTAAAAGAACAAAATCGTATGCAGAAGCTATTTCAGCACTAGTTCTGAAACTTGAGAATAAGTCCATCCGTACTCATCCTACCTTGCAAAGATTGTTTTATGAGTTACCTGTTATAAAGAATCCCAAAGCTAAAAAGTTGGCTACCCTTGTTCTTATGAATGAATTTGACTATATAATACGGGAAGCTAGGGAGATCTTTGATTTTTATGGTATGAACCATGAAAAACCGGTAATAGATGAGATCCTTTATAATAGTGATTATATGTTAAGACACTTGCTTGGAAATAATCAAATTTTTGATGAGAATCTTAAAAAGGAAGTCCCTGTTTTAGACATAATCCAACAAGTTTTCAATGATGTTAAGCAACTTGATAGTGCTAAAGTATCTGTGGATGAGCTGTTTTATGTTGTCTTTGCAAAACCACCTGACAAAAACACTTCCAAGGGAAGTGAAAACAAAGATGACAATACTTAGATCTTTGCATTATGCCTAGCTAAGGGCGTAAAACGATAGCGCTTGTTGGGAGGCAACCCAATGAATAAAATCTATTTTCATCTTTTTCTTTCTGTTCTTGAGTGTTTGCACAATTATTCTACTGTTATGATTGTGTTTTTTTGTGTTTTAATTAGTGTTTGTGCCAAGTAAAGCCTTTAGGATAGCTTTGGTGATAGTTGATTTGATCTTGTTGGAAAACAGAAACTTCTGTGTCCAGTAAAACAATTTTTAAAATTTTCTTAAGTGACAAAAAATTCTAAAATTTTTACACAAGATTTATATAGAAATTGGCTGTGTTTTCCTATTTTTTCAGATTTTTTGGAGTTACAGAAGTATGATAACAATTCGCATCTTTACAGACTGTTCTGTTTTTGACAGATTCTGTTTTCTTTGCATTGTGTGCTTATTTTGATGAATCTATGGTTTGTATTGGAGGTTATAAGCCATGGTAAAGTTAGAATACAGTAGATATAATGCAATAACAAAATTTTAATGGATTTTCTACAGTACTTAAAGTAAAGATTGGTTTTCTTATACTAACGGATCTCACGAAGGTTTTGTTGAGTTTTGTGTGATTGAAGTTTTCAAGTTTTGGGTGGGATTACAATGGATGAAGGAATAAGGAGTAAGAAGAGCCTAAGCTTGGGG
Organism: Thinopyrum elongatum; assembly: GCA_011799875.1. NCBI lineage: Eukaryota > Viridiplantae > Streptophyta > Magnoliopsida > Poales > Poaceae > Thinopyrum > Thinopyrum elongatum. The sequence goes on from CM022297.1 coordinate 459,030,764, forward strand.
ATTCCCCATGGCACCCCAAGCCATTATCCAAAGAGAAGCAAGCAACTAAGCTTGGGGGTGCTCGAGTGGCATCCCCTCTTTCTTCTAAAGACCATCGGTATTTTACTTGGAGCTATATTTTTATTCGTCATATATCATGAGTTTTCCTTGGAGCATCTTGTATGATATGAGTCTTTGCTTGTTTTGCTTTTTATTTTTAGTCATGAATCCTTGCTGGACACACCTATTTGAGAGAGCCAAAATTATGCTATGACTTATTAGAATTGCTCTCTATGCTTCACTTAAATCTTTATGAGTTATGGAATTGCTCTAGTGCTTCACTTATATCTTTTTTAGCATGGTGTGCTTTAGTATTTTTGAATAAATGCTCTCATGCTTCACTTAGATTTATTTGAGAGTTAGTAATTTTTTTTAGAAATTCTCTCTTGCTTCACTTAAATTATTTTGAGAGAAGAAAATTTTATGCTCATGCTCTTCACTTAGATTTGTTTGAGCTATTAAATGCAACTTATGAAATTAGTCCCAAAGTGATAGATATTCAAGAGGGATATAATAAAAAGTTTCATGAAGATTATTGGACAAAATAAACTTGATTCCTTGCAATAGTTTTTGCGATATGTTGATATAATATGTGAGTCATATTGATGAGTAATTATGCTTTAGTAAGAATATTGGTGTTAAGGTTTGTGATTCCCTATGCAAGCACGAATGTCAATAGTTATGCAATGAAATTACATCCTACTTGTGGTGCATTATTCGGTGTTAGTTATGCTTAATGCTCACTTATGAGATTTTTTGTTTCTTGGTTGGATGCTTCTCAATCTTTTGCTAGCCTTCATTTGCACTAAGTTTGATCACTACTTGTGCATCCAAAATCCTTAAACCAGTTTTGCATATGAGTCCACTATACCTACCTATATGCGGTATTTCCGTGCCGTTCTAAGCAAATTTGTATGTGCCATCTATAATTTCAAAATAAATTTCTCTTTTGTGTGCTCGTACCGCTCATGAAACGGTAGGAGGTGGCTGATATTTTTCCATGCTAGATGTGTTATTCTCAAGATGAGTGTTTATTCACTTGTCATTGCACGAGAGTACGGCAAAGGTATTAGGGATGCCCAGTCCCGCAATGAAAAATGAATTTACTTTATGTTGTCAAACAATGAATTCCTTGGAAAGTGTTGGTATGGACGGCACCCATGGATTCGGTTAGCCGTGGAATGTGAAAGTATGGTGGAAAAAGGAATAAACTTTATTTTCTGTTTGGGAACCGCCTATGATATATCTAGCATGGAAAGTATTGGGAACTACTCGATCGTTTTCGTTGACAGGAAAAGCATGCCACCCAAAATGTTTTATCTCTACTTTTTTCGCTTTGAGCTCTGGCACCTCTACAAATCCCTACTTCTCTCTGCGAAGGGCCTTTCTTTTACTTTATGCAATTTTTATTTTATTTTGAGTCTCCATATTCTCTTATAAAGCACCAACTAAGGGGCACTATGATCGTAATTGAGCATTGGGTGTAGCTAATATGCGAGTGTGTTTCATGAATGGATCAATGATTGAGCATAATGGGCTAGGTATAACTTGCTTTAGTGTTGATATTTTGAAAGACATGGTTGCTTGTTGATATGCTTGAGTATTGAAATCTTCATGTCAAAACTAGACTATTGCTTTGAATCATATAAAAGTCCAAATGTCCATGCTACAAAGAAAAGAATATGTGATGAACATGTTAGGCAGCATTCCACATCAAAAATTCTGTTTTTATCATTTACCTACTCGAGGACGAGCAGGAATTAAGCTTGGGGATGTTGATACGTCTCCAACGTATCTATAATTTTTTATTGTTCCATGCTGTTATATTATCATTCTTGGATGTTTTACAATCATTTTATAGCAACTTTATATCATTTTTTGGGACTAACCTATTGACATAGTGCCCAGTACCAGTTGCTGTTTTTTGCTTGTTTTTTACTTCGCAGGAAATCAATACCAAACAGAGTCCAAACGCAGCGAAACTATTTGGTGATTTTTTCTGGACCAGAAGACACAAGTTGGGCCAAGAAAGTACCTGAGGGGGGCTCTGAGGGGAGCACAACCCACCAGGGCGCGCCTGGGGGCCCAGGCGCGCCCAGGTGGGTTGTGCCCACCTCGGCCGCCTCCCACATCGCCTCTTTGCTCTATAAATACCCCAATATTCCAGAAACCCTAGGGGGTCAATAGAAAATCAATTCCAGCCGCCGCAAGTTCCAGAAACCACAGATCCAATCTAGACACCATCACGGAGGGGTTCATCATCCTCATTGGTGCCTCTCCGATGATGCGTGAGTAGTTCATTGTAGACCTACGGGTCCGTAGTTAGTAGCTAGATGGCTTTCTCTCTCTCTTTTGATTCTCAATACAATGGTCTCTTGGAGATCTATTTGATGTAACTCTTTTTGCGGTGTGTTTGTTGAGATCCGATGAACTTTGAGTTTATGATCAGATCTATGTTTTTATCCATGAAAGTTATTTGAGTCTTTTGATCTCTTATATGCATGATTACTTATAGCCTCGTATTTCTTCTTCGAATCTTTGGTTTAGTTAGGCCAACTAGATCGATTTTTCTTGCCATGGGAAGAGGTGCTTTGTGATGGGTTCGATCTTACGGTGCTTGATCCCAGTGACAGAAGGGGAACCGACACGCTTGTATCGTTGCTATTAAGGATAACAAGATGGGGTCTATTTCTACATAAATAGATCTTGTCTACATCTTGTCATCGTTCTTATTGCATTACTCCGTTTCTCCATGAACTTAATACACTAGATGCATGCTGGATAGCGGTCTATGTGTGGAGTAATAGTAGTAGATGCAGGCAGGAGTCGGTCTACTAATCTTGGACGTGATGCCTATATAATGATCATTGCTTGGATATCGTCATAATTATTTGAAGTTCAATCAATTGCCCAACAGTAATTTGTTTACCCACCGTATACTATTTTTCTCGAGAGAAGCCACTAGTGAAATCTACGGCCCCCGGGTCTATTTTCTCATCATATATTTTCAGATCTATTTTGCTATTTGCCATTTTATTTATTTGCCACTTTTATTTTTAGATCTATATTTCTAAAAACCCAATAATATTTTGCTTCACTTTATTTTATTCGCGATCTATTTATCCAATCTACTACAATTTATCTCTCGTCAACTTGCCAATTTCTGGCGCCGTTACCCGAAAGGGATTGACAACCCCTTTAGCACGTCCGGTTGCAAGTATTTGTTCTTTGTGTGCAGGTGTTGTTTACGTAGTGTTTCTTGGTTCTCCTACTGGTTCGATAACCTTGGTCTCATCACTGAGGGAAATACCTACCGTTGTTGTGCTGCATCATCCCTTCCTCTTTGGGGAAATACCGACGTAGTTCAAGCCAACATCATGCTACTGCTAAGATCCGTAGCAGTAGCGTGTGTCGGTGGCCCAGCGCTACTGCTAATCTGGGCTCAACTTCTGGCCCCGTGCACAGATAGCGGTAGCGGTGGGTCACCGTCAAGCGCTACTACTATGGATCTTAGTAGTAACGCTGGTTTCGGCCCACCGCTACTACTAAGGGTAGCGGCGGTGGGACCACTTAGCAGTAGCGCTGGTTGGCCACCACACGCTACTGCTACTTCACAGCCTGTAGCGCTCTTTTCTGCCCCGCGCTACCACTAAGTAGCAGTAGCGCTGGCCAACAATACCGCGCTACTGCTAAAATCCTATCTATAAGCTTTCTCCTAGTAGTGTGGTCTCGGACAGCCGCTTCATTGTGGACATCGCCGTCAGGGAGAGCGGCGATGTTTTTCGGGGGATAAGCTCCCTGGTCGACGTCGATGGTGGCCTCGGCGCGGCTGCCCAAGTCATCAAAGAGGCGTTCCCGCACGTGGAGTGCAGCGTGCTGGAGCTCGAGCACATCGTCAGTAAGGCCCCGCCGGCACCAGCGTCAAGTACGTCATCGGTGACATGTTCGAGGGCGTTCCACCGGAAGATGCCATCTTCCTCAAGGTGCTACATCCTCTTCCTCCACTAAGCATTTTGTCTATGTTCAACATTAAAGTTGCATACGCTGCATCTCCATGTTTGTCTTCAGTCGGTTCTTCATGACTGGGACGACGAGAAGCGCGTCAAAATACTGAAGACTTACAGAAAGGCAATTCCTCCAAGAGAGGTAGGAGGAAAGGTGACAATCATCGATATAGTGGTCGGAGCGGACAAGAAGCACGGGGAGGTGCATGCGTTGCTCGATCTGTACATCATGTTTATCAATGGCATTGAGCACTACAAGAAATATGTCAACTTATGACCTTCTCTTAGTGATCGTGGCTGAATTGGTTGTAAATCTACGACCATTTCGAACCAATTGGTTGTAAGCAGTTTGGGAGGGTCCAAACCCTAAACCATAGCGACCATTTTTGTCAGAAAGGTCGTAATTGCATTACATCAAATGGTCATAAAGCAGACAACAGAGATGGACGACCTTGTTTCTACCTGATTGCGACCAATCTAGATGGTCATGAGGTTGTAAACATGGATGCACCGGTATGACTAGGCGCCACCTCATCAATCTTGCCTATGTGTATTGTCATTTTGGCTTACGTGTCACTTCTACCGGTTAGTTTTTTTGTCGGGCTTCTGCCAGTTAGTTTGACCACCCACATATTGACTAAGTTGACATTTGAGGCCTACCACTAACATGTGGGACCCGTCCCACTTACCTGTCATGTGGGACCCAGGACCCCCACACCAACTAACACAGGACCAATGACATCTGAGACCCACGTCCTACGAACCTGTTATGTAGGACCCGTCGTACCATCTAACACAATTCCAATGACATATGGGACCAACCTGTCATGGGGGAGCTGCCACACCTGAGCTACAAATTGTCGTTAAAAGTAGCAAAAAATAGCCACCCGCGGGACTCGAACCCGCATCGCCCCACTGCCCCTCACCGAGCCTGACCACCACGCCACAAGGATTTGAGTGACACAACAGCACGCGTGCGCTCCTTAAGGTGATGCTCCAGGTGGGCTTGGGCCTCGGCGGAACGAGGCCATCACTTTTTCTTTTAAATTTTTCGTGTGCGAAGTGGGCCTTGGCCCATCCAGGAATAAACGTGGGATGCCCTCACATTTCTCAAAAAAAAACATATATTTGGCCCATAACGAAAAATAGGAAAATAACAAGTTTTTCATTATTACCATTTGGTGTGGATGGTGAGCTATCTCAAAGAAAAGAAACAAAATTTTCCTTATTGTGTAAAAACAGTTTTTTCATTCTATATCTCTAGAAAAAGGTTTTTCCTCATAGAAAAATCTCAAAACCAATTAAACAATATAAAATCACAAGAATAGGGGATCATGAACTCCTGCATGAATCTTTCTATATGGTTTAGCACTTAGAAAACTAAACATGTATTTCAAAAAAAAGTTAATATGTATTTCAGAAAAATGTTAATCATGTATTTTTTTTAAACTAAACATGTGTATTTGAAAAGTTTCATGCGTATAAAAATAGTTAATCATAAATAATGTTAAATAGGTATAAAAAATGTTTCATGTGTATGAAAAAATAGACATCAATACGTATATATGGAATTGTACAATATTTATGGAAAAGTAGATATGAAAACATATTTTCTAAAAATCTTAATCATGTATTTATATTTTTCTAACTTATAAAACAATATCTTATATGTATACAATAAATTTACAATATGTAAAAACAAATACAGACATCAAAAAATACATATGAAAATATTTTTTGTTGGGAATATATGAAAACATGTTAATCATGTATTTGAAAAATGTTAAACATATATAAACAATATATACAATGCCTGTTACAAAATGTAGACACTTGCTCAAGAAATTAGTCATCAAAACATTTATTAAAAATGTTAATGATGTACCTAAAAATGTTAAGTATGTATACAAAAATGTTTCCGATGTATACAAAAATGAATGATGTGTCAAACTATGTCATGAATTTGGCCACAACATCAGTCGTTTGGCTTCAAATGTATAAAATCTTCATACATGATACCTTATTTCTGAGAATATGTTTTTGAAACATTTGTCATATTCCAAATTTTTAATTGCTAATAAAAATGGTGTGATCCAAATTGGCAACAAATATTTGGTAGGTTCTTCACAAAATGGCGGGCAAATGCGATCAAAACGTGGTCAAAACAACGGACATGACTGTTCATAGCTAGGGATTGAATCTTGCAAAACTTTTGGAGTATCTCTGATTAAATAGATATATTTGTACCTATAAATGACTTTTGAAAAAAATAAAGAGCAAACAATGAGGCGGTTGTAGTTCAAATTCATCTGCTTCCTGCCGAATCGCCGGAAATCTGTCTTTTTCACGAGAGGTGGATCAAAAACTTTTGACACCCAACCATTTGGTAAATTGTACATTAAATATGGCATAATAATTTAGAAAATTGATTTGGTCCAATTTTGCAACAAATATATGGTAGGTCCTTCACAAAAAAACTAATTTTGTGCACTCGAAAAATGGAAAATGAATTTTTCGTTCAAAGAAAATGGAAACTTCCTTAGGCAACATTGTTTGTCATTCCAAGATGTGCCCTTGTGCGCGATATGAGATCATTTGAACAAACTATGCCATGAATGTGGCTATAAGATTGATCATTTGGCTTGAAAGCCATGAATCTTCACACATGATAGCTCATTTCTAATAACACTTTTTTAAAATAATTGTTGTATTACAAGTTTATTATTTTTCCTGGTAACTTGGTCACATATAATGACATGATGCGAAGGTTTTCCAATTTTTTGATTTTTTTTTTGAATTTTCCATGCCGGTTTCAAAATGCGGTCAAAACCGCGGGCATGACCGTTCCTAGCTAGTGGTTGAATCTTGGAAAAAATTTGGTGTTTCTATGATTAAATAGATACTTATGTACTTAGAAATTATTTTTAGAAAAAATAAAGAGCAAACTATGAGGCAGCTGCAGTTCAAATTTGACCCGCTTCCTTCTGAATCGGCGGTAATTTGTCTTTTTCACGAGAGGTGGATCAAAGCTTTTGACACCCAACCATTTGTCAACTGTACATTAAATATGTCCGAGTATTTTAGAAAATTGATTTGGTACAATTTTTCAAGAAATATATGATAGGTCATTCACAAAAAAACTCATTTTGGGCACTCGGAAAATGAAAAATGAATTTTTCGTGAAAAAAAAATGAAAACTTTCTTAGGCAACATTGTTTGTCATTCCAAGATGCACCCTTGTGCACAATATGAGATCATTTGAACAAACTATGCCATGAAAATGGCCATAAGAATGATCATTTTAACTTGAAAGCCATGAATCTTCACACATGATAGCTCATTTCTGAGAACAGTTTTTTAAAATAATTGTCGTATTACAAATTTATTATTTTTTCTGGTAACTTGGTCACATATAATGACACAATGCGAAGGTTTTCCAATTTTGTTTGAATTTTCGATGCCCATTTCAAAATGCGGTCAAAACGGCAGGCATGACCGTTCCTAGCTAGTGGTTGAATTTTGGAAAAAAATTGATGTTTCTCTGATTAAATAGATACTTATGTACCTAGAAATGATTTTTGGAAAAAATAAAGAGCAAACTATGAGGCTGCTGCAGTTCAAACTTGACCCGCTTCCAACTGAATCGGCGAAGTTTTGTCTTTTTCACGAGAGGTGGATCAAAACTTTTGACACCCAACCATTTGGTCAATTGTACATTAAATATGGCCTAATTTTACAACAAATATATGGTAGGTCCTTCACAAAAAAACTCATTTTGGGCACTCGAAAAATGGAAAATGATTTTTTCGTCCAAAGAAAATGAAAACTTTCTTAGTCAACATTGTTTGACATTCCAAGATGCACCCTTGTGCATAATATTAGATCATTTTAACAAACTATGCCATGAATGTGGCCATAACAGTGGTGATATTACTTGAAAGCCACGAATCCTCACACATGATAGCTCATTTTTTAGAACACTTAAATAATTTCCGTATTACAAGTTTATTATTTTTCCGGGTAACTTGGTCACATATAATGACACAATGCGAATGTTTTCTAATTTTTGATTTTTTTTAAATTTTTCATGCCCATTTCAAAATGCGGTCAAAACGGCGGGTATGACAGTTCGTAGCTAGGGTTTGAATCTTGCAAAACTTTTGGTGTATCTCTGAAGAAATAGATACTTTTGTACGTAGAAATATTTTTTGAAGAAAATAAAGAGCAAACTATGAGGTAGCTGCAGTTCAAACTTGACCCGGTTCCACCTGAATCGGCGAAAATTTGTTTTTTTTTCACGAGAGGCGGATCAAAGTTTTTGACACCAAACCATTTGATCAATTGTACATTAAATATGGCCTAATATTTAGAAAATTGATTTGCTCCAATTTTTCAACAAATATATGGTAGGTTCTTCACAAAAAAGCTCATTTTGGGCACTCGAAAAATGGAAAATGATTTTTTTGTGCAAAGAAAATGAAAGCTCTATTTGGCAACATTGTTTGCCATTCCAAGATGCATACTTATGCAAAATACGAGATCATTTTGACAAACTATGCCATTGTTATGTTTTTTTGAAAAAAAATCAGAGATTTGAGTTCAATTTTTTGAGATTCAAGCGTGAGACAGCTGGCCAATGAGACGCGAGGAACCGCCTTCACGCGGATCACCAAATTGGAGCAATTTGAGCCATACATCGCGCATCCATCCAACGGTGGAGCTTCTCCCGAGAAACAAACACCCTAACCTACCCACCCACCCTCCCCCCGATCCCCCAGATCCGATCGAGGCAACCCCGCCGCCACCCACCCACCACTGGCCCTCGATCCAGCCTCCTCCCCTCCCCTCGATCCACCCTCGCGTCGGCACCGCAGCCTCATCTCCACGGCCTCGTACCATCCACGCTTGCTCCGTAGCGCCTCCGACGACGGCGCCCGGAGCGCGACGGCGCCACCGTTCCGAGCACTTGACGGCGTCGGCCCGGCCCCCAAAACCCTTGCGGCGGCCACCGCATCCCTCCATCATTAGACATTGCCGCCGCCGCTGCGCGATGCCCTTGGGCATCTGATCCATGTCTCACCCCCACGCCTCCGCCCCCAAGCAGCCCTTCTCCTCCTCCTCGCCCTACCCCGCCTCCCCCGCGCCGCCGCACATGAAGAAGGCCAAGCTCCCCGCCGCCTCCTCCTCCTTCGCCGGTCCCACCGAGAAGAATAGGCTCCACCTCGACCCGGCCTCCGCCGCTGTCAGGGGCGGTGGCCGCACCAACGGCGAGGAGGATGTGGAGATGCTGCTCGCCGACCAGGACGAGGTCTGCGCTCCCAACGCATCGGCTCTAGGGGGTGGCATGGCCAACCTCTTCCGGAAGAAGGCCACTCTCTCGCAGCCCCCTGCCACGGTCGCCACCCGCAAGCCCCTCCGCATCAAAATAGGTACCCCCTCTCCCCCCCATGGATTCGTTCTGTAGGATATCATCCAGGGGATTGTAGATTTGTAGTGCCATCCTTGCCTGCACCAGTGAAATTAGCTAGATATGTATAGTGCTTTTGGGGAAAATGGTGGTTGCTAGGAGAACTTAAATCCTGTGAGCCAGTACCATGCTTGAGGGGCTCTGCACATGTCTATGTCATGTGAAATATGCAGTGATTGTTTATATTTGATTCTTAATGGATGTGAATGTATGGCAACGATTTGTTGCAGTAAATGTGTCTCTTATGTTGTTCTTGATACATTTAAAGACCGAGTGTGGCTGGTTGATGCCTGCTTGGTTGTATATGAGCTGGTAGATTTGCTGCAGTAGATGTGGCCTTCTGTTGTTCTTGATGCACTTGAAGGGTGAGTGTGGCTGGTTGATGCTTGCTTGAGGCTTCAATTGTGATGTTTCATGCCCATGCATTGTTTTCTCCTACTAGTTGGATTAAGGTGAACCTGGGCAGTTAAATATTATTCTTATATTTATCCTACTAGTTGGAGTAAGGTGAACTGTTTATCTGTTCATTTAAGCGTTCTTGACGGATTTTTACTGTCTGATCAGATGGTTGGGAAAGCCAGTGGGTCAAGTCTGAGTGGAAGAAGGACGAGAACATGGCTGATGAATGGAACCACACATCAGGAAAATGGCATGGAGATGCTGAGGACAAAGGTGAATTAGCTGAAGCTCTGTCCACCTCATTCAGGAAAACTTGACTTGATATTTTTCTTCCTTATGATTTACTGATGAAACCTTGATTCTTGAATCTTGATGTAGGTATCCAAACCTCAGAGGACTACAGGTTCTATGCCATCTCGGCGGAGTACCGTGAGTTCAGCAACAAGGACAAGACACTTGTGCTGCGGTTCACGGTGAAGCATGAGCAGAAGCTTGACTGCGGTGGTGGTTATGTCAAGTTGCTCGGAGGTGATGTTGACCAGAAGAAACTCGGCGGTGACACACCCTATAGATAGTTGGTTGTCTTCTGTTCTTATGCTTATGTGCCGCTGGTTTATTAGGATGTGTCTAAAACCATTGAAGATGAGCTCCAGATTGGTCAATTTTGCTGCTACCACATGGATTTGTATCTATGCAACCATCTCCATGTTGTTTGTATTGTTTGGATTGCAAGAAATTCAATTTTGGGTGACCTGCACTTAGTTTAACTTCTCTGAATAATCAACCATTTGACATAAATATGTTGTGTACATTCTGAAACCCCCATCATGACACAATTGATATGTATATGCAGCAGGGCAATACATAGCATTATAAGTTAAATTCTTGCTTGCTCTGTTTGTCAACCCTTGCTTATTTATTTTTTTGTTTGGTTTGGATGCAGCAGGTGCCGTCCTTCCATGGACTAGGAGGACAACGACCTGGACCATGATGGCGACGTTGTCAACCCCGCACAAGGTCGCTCACACCCAATAAGCATTTTTTCAAGTTACCGCTGCTCTGTTTTTGCAATCCGCTCGTTGTTCAGTAAACTAGTTACTAGTGTTTGTGAACATATAGCCTCCTTGTTCACCAAATGAAGAATCCTCCCAAGAATTTGACCATTTCATTTGTAAAAAATGAATGGCTGCTACTGTTTCTAGTTTTAGGTTGGGATGAGATGTGTGTTTGCATGCTTGTGCTTATGTGGTTGATGATCACATATGTGCTAGTGTTGCTGGTGTTGGTCATGAAGTTTCTGTTATGTATGTTGAATTTGCAACCCAATGACAGAATTAGTATTAGAATGCTGCATGTTTATTAGGATGTGGCTGAAACCATTGGATGACCTTCCTGGACATGTTTTGTTGCTATCAATATTTGTCCCATGTTTTGTTTCCTTGCATACTTATTACTACAATCTTTACTACTGCACTAGTTGTGGTTCCCTCAAATTGACTAGTTTCGTAGAATATCTCTATTCACATGTACACTACAACACCTTTGTACTAGTGTTGTTGTTGTTTGGCAAACACCAGAGGCAAATCATATTTGTCATGCAGTTTCTGTAACTTGGCATTTCTATATGGCCTGCTTATATTATTATACATTGTGGTGTTCCATACATTTGTTGCTGGTTGAACATGATCCTTGGTTCGATGTAAAAGTAGAACTGTTCATTGCTAGTTTAATGCTCCAGCATTGATAACACTCCCTTCATGCTTGCTGACCTACACCTTACTCGGTTGTTCTCGCAGACCCGATGAGGCCATGATGCTTACCTTGCTAGAGCGCATCAACCCCGACCATGGCACTACATTCACAGTCTTGAGGTAGCCGTGATGCAACTGCATCAACGCTATCTTCTCCGACTAGATAAGTCTTCGGTCTATCCTATTATTCTCTTTTGTTACTTGGTCGATGGGCCATGATGCCATGACATATATTATTGTGTTGATTCCCTATGTGATGCAGAAGCTATGGTGTTTTGTTTTGAGTCTGTTGTAAATTGAAATTGATAATGATTTGTGTAAAATTAGTGTAGAACATATGTCTTGTTATCTTAAATCGTTCGTGCCGTGCTCAATGAACCATCTAAGATTGAATCATTTTCTGCGTTCAACATCTAGAATCATTCTGGGAGTTTTGGTATTCATGCAACAACTGTGCGTTCTTGTCTCTTGTGTTGTTTCTGTGAGCTAGTCCTTGTGGTTATTACTGTTACATGTTACATGTAGAGATGCTTCATGATTTAGTCCCTAGCTGCTTTCTATATTTGTTTTTATTTTGTTTCTAACTCTTTTGGTTTATTGTTAGATGCCTTCGTTCAGCCTGTACGAACATATCCAGAAATGATGTTTCCTCTCATTTAAGGAGCTCCAGCCTGAAAGTGAAGAAGTCAGGAGTATATTTGTAGTAGTAGTAGTTATATGTTGTGATAGCATCACATGTAATGGTGAAATAAATTATGTAAAGATTGTTCTATTAGCCAAAATTGGCATGTAGTTTGATAATTTTCATTTGTTTGCTGTTCTGACTGGAATAATCGTGTGGAAATTGAAACCTGGGATGTCTTTAATTAGAACCTGACAAGTGGGACCTAATAGTATTTGGCATCTAAAAAGGCCATTTTCCAAATAATATTCATGGGAAAAAACTAAAAATTAAGGAAATGGACTGTAAAAGGCCTAGGCCCAATTGAGAAATAGTTGCGACCCAAAAAAGAAATGGTCCAAAAAAGGATCACGGCCCTGGAAATAAAAAGGCTGAAATGTTGGGCCTGGCCCATGTAGCTGACCAAAATTAATAGAAAAAAACACAAATAGGATGAATTGTTGGGCTCGGCCCATGTAAAACACCAAATTGGACTGGGCTGATTCTAATCAACGACCTTTTCATTTGGTCGCAATTTTGCCACGTCAGCTTGCCACGTCAGCTTGCCACGTCGGATCCGACGTGGCCTGGGCAGACAGCCAGCGACCAAAACCAACGACCTTTTGTTTTGGTCATTGCCTTCTACGACCATATCACAGAGAAGGTCGTTAAGTTTCATTAAACACGGTCAGCTTTTGACCAATTGTTTTTTGTCATAAAAAGGTCGCAAATGAAAAACAACAACCATTCAACGACCAATAGTGATGGTCGTAAGTTGACATATTTCTTGTAGTGGAGCAAGATGAGCAAGAGTGGAACAAGATCTTCCTAGAAGCTGGGTTTAGCGACTACAAGATTATACCGGTTTTAGGGTTCCGGTCGATCATCAAGGTCTATCCGTGAAATGTTCGGTGATTACGTACTTTTGTGTCGATGTGTGTGTGTGCATTTAAATTTAGACTCTGACAATAGGTTGATGGATACATTTCCTATCTATGATTGGGGCGATGGAGACTCTGCAGAAATTAATACAGTGGAGGCCGTGCATGAAGTCCAGTCCCTTTCCTTGCTTCTTCCTGATGTCATTCGGGTGCCAACTTTTTCGTGTGTATATAGATGTAAACTTTAAACCAGTGACGGTTTTGTCTAGAGCATGGAAACTTCCGTGTGTAACATGACATTCCCCTCTATATAGCATGGCAATTACTGAAAACATGTGTGGCAACTTCGGTACGTAGCATGCCATTTCCCCCTGCTTGTAGCATGACAAATCACTATGTCGCAGCATCAATTCCCGGACATGTGTGGCAACTTTCTCCGTTATACCATGACAAATCTTTTTCTATAACATGTCAATCCTCATATGCTAGCATGCTAATTCCTGAACATGTTTATCTTCTATAGCATGGTAATTCTCTCTGCTACGGCGTAACAATTCCAGCATGGCAATCCGTGATCATGTGGCAAACTTCTATGTTGTGGCATGACAATTTCTAAACATGTGGACAACTATCCCTTCTATATCAGGGAATTCTTCTCTAATGCGGCATTTTTTATGTTCTAATATTTATAGCATGACAATTTTCTTCGCGCACAACATGGCAAATTCTGAACATATGCCAAGTTTTCTCTGTTGCAACATGACAATTCTCTGTTCTGGTAACATTTTTACATCATGGCAATCCTCAAGCTGTGTGTGAGGAAGACGAACGTACCATATGACCAACCATGTCTTTAAGGTACTCGTGCGGCAATTACTGAAAACATAAAGGCACGAGTGCATTTTTTAAAGGTACTCATGCCTTTATGATTGAATAAAATATGAATCGGTTTGTGTTTCCAAAAGGAAGAAGAAAAGGAAAACATGTTTTCCTTGGGTCCTTCCGTAATGAACCATTGGTCCATTGTGTCGTGTAATTAAACATGCATATTGCATTATTTTAGCTAGTGAGACTTGGACATTTCATACGTCTCCACAAATTTTGTATGCCAAATGCAAACATTGGCAGGCCAAGGTATCGGAAACAGTTTATTTTACCAGAGCCCTTGTTGTTCATTCCCTTAATTAAGAAGAGAGTTGCCATGTTAATTAATGAAAATGGGCAAAAACCATCACAAACCATCAATCAGGTACACACAAGATACATCACACCCACCCACGGTGAAGATGATCTCGTCGAGGTTGTACATTGGTGTCACCATTATCATTACTCCTCGAGCAAGCGACTCCGATTTTGTCGCAAATGACTGACAACCAAACCCACAATGTAGAGGCTCCCAAGCAATCAACCACATGTGTCAACCACATGTGTCAGTGACAACGCAACTTCAGTTCTGACGGTGAGCTAATGAAAAAAAACTATGCAAGCTGGTACTGTGGAAGATCACACAACATGCCACCGAAACAAATGAAATTATTTACAATGTTCATCATACATTGACTGAGGATTGGACAATGAGATCATGATGAAAAGGAAATGACTCGCGCCTCAGAAAAAATTAAAAAAAAATGAGAATGCTTATTTTATTCAGTAATATACTCCCGGTGCTACGTCGATGCGGTCGATGTGTGTATTATATTGGCCAAACATCTCGAAAGAGAGTCCTGCCTAATCTCTTTAACGTAGTATGCTTATGTTGACATAAGCATATATATAGTACCCATCACGCGGAGCACGAGGTCAGAGCGTAATTTGCTGATGTGATTAAATTGTTTGCAGGTTGCAGCAGTTAGCTCATCTATTTTGTTCTTCAATGTTTGGAAGCGTTTTATTGTCCTGGCACACTTTGCGGATGTTTCGATTTCTTTTAGAAACCATGTGGGAAACGTGATGGCGACCCATCGTGTGTTCTTCCCAGGAGGCAAATTTAGCAGGTCAAAGTCAGTCAACAACCAAATCTATTTCGGTTTTTCATTTTTAAGATACATTTTTGGTCAGATTACACTCTTCTTCCTAGGCGGGGAGAACCTTATTCCATCTTCAGAGAGCCGTCACGGTCTCGTCTTTCTGAGCAGTATACAAATCCTAACAAGACTAAAAAAAAAATCTAAAAATGGAGCCCCCCCCACCCGCAAGGACCATGATTCACTCCGCTCCCATGGCCCTAAGGTCACCGGAGATGAGGCAGCCCGACTGCGACGCTGATGGGAGGCAAAGAAACCCTAACTTTTTAGAGGAAGCGGCGGCTATAGGCAAAGAACGGAGCCATCCATTTTGTTTTTGTTGTCCTGGCCTCCCTCTAAACCCCATCAGGTTTCAACGCGGGTGATCTTCCGGTCGCTCCCACGCATCCGAATCCATCAACCTCTGACTCCGCTCCACCGATGTTGCCGTGTCGTCGCCCGCCCCCTGAGGATCTTGGCTCAGCCTTGTAGGTGTCCCCACACCTCAATGCTACTCGCCGCGGTGCGGAGCTTCGCCCAAGGTTGACTAATCAAAGTTGTAATTGTAGGGAATAGATAAATACAGCAAAAATGGTGAAGTAAACATTTACTAGTACATTCATAATTATACTTTTTTTTAACACAGTACAGACGCAAGCGCTCATATACATGCGCATACACTCATCCCTATGAACGCACACACGCACACCCTACCCCTATGAGCACCTCCGAAAGACTGAGCCGACATATCATCTTGAAATTTACGAAGTCACCGTAGGCACCTCGTCGTCGACGGAACGTCTCCTCCCACTGAATGCGCATCGCCGGAAATTCTGAAATAAATCCAGAAATA
This sequence comes from Thinopyrum elongatum, assembly GCA_011799875.1. Classification (NCBI taxonomy): domain Eukaryota; kingdom Viridiplantae; phylum Streptophyta; class Magnoliopsida; order Poales; family Poaceae; genus Thinopyrum; species Thinopyrum elongatum. Next base: position 459,046,822 of record CM022297.1, read on the forward strand.
AATGCGAGCACCAGGATTTGAACCCTGATGGGCTGAGGATACCACAGTCCCTCTAACCATCCGACCACAGGTTGGTTCGCCTTTCATAACTATACTAGACAAGCCCTTCATGCATGCAGTTGCAACACACGGTACAGTTGAGCGACACGGTTGAAAACATACAGTGGAATCAACCCCATGACTGTCAACTGCACCATGCACTCGGTAGCAAAAAGCAAAAGTGGTAATATTGGTCTTATCCGGATTTAAGCATCGCATGATACCGAAGAGACAGCCGCTGCCTCTTCCCCTCCCTACAGTCACCGCCTCCAACCCCTCCTCCCTTCCCCTCATTGCTGCTAGAGACCAGTAGTCGGGCTAAGCCCCGACAATGATCGATGAAGGTGGCGACGGTGAGGTCTCTACTCCGGTAGCCTTCGGCGGTGAAATGAGATCTATGGGCGATGAGTAGAGGCAGTTGGTATGGTTGTGCAATGGCGCGATGGTGTTTTCGACTGGAGTGGCAATCTCTGGTAGCGAGGCGTCGGTGTCCGCGATCCCATTTGCAGGTATGCGAGCAACAACGGCTGGCTTCTACGTCCCAATCAGGAGTTACTCCGCTCGGGCATGCGGAGTCGCAACGTACTGGAGGGTCTTGGACCTTCAGATCCGGCGGCAACGATGAGTATGTTTTGTCGACTGATTCTGCCGCCACAGGCAAGGATGGTGGAGCATGTGGATGACGCGGGACTGTCGTGCCATCCCGAAATGGGATTTTCGTGGTGCCAGTGACCTTCTCCCTCGTCGATCTTTGTCGCATGTGCAACGACGACCTTCGTCGCTCGGACCCTTTGGTGGCGACCTACTTTTATTGCGACTCGAATGCCTACTTTTGCCGGCGTGATGTTCACGTGTGGTATCTCAAGTCAAGATTGTGCTACACATGTAGCTGCTGGGATTGTGGAAAATGGTGGCGATATCACATGATGACTTTGATTTGGTGGTGCTTCTCGGATAATTAGTCTTGAGCTCCAGAGTGAAAGCCTTATGTCTAACTCTAGTTGCTTATACTTGGCTATGGCGGTGGTTTTGTGCCGTACCTTTTTGAAGGCATTACTTGGATTTGTTTAGCCATGATCTCCAAGGTGAGTCCTAGGATCTGACTTTTGGTGGTTGGATCCGGCGACTGTGGTGCTTGAGGGCCATTCGTGTACTGAAGATGTTGTTAGAGAACCTTTCTTGTGGTTCTTGTGGTGTTTAAAACATGGTTGGTGTGGATGGTTGTTGTTGTAGTTCATCCATTGCTTTTTTATTGCTTCAGAGTTTTTTCTTTCTACTCCGCCTAGGCATCGATTCGGTTTTTTATGACTTTGCTCTTTGCTGGTATGATTCCTTATTTGTGTGTTGATGTTGGATGTTTGCATCCTAGTTATGCAGTGACCAGGTGTGTAGTCGTTGTGTTTGTATCGTCTTCATACTTCATTTTTAAGTAAATAAATTCCACCATTTTCTTTTTTTTGGGGGGGGGGGGGGAGGGGGCAACAATTTCCTGTTAAAATTTCCAAAATAAACTGACACGCTACCTAATTTTGCTCTTGGAAGAATGTTTGTTGGTTCGACCTTCGAGGTACTCCCTCCGTTCCTAAATATAAGTCTTTGTAGAGATTTTACTATGGAATACATACGGAGCAAAATGAGTGAATCTACACTCTAAAACACATCTATATACATACTCTAAAATGCATCTATATACATCCGTATGTGATTCATAGTGCAATCTCTACAAAGACTTATATTTAGGAACGGAGGAAGTAGCTTCTCTTGCATTTTGCAAGTATCACATTTTGCAACAAAGGATTATTAGAAGGAGAAATGTACTCCTGTGCTCACTCTCATCGGCACGCATCTTGCTACCTCAGATGCTGCGTCAGTTTGTACAAATGTCGCACCGCTCATTTTGTATTTTTGTGCACCACGAGCGGCACGTCGATTCTCTCTATGAAGAAGCAACGATTTGGTTCTGCATGTAGATTCATCCACCAACCCAAACGTGGGGAAGCGCGAGCACACTGCACCATGGCGCTCACCGTCAAGACCACCGACTAGAAATTATATAAGCAGTGTCTATAGTATATATCGAGGCAACGTCTGGTTCTCCCTCACATATATCTGCCACGCAAACAGAAGCAGCACAAGCACGAGCTCTGGCGACCACATTCTCCTATATCAAGTCCATGGCGCTCAAGTCCGCGCTGGACCTCCGCCTCGCGGACGCCATCCACCACCACGGCGGCGCCGCCACCCTCCCCCAGCTAGTCGCCAGGGTCGCCGTGCACCCGTCAAAGATCCCCTGCCTGCGCCGCCTCATGCGCACGCTCGCTGTCTCGGGCGTCTTCAGCGTCGTCCAGCAGCAGGACCTCGTCGACAAGGCTGCCTCCGTGAGGAACCGCGCCTGCAACGGCGCCGTCGCTGCCGAGCCGTTGTACGCCCTCACGCCGGTGTCCCGCCTCCTCGTCGGCTCACGGAACCTGGTCTCGATCATCACCATGCTCCTCAGCCCCAACTTCGTCACCTCATTCCTGGGGATCGGCGCGTGGTTCGAGCACTCGCTGCCGGACCCGTGCCTCTTCACGCAGGCGCACGGCGAGGCCCTGTGGACGATGGCGGACCACGACGCCACCTTCGACGCGCTCATCAACGACGGGATGGTCTCGGACAGCAGCTTCATCATGGACATCGCCATCAGGGAGTGCGGCGAGGTCTTCCAGGGGATAGGCTCCCTGATGGACGTCGGGGGCGGCCTCGGCGCCGCGGCCCAGGCCATCTCCAGGGCGTTCCCAAGTCTGGAATGCACCGTGATGGACCTTGACCACGTCGTCGCCAAGGCTCCGGCTGGCACCGACGTGAAGTACGTCGTCGGCGACATGTTCGAGAGCGTTCCGCCGGCAGACGCTGTGTTCCTCAAGGTATGTATGTTTTTCATTAGGGTCTGGCTAGGTCACAGTCGACTGAGACTTAACCAGTTAAGTCAAGTGATATAGTATGTAAGAAGAAAAAGAAAAAACTGAAAAGAATTTTTGCACGAATCTTCATGCAAAATCAAAAGAAGATATTATCGACTGAGACATAACGAAGTTTAAGTCGGCTGAGACTTAGCAAAACTGTTTTCATTAATAAGGCTCAACGTACGTCGTACGTACGCCGAACGAACCGTCGTAGTCGATCGTACCAGGTGGGACCTAAAGCTACAGGAGTTCGATTCGCCACTGAGAAAATGACACACGACCCTGAAAGCTGTAAGGTTGATACGGACGTAAGTGAAGCCTTTAATACAAGAGATAGCGATATAGCATGTCTTCTCGTTAAATAAACTCTACCTACTCAGTACTCCCTCCGTTCCACTTTACCTGACACAGGTACTTCTTTTCTAAAAAAACTTCTGATCTATTTATCTTCGATCATGACAGTACAACGAACACCAGATAATAAAAATTACATTCAGATCCGTAGACCACCTAGCGACGACTACAATCACTAAAGCAAGCCGAAGACGCGCCGCCGTCATTGCCCCTCTTTCGCGGGAGCCGGTCAAAACTTGTTATAGTAGACAATCGAAAAGTCGTCGTACTAAAGCCCCATAAGACCAGCGCACCAGAACAACAACCGCCGCCGATGAAGAGTAGCATAGATCGGATGGATCCAGCTTGAAAACACACAAACGTAGACGAACGACGGCCAGATCCATGTAAAATAATTCGAAACGTTGAGCTTAAATTGTCAAATAAACATAGTAGCATTAGACTTTTTAATGAAAGATAATTCATAACCATGTAAGTTATTTTTAGAAAATTGCCAACATACTTACATATAAATAAATATCCAGAATTGTATCTTGAAGATGGCCTCCATGTTTACAACGGACTGAATCATATACAAGTCATCAAGCGAGCCATGTAACTATTTTGTAAATGGTCGATAAACCCACAAGTATTAGTTTTCTACGTAGCTCTTAATGTATGTCCTTTTTTCAGTGGGTACTACATGACTGAGGTCATGAGGACTGCATCAAGATACTAAAGAACTGCAAGAAATCTATTCCTCCGAGAGGGAAAGGAGGAAAGGTAATAATCATCGACATAGTGATCGGAGCCGGCCCGTCACACGTAAAACACCGGGAGCTGCAGTCCATGTTCGATCTCTACATGATGATTGTCGATGGCATTGAGCGAGATGAGCAAGAGTGGAAAAAGATCTTCCTCGAAGCTAGGTTTAGTGGCTACAAGATTATACCAGTTCTAGGGTTCAGGTCAATCATCGAGGTCTACCCGTAAAAGTGGTTTTCTGAGTATGTGTGCGGACACGCATGCTCATGAAAACCAAATAAGGGTTTGGTTGATTAGGCACGAGTTTTGGGTAAAAGTACAGTTGTATCTTTCATATAGCTGTTAATATCATGTATGAAAGCCCTAAAATACTCCCTCTCCCTGGTTTATAGGCCGTGCGTGTGTACTTATGCACTCTATTAGATCAAAAAGATGTGTTGTATTTCATGAAAAGCATATAATTGAATTCATATACGAATGAATTTCAAAATGCATATTTTCGTGGCATAAAACTCGTACTTGTTGGTCAAGTACTCAAGTGTGTGGACCTAAGAACATACACTTGCTATAGATCCGGACGGAGGTAGTACATGTTTTTGAAAGAGAAAGGATTTCAGATTTTATCACCGCTGCAAAATGTATCATGAAAACCGAATAGGGATTTGGTTGATTAGGCCCGAGTTTTGGGTAAAAGTTTTTTTTTTTATCAAAGAAGGGTTTCCCCCTTCTGATTTTCATTAAAGGGAAACCAAGCATAAGCTACTAGAGCCAGTGATCATCCGATACAGGAATAAAAGCAAAAGACATAAAACTACTACTAAGCATAGCACTAGGAGCTAGATAACTAGGATCTAGCAACTGGGAACCTCTAAACCGTCTTCCACCAGGGGAACGCATCAACATAAATCCAGTACAAGACATCAGGCTGCATACAGCTCCAGCATCAGTTCGAGCAAAAGGCCAAAAGGCTAGAGATAAGCAAGCGAACAGAGAAAGAAAAGCCAAAGCCGCAGCAGGGAAGTAGACCGCATCGTTGGCCTTCATCAGACCCCCAGTCTAGGAACGTTGTATCTCCACCCCTGCTTCACTTTGTAAATTTTACTTGCTACTTGCTCAAGCAGCTTTGATCCCAGCTCCATCTCCCTTTTGTTTCGTTCCTTTATCTGCAAAATTGACCAAGCCGTAATCCAGTGTGTCATGATTCTGACCAATATCATTGGGTCAGTGCAATTCTTATGATAAAAAAAATTGCATTTCTGATTTTCCAGATCGCCCACAACATAGCTGAAATCCCCACCAGCACCAATTTCCTTTCTTGTTTAACAAATGTCTTAACCCATCCCCCAAAACACTCCTCAACATTGTTAGGGATAGTTTTTAAATTGAAAGAACACTTCAATAAACTCCATAGCAAAGAAGCAACATACATGTAAAAAACAAATGATCTATAGTTTCTTCTCTACCACACATCACACAGAGATTCGACCCAACCCATCCTCTTTTAATTAGAGAATCTTTGGTTAGGATGCTCTTTTTATTTACTAACCACAAAAACACCTTGATCTTAGCAGGTATTTTCACTTTCCACAAGAATTTCTGTGGATAAGTGTATTCATCAGTTACCAACTTCCTATATAAAGATTTAGTAGAGAAGTTTTTATCACCAGTGAGGATCCATTCGACCCTATCCCTTCCCACTCCCATTTCAATGTCTTCACATCTATCTTTCAAGCTTCTCCATAGTTCTAGAGTTTCTCCATGTAGAGTTCTTCTGAACCTAAATCCCTGCCACCCCATATTAATGGCCTCAGCTACAGTAATGTTATGATCAAAGCATAGATTATATAGCCTGGGGTAATCATCCATCAGTGCATGATCGTCCACCCACACATCTTCCCAAAACCTAGTGTTTTTCCCCTCACCCAATTTTTTCTTCACAAACTTATAAAAGATATCCTTAACCTTCAACAGGCTGGACCAAAACTGCGAGTCTCCTTGTTTTTACTTTACCTTGGAAATACATCCATCAGGAATATATTTTTCAAATATGACATTTTGCCACAATCCCTCTTCTGACTCCAATTTCCAGAACCACTTAACAAGCAATGGTTTGTTCATAATATCTAGATTTAGAATACCCAGGCCCCCATAATCTTTTGGAAGGCAGCATTCTTTCTAGTTCACCAAATGATATTTCTTTTTGTCCTCATCTTCTTGCCACACTAGCCTGGCTCTATAGAAATCAGCTCTTTTCCTCACTCCCACGGGAAGAGGATAAAAGGACATCATGAATAAAGGAATATTAGTTAAACAAGATTGTACCAGTGTAATTCTCCCAGCTATAGACCCCAGCAGCCTCCCTTGCCAGCAACTGCATCTTTTTTCTATTTTTTCAACCACCCCATTCCAATGAATATTACTAATCCTCTTATCTAGTACAGGTAATCCTAAGTACAAGTGAAGATCTCTTGATAAGTAGCATTTTTCTCTACAGCTCTACCAAAGAGAAGCAGTTCACTCTTGTGGAAGTTAATTTTCAAACCTGACATCTGTTCAAATGTACACAGAATGAATTTCAGATTTTTTGCACATTCTATATCATCTTGCAGAAGGAAAATAGTATCATCAACATATTGTAACATATTCATCCCTTTATCATTCCCATTTCCCAGGAGTCCTTTCACTACGTCATTATCTCTAGCATTTTTCAAAATAATAGCCAGAGCATCTGCAGCTAGATCAAAAAGCAATGTGACACAGCATCCCCTTATCTTAACCCTTTGAAAGTTTTAAAGTATGGCCCCACTCTGTCATTGACTCTCACCCCCACATGTCCCCCTCTTATAGTACTCATTATCCAGGAAAACCCTGAAGATGCAGCATTTTCATCACAAAAGGCCATTTGATTTTATCATATGCCTTTTCAAAGTCTACTTTAGTTTTGGGTAAAAGTAGAGTTATATGTTTCATGTAGCTGCAAAATGTATCCATGCACAATTACTGTGGCGATGTATATTGCGTTTCCAAAAGTCGTTTAGCTGTTCCGTTCGGTTTCAAAAACGTACGAGTCAAAAAAGAAGACATGGGAGGAGAACACAGCTAGCAGCAGCAGGTTCCGCATGTTCAGTAGGTGACGACTTATAAGCAGCAGCACGTAGCATCAGGTTTGCCAGAAGAAAAAGAAAAGGTAGCATCAGGATCCACGCAAGTGAATGTCAAGTAGAATCTAGAGTAGAATTTAAGAGTACCCTAGGTGAGACATTACAGATGGCGTCTGTCTTCAACCACGGAAAGCGAATTGTCCGATACCACAACGCACGCAGCTAGCTGAGCAGCACCATCACATCACATCCCCAGGGGAGCAGCAACGATGGCATGCAGAGCGCTGGGAGCAGGGTGGCCTCGCCCAAACAAGTCGAGCACCCGCGGGTCCGCGCAATCCGCCGCCTCATCATCCGCGTCCCCTTCCTTCGCGCCACCTTCACCCGCTCCTCCAAGCGCCTTCTGATCAGTGAGGGAGAAACCAAACAGCCGGCAATTGCTCCGCCCGACGACGTCTCCGGCAGCCGCCGATCTGGACCTACCACCGTCAGCACTCGCAGGGGTCGAGGCCTTGATCCATTCTTCGAACCGGCGGCACCCCGTCCCCGTTACGCTTGGCATCCGGCGCTGTGCGCACGGCCAGGTCTCCTCCGTCTCCCTCGCTATCTCCATGGGAGGACACTGGCCGCCGTACGCGCCTCTGTAGCCGCTGGTTCTGCCTTCCAAGTCGAACTGCGGGACCGTCGCCTGGTTGAACATCAGGACGGAGGAGGGAGAGGACACTTTCGCCGCCGCCGCCGCAGCCGACGGCGTGAACTGCCCGAGAGCATACCCTTGAGCTGCAGGCGACAGTCCACCCGGCGCAGCCGATCGTTGCGCGTAGCCGAACGGGCCGACGACCCCGCCATGCTGCGCGCGGGCGTCAAAAGCAGTTCCTTGGTAGAAGCGAAGTGCTTGAGACAATTCTTGACCTTGCAAGACCTCTGGGAACCCGAGGGATTCGCCGAAGCCTGAGGAATGGTAGGGAAACTCCGCCGGGCTCTGCTGCGGGATGTAGCTCCGCACATTGGCAGAGAACCGCTGGTGATCCGGAGCGCGAAACTTTGCGACGTCGGGTGACTGGGAGCGCGCGGCGCCCTGAGCCCTAGAGCCCATCAACAATTCTTGACCTTGCAAGACCCTGTGGAAGCTTCCAGCTTCCACTGAGTCCGGATAGCCATTTCCATCTGCAAGTTTGGTCACAGGGTTAATTCATAGATGACACAATTAAGCTAACATGTATCAAAACAGATGTCTTGAGTCTTGCTGCAGGACCTACCGGTAACTGGAGCATCCAAATTGCCTTGAGGAAAGTACAATTTGGCTCGCTTCGAACTGGATGCTGACAGACAATCAGTAACTGAAATTGAACCACCAACTCTCTCGATCTCCCACGGAGAAACCCTGCGTTGGTGGTTGCAATGGTTACCATCATCCCATCTTACCTGTAAAACATGAAAACAAAGCAACACTTCACTTCAGCAGATATTTGAGGGCCACAACTTACTATGTAGTACTCCCTCCGTCCCAAAATAAGTGACTCAACTTTGTACTAGCTTTAGTACAAAGTTAGTACAAACTTGAGTCACTTATTTTGGGACGGAGGGAGTACACGTTAAATGTATCTGTGGTTATACTTAACAAACGGGAACTTCCTAAAAGTGATGAATATTTTCCATTTTCAGGTCAATGATGTTATGACTGCGAATCAGAACACAGATATGAATCTGATCATTAGCAATGGCAACCCATCACCTAAGTTCAGTTTTGAAAATAATTTTACTTTGATGGAGGAAAATTCGAAGTCTTAGATAAAAAAATGACGAAAGTGCTGTTTTCTCTAATATTTCATTCAACTTAGCTTCTACCAGCCTATCATAACGCTTTCGAAGTTAAACACCCTATACCCAATTATTTTGTTCACTATTATATAACTACCTGGTTCAAGTACAGAAGTACTATAGCAAATTCAAAAAGTGCACTCAGTCAATTTTAGAAAGAGAGCTACTTGGTCTCTGAAATACTGAAAAATCAATAGCGAGAGAAGCTCATTTCACTAAGAGTTGGAATTCCGCACGGTCTTTATTTCAGGAGAAACATTGGCAACTACTTCTAGAACATGACAGTCAATGAACATAGAAATGAAGAGCCTACAAGCCAGATTTGAGAACCGTAACTAGTATCTTAGTCACATGTATACCTGTAGGCATCTCCATTTTGATCCAGGCCATCTTATGGGGTCTACTTCACTAATACCTGAAATCAATCCAGTAGACCTGCAAAACAAAAATGCAAATTCAACGACTGATGTACAAAAATGCAATTTTCAGTGAGCTAAAAGGACAGACCTCTCATTTGCATCATCACTCTCATTGGAATCTTTAAATCTCATTCCAATGGAAAACGGATGGTTCAAGCTCTTAGAGAACCTCCAATATGGCACAATAAATTCTGATGCACCACTCCTGCGGAAGGATGAGAAACTGGAATTATTTAGGTCACTAGCTGTTTTATATTACTTAAAAGGCATAGTAAAGCACAAGACTGAAGCACCATGAAGACAAAAGAACCATCAAATTGCTAAGACAGAATATATGCATAGCCCAAGTGAATAATTAGAATTTCCTATCTTAATGTGCATTGACAGACAAACCTTGGGTCGAAACAAACATGGAAAATACTTCTATTTTCCAAGGAACTGGCAACAGCAGATAGTGTGTGCAGCTTTGATTCATTACTGTTGACAGCCTTAAAAAGGGCTTCATTTCTAAGCTGAACTGCTCTCCGTACACCCAATCTTAGTTCACCATCATCGCCTCTGTAAAGAAAAAAGAATGTCTATGGTACTGAAAAGAATGTAGAAAATATACAAAGCATTAATTCATTAAATTGCAAGATGCTTACCGAAGAAATAAGACTGCATCCCCGGAGACTAGTTTTTTCTTGTTGACAAACGAACTCCATCCTGTTGTTAGAAGATGCCTACGAGGTTGACCTGGAATTCCAGAAAGTATTTACCGCGCATCACAATTGCGAACCAAGTTGAGAGAAGGTGAAACAAACATATTGAACAATGCTAGTAAAATGAGTCCTTCAGGGGTAAGTTACTGAAGATGACGTTTAACACATAAATCCATTACCCAAGAACTTCAGGGGTATTAAGTAGGTGAAAACAAGCACAAACGCACCAAACACGACTAGAAAACTGATCACACTAGGATCTCAGATAAAATAAAACCAAAGCTAGCTCACCTATAAGTGAAATGACAACAAGAGCATAAGCAATCACAAAAGGGGACATATTTTCACTTTCATAATTTAAGTCAGCAATCAAGAAAGGGGAGACAAATTACCATTTTCATACTAAAAAATACTCCCTCTGTAAAGAAATATAAGATCGTTTAGATCACTACATTAGTGATTGAAACGACCTTATATTGCTTTACGGAGGGAGTACTAACAGAAACTTGATGACACCCCTTTTATAAAATTGAATTGCCCACCTTACTCATCTAATGACTTGAATTCCAAATACAACCACAGTAATCAAGCTAACCGATTTCATAACCAAATTTGATACTACCCTAAATTCAGCCTTTACCAAGCACATGCAGCAAGCATAGCAGTTTTTTCTTTTTTTTACTTTCCACGCAAAGCATGAAGGTACATGAACATCGCAACAGCAACAACAAAATCTCCAAGTAAACATGACATGTTACACACCTCTATAAATATGGCGAAACCTCCATTGTGTGCCATGCAAATCCTTGGCAACGAGCTCTTGAGAAGGCCTGACCTGCTTGTAGTCCTACATAGAATTGAAGAGAATGAAGTGGTGAGAACAGCAACACAAGTGACCATACGAATGTGCAGGTTTAGAATTATTTTTTCCAAGAGCCTCACCAAAGGTGCGAAACAGTCCTCTGCCGCCCGGCGAGGAACAGAGAAACCCCCATGCGTGCTCGTATCAGAGGCAGTGAGGGTCTTGCAGAACATGTGAGGCATACGGGGCTTCTTTTCTCCGTCGCCACCTGCCATCTCGTCTTCTCCCTCTTCGGATGCAGACGCACGGACGTTTTGTCTGAACATCTGAAGCACAGAAGAGGAACACTTACACAGAGCAATGAATGGCATTTTACCGTATTTGCAAAATCGTACTGTAATAACTACTCTATGTGGCATGTGTAATTAAGCTTACGGTTATGGCAGGACCGGTGTATTCATGCTGTCATGTACGTACTACTACTATGATTTCTTTTGGAGGAAAACAAGTGTGTACCTTCTCCAGGGTCACAATAAACATCCAGAAGCAAAAGATGAAGAGAAATTAAGCAAATACAGTAGCAACTGATGCCAGAGTGAGATTGTACGCTTCAAACACCAAACATTCACGCAGCTGTAGAGCACACTCGAGTAAAAAAAACAATGATGCAAGGGAGCCTGGGAGGTGATGTTCACGTTTCAGGTTCCAACATTTCGCTGCCGAAAACAACGATGCCTGAGATACAATGTTCATCTTTCAGGCTCCAACATTTCACTGTCGGAAGCCATATTGCTGATGCCAACTCTCTGCGCTCCGACGAGCCAAATGCATACGGAACGGGGGAGGAAGCGACTGCCATAGAACAGCCCAGATCCCCAAATGGAAATTGGAGCGACTGGCAGCAAGATACTGAAGCAGGAGCACTGACCTCGGCGTCCGCCAGCAGCGCGAGGCGCGCGTACACCTCGTCCGTCGCCTCATCCGCCTGCAAGCGCGCCACGAAAATGACGCCATCGATCAGCAGGAAACTCAGCTTCCAGAACGGGGTGCGAGAAGACGAAGAAGAGGCGGAATGACACTCACGCAAAGCTCGACGCCGACGACGCGGCACGCGACGTGCGGCGGCACGCGCGGCGCCCCGGCCGGCGCCGGGGCCTCCCCGCCGCCCGCCGAGAGGTGCGCCTGCGGCAGGTACACGACGGCGCTCCCCCGTCGCGGCAGCGCCACCCCTGGGCCCGCGCACGCGTGCCACAGCTCCCCGCACAAGCCCACACCCGCCGCCGCCTCCCCGTCCTCCTCCACGCTGTTCAGGTCGATCCCCATCGGTCGGTCGCTCTCCCCTCAAAGCTAGCTAGCTAGACCTCCGCCACGTTAATGCTGTCGCAGCGCGGTGGATGGCGGCGCAGAGGAGCGAGTTTATGGTGCTAGCAGCGGCAGGACCAAACAATGAATGCCCACCCCTCGAAGACGAACGCGTCGCGCTCTAGCCATGTCGCTCCGCCCGTCCCATCCACTACCATACTAAGCCAGGGAGTACGCCAACTGGCCCCCGCCCCCACCGTGGTCTCCCCCCGACGCTGCGGCGGTCGCTGTTCCGCCCTGCTCGCTCGCTCACTGTAGCGCGCTGCGGCTGTCTGCCCCCCGCTCGCCCAGGCGTGTGCCGTGCCGCGCCGCGGCGCCTTTATGGCGATGGGGGCCTCGAAAGGCGCCCGGGCTTGGCTCGCCCGCTGGCTTTTCTACGGTGGTCTTTGTTTGCTTGCCCCGCGTCGGGTTCCGCGCTTGGATGGATGGATGGATGGTCTCGCCCGGGTCCGGTCGGGTGGTGGCTGCCGCTCCCTCCACTGTTCCCGCACAGCAAGAGAGAGTGAGAGGCCTCCCTCGGGCCGCGCGTCGGGGCAGAGAAAGAAAGCAAAGCTAGTAGGAAATGAAATGCGGCAAAGGTTGCTTTCGTGGGGGTGCGCTGCTTGTCTATTTGCGCCTGCGTTGTGCGTGACTTGTCTCAGGGTGTGGGGAGAGGCCCGGCAGTGTCGCTGTCACGTGCTGCCGCAAATGTGCATGGGTGCGCTGCTTTGAGCGTGGGACGTAGAGTGATTTAAAGGGCCGGTCGTCGCAACTCGATTCGAGCTGAGCAAAGGGCGAAAGGCGTCTCTGCTGCTAAAGGAATGCATTCTCTCTTTACTGAGAAAAGTAACCAGTTCAGTTAAAAAAAAGTACTCCTACTCGGTTGCTGGTTGTAGTACTGCAGGCAGTGGTAAAAAAAAAAAGAAAAAATGAATGTGTTATTAGGAAGATGAATATGTTGAGAAACATTGGAGTGGAGTACGTAGGTTTAAACAAGTGTGGAAACACGTGTCTCCGCCTGAAACCGTGAGTGCCCAAGACGACCGCCAAAGTCATTGTTTACGTGGAAGAAAAACTCTGTCACACGGAAGGGAACGGCACTATTTTCTCACGTGGCCAAAGAAACGGAGAGCCACCACCCGCACAGCACGGGTCCGCTGCCGCGGTCCGTCCGTACCGGGGCCCGCCGCTGGTCCCGCGGCAGCCCGTGGTCGTGTGGGGCGGCGTGGCGGAGCAGACGGCGAAGCGGCGCGACAAGAGAGCCCGGGAATACAGCCGAGCCCGACCTCCCCGAGATTCCCCGCTTTTTCCTCGCTCCCCCACCAACTCCTTTCATCTCTCTCTCTCCCTCCCAGCGGTCCAGGCAGACAGTGGAAAAAGATCGCGCGAAGCAGGGGAAATCAATCAACGACGAGGCGACGTGCACAGCAGTCGGGGAAGGCGTCAGCACGGAGGGCCCGTCACGTCCCACGGGTCCCCTCCTCCGCCTTTAACTCGGCAGCACGGCGCGGCCAGCGGCTCAAAAGGGCGCCCCGAGCGCTCGTCCGCCGATCTCCACCCGCTTTACCCCGTCACTCGTGCCACCCTCCCTCCCTCCCCCGCTCGCCGAAAGCCGCTGCTGCATGCCGAGCGGCGATGCGGCGTGTCATCTACTCCCTCCGTTCCGATTTACTCGTCGTGGTAACCACAACGACTAAATCGGAACGGAGGGAGTAGTATGTGTGCCCATGCGCGCGTGAGGCGTGGGCGCTTGCTTTCTCGTGTTGGCGCGTTGGGTGACAGGACGCGGGGGGAGCAGAGCGGAGCGGGGAGAGGGAGGGCTCGGCTTTCCCGGGGGGCGTGTCGACCGTGTACGCCGCTGCCTCTGACTCGCTGGCGCTCTGGGGTCCTTCACGTGCCCTGCCCGGCCGGAAAGACGAGGGGCGACTGCCCAGCCCCAGGCTTTGCTGCCACTGCCACTGGACTGGCTCATCGGATGCTGCCGCTGTTCACTGGTCAATGCGACAGTGGAGTGTGCCACAGTGCTTGGATATTGGTTAGAGCAGCTCCAACCGGGTGACCCATTTTATCCGTTTGGATCATCCGGACATAAAATTTGGCCCAATGAGGCGAATCAAACGGACACAGCGTCCATATGCTGTCCAGTTTTGTGTCCGCTTGGACCTATATTCGGCTCAAATCTGGGATAATTTGAATCAAAAACGGACACAAAACGGACGTTCTCTGTGCCCTCTTCGTCCGCCTCTGTCCGACTGCATGCGACTCTTGGCCCACTTGCCATCCACCCACCTGTCCCATCCCATCTCTCTCCTCCTTTTTCTCTTTCTTCTCCCACCCACCCGCCCACCCAGAGCTGGAGCAGCTCCTGGCCGCGCCCGCTCCCGCTCCCCCACGCACAGCAGCAAAGGACAGGAGGGCTCGTCCTCCTCCGGCGCCCGTGCCCGGCTGCGCCCGGCCGCGCCCGTCGACTCGCCTCGCCTCGCCGGGCCCGGCTGCGCCCGGCCCCGCCGCTCACCGCGCGCGTACATGATGGTGCTGCTGCGGCGCGCGTGCTAGCTAGCTAGCTGTGCATGCATGCGCTGCTGCCCGCGGACGGGTTGAGCTGCGGAGCCGGGGCGTCGGCGGCGCGAGCACACGGCACAGCGGCGAACTCCCTGCTCGCGTCCTCCCTGCTTGGCGCACGTCGGCGGGCAGTACGCGAACCCGGACAAGCTGGCTAGCTCCCTGCTTGGTACACGCCCGCTCCTGCACGCCGTGTTGCTCGTGGGATGCACAACCGCATGCTAGCTAGCCGGTGGCCGCGAGCGTGCATGCTAGCTGCTGCTCGTACGTGTGCTCTGGGGTTGCTCGTCGGATGCACAGCCGCGTGCGTGCATGCCAGCTGCTGCTATGCTGGCCACCCGTTGCTCGCGTCGCTCGCCATGGCCGCTCTCGCCCCAGTCGCACCGTTCACCTAGCAACGCCATGTTCACCTCGCCCAGCCACCATGCTCGCGGTGCCCCATCTCCTGCCCCCACTGTGCCGCCCCGCTCGCGCGTTGGTGCTCCTACAGGTCGGCGCGAGCTCGGGGCTGCAGTGGAGGCCGCGAGGCGCGGCGGCGCGAGCTCGGAGCTCCGGGCAGCAGGGCGTGGCGAGGCGGGAGCTGGGCGAGCAGCGGCGGCGAGCGCGCGGAGGCGGCGCTTATGCACCGGCGACGTTCCTCGCTACAAGCTCTCTGGCTACTATGTGTTCGACGGAATGCCCAGACAGACATGTCAAAATATGCGTCCGTCCCCGTTGGGCGTACCGGCCGACCCAATTGAAAAAGCGAACGCGGACGAACGGGTGGGCGACCCAAACGGACAAAAAGCAGACAAAATCGATGTCCGTTTGGGTCTCCTCGTTGGAGTTGCTCTTACAGTCACGGGCTGGCCGGTGATGCGACGCTGGTCATGAAGAGTGGTAGGGCCCGTCGTCTCCATGGCAGTGAGTGGCCCTCATGGTCTCGCCCGAGTTTGGATAAGCGTGGCGACCGGGGCATCTACGGCGAACAGTGTGTGCCACGAGCCGGACCCTCTCGTACAAGTTAGGGTGTCTCCAATGCAAGCCTTAAAACGGACATTATATTTGATACAGAAGCCGCACCATTCAATCATACTCGCATACATTTTAAACTAAATTTAAACAAAACGGACGAATTTCATACAAACTGGATGATTTTTATTTGAACCGGATCAAATTTATTACATATTCAACATATTTCAACAAAACAAAAGTCGTGACGGAGTCCGTGTCCCACCTCTTGTTTTCCCGTGTCCGGCAAACTCGCCGACCGTGATCCCCAAAACGTGCAGCAGCGGGGGAGGAAGAATAGGAGTGGCCTTCCTGGGACCCAAGCCATGGCGGCTTCCCATGTGCTACTCTTCCTCGCTCGAATCTGCCGTGTCAACGGCGGCGGACGTGGACGGGCCAGCCTCGTGGTCGTGGCGGCAGGGCGCAAACCGCAGTGGCAGCGCGACCGACGCGGAGCTAGCACCATCCGCGGTCGCTTGGGCCTCCTCTTTGGCCACCTCCGCGTCGATCTCCGTGAACATGGCGTCCCTCTCCACCCGCAGGACACACAACTGCCACGCTCGCGGCGGATCTCGCGGGCGATGCGCATGGACTAGTACAGCCCCCGTCGCTCATCTAGGAAGCTCGGATCCTCTGCGACCATGCCGCGACGGCATTGTCGTTCGTCTACGCGCCAACGATTTTCCTCTCCGCGAGCCGGTACTCGTCGAGGAGCCGGAGGCTGTAGCTTTAGTCCTCTTGCGTCTGCAGGAACACCAACACCGGAAGCGCCGACTGCTCTACCGCCATTACGGCTTCGAATTGTGCCCGCGCCTGCTTTAAGGTGATGCCAGCATGGACTGGTGAGGGCGGTGGCTGTGACGCCCCCGGTTCAATCGTACACTAGTCATACACGCAAACGTGTACGATCAAGCCCAGGGACTCACGGGAAGATATCACAACACAACTCTAAACACAAATAAACGGAGGTCCACAATATTACAGACCAGGGATCCGAAGATCCGAATACACAAGTCAGTCATACAAATAATATCTGGGTACAGACATAGTTAGACAAGTTCTGCCTTAAGAAGGCTAGCACAAACAGCGACACTAGATCGAAAGGCGTTGGCCTCCTGCCTGGGAGCCTCCGATCCTACTCCTGGTCAGCTGGCTCGATCCAGTAGTACGTGCCCTCTGGACCCGCCTGGTAGTAGGCTCCGGTGGTGGCGTCTGGCTCCTGGACTCCATCGTCTGGTGTATCATCAAGGTGGGGTATATGGGGGAAAAGAGAAAATAAAGCAACCGTGAGTACTCATCCGAAGTACTCAGCAAGCAAGGATCTATACTACATATGCAACATTATCAATGGAGAAAAGGCTGTATATGTGGACTGGGCTGCAGAAATGCCAGAATATAGAGAAAGGCCTAGTCCTATCGAAGACTAGCATCTTCAAACATCTTCTCAAAGCCATCATCTTGCAGCAGTAGAAGAGAGTAGAATAGCATTTTATTTAGCAAACATGTTGAAGTACAGCTCAAAGATCCTTCCTCGACTCCCAGCGAGAAAGTAATCCCGAAGCTTCAATTAAGTAGCAAGTATCCAGTTTAAGTAGTAGATCGGGATACACAAACTGAGCGTCCTTTACCGTAGGACCGGCTATCGATAGAAGATTCATCCCTGCAGGGGTGCACTACTGTTACCCAACACGCTCGATCAACTCTGGCCGGACATACTTGCTGGGTAATGCCCGTCCTTGGAAGATCAACACGAAGCAGCGCTCTACCTAGGCTCAGCAGAGAGGTCAGCACGCCGGACTAACCTATGCACCCAGGGGTCTCGGGCCATCGCCCTGGGCACCCTGCGCGTTGCGTGGCTGGCCGGGGTGCAGGCGCGACACTGAACTCGCCAGTGAAGTATCCAGCCCAATCCCGACGATCAGCCCGCACGGTGAATCGTGACGTCTGATAAGCTTTCGGCGAAACGTACATCGCAGAGGGCCCCATAACCATTATCCCGCGTGGTGGTAGTGCGTATAGGGCACGTCGACCCACTCAGATCACACACCCAAATCCAATAGGCTCAATTAGTATCAAGCGGAGACAATCAGAGTCTCTGATGCTCCGCCACAATGTCACACTCGAGTGCCCTTCCGGCACACCCGAAATCATAGATCCCCAGCGGGTACCCACCAGGGTGGACCCGCCTGTGAAAAAAAGTCAAGTAACCGTGTGGTCATATTCATCAGGGTGAACGTATGAGGTATCACCCTCGAGGTTCACACTGAGGGGTTGCACGACAGAGTCGTATCGGACATGGAGAAGGAGGAATCACCCTCGATGACCACGACCGTACAGCTATGCTGCAGAGTATTCATCAGGAGTGCGTTACGAGGTATCACCCTCGGCACTCGATAGTTACTACGCAGAGTCGTACAACTAAGGGGGGTGTGAGGTGAGGCGTCTGTCTCTGATCGACGATCACGTTGATCGAGTCGTCGATGAACAAGCCGGGGCGACAAAGTAAGGTGGTGGGGTCACAGATGGTTCATACCAACCTATACTAAACAGTTTATCATAGGCAGGTAAGGTAGCAATGAACAGGTTACAACAGCAGGCTATGCATCAGAATAGGAGCATACATTAACAGTAGCGAAATCTAATGCAAGCAGGAGAATAGAATGGGCGATATCTGGAATGCTCAAGGGGGGGGGGGCTTGCCTGGTTGCTCTGGCAAGAGGGGAAGGTCGTCAACGGGCTGCTCGTCGGTAGTGTAGTCGTATCCAGGTGCAGCGCCGTCGGTCTCAGCGTCTATCGAGAGAGAGAGAAGGAGGGGGAGAGAAACAATAAATTCACGGCAATAATGCAAACAACATGTATGACATGTCTAAATGATATGCCGGGGTGTTCTACTGCCTAACTAAATGATTTAGTTAATTTAGGAATTTATTCGGATTTATTTAATTAAAGTTGGGCACTATTCATTTACTGAAATCGGTCTAAAAGTTCAATGTTCTTATAGCTGCGGGCGTCTGACGGGAATACGAAGGACGTATTCGGGTTCGTATCGAAATTCTGAGCAAGTTTCATATATAAATTATTTTCATCGGAGTTACGGTTTATTTAATATGATTTTCTAAAGTTTTTATTAATTTCTGGAATTTAATTAATTATTTAATTCAACATTATCCGAAACTGTGCTGATGATGACATCAGCATGACCTCATGCTGATGTCAGCGGTTAATTAAGTTAATTACTAATTACTATTTAATTAACACTAATTAGTTAATTAGATTAACCTAATTAGGATTAATTAATTAATTGTTTTTATCAATTATTTTTTTATTTATTTATTTTTCTTTTTCTAAAACGTTCGGTGGGACCGGACCCCACATGTCATTGGGCCAGGGGGGCACTGGCCCAGTGGTCAGTGGCCCTGGCCACAGCGTGCACGGGCGCGCGGGCGAGCGGGCGCTGGGGCGCTGCGGGGCGCCCGAACTGGACGCGGCCAGTCGGGGCCACGACGAGGGGGGGGGGGGCGCTGGTGTGACGCCCCCGGTTCAATCGTACACTAATCATACACGCAAACGTGTACGATCAAGCCCAGGGACTCACGGGAAGATATCACAACACAACTCTAAACACAAATAAACGGAGGTCCACAATATTACAGACCAGGGATCCGAAGATCCGAATACATAAGTCAGTCATACAAATAATATCTGGGTACAGACATAGTTAGACAAGTTCTGCCTTAAGAAGGCTAGCACAAACAGCGACACTAGATCGAAAGGCGTTGGCCTCCTGCCTGGGAGCCTCCGATCCTACTCCTGGTTAGCTGGCTCGATCCAGTAGTACGTGCCCTCTGGACCCGCCTGGTAGTAGGCTCCGGTGGTGGCGTCTGGCTCCTGGACTCCATCGTCTGGTGTATCATCAAGGTGGGGTATATGGGGGAAAAGAGAAAATAAAGCAACCGTGAGTACTCATCCGAAGTACTCAGCAAGCAAGGATCTATACTACATATGCAACATTATCAATGGAGAAAAGGCTGTATATGTGGACTGGGCTGCAGAAATGCCAGAATAGAGAGAAAGGCCTAGTCCTATCGAAGACTAGCATCTTCAAACATCTTTTCAAATGCCATCATCTTGCAGCAGTAGAAGAGAGTAGAATAGCAATTTTATTTAGCAAACATGTTGAAGTACAGCTCAAAGATCCTTCCTCGACTCCCAGCGAGAAAGTAATCCCGAAGCTTCAATTAAGTAACAAGTATCCATTTTAAGTAGTAGATCGGGATACACAAACTGAGCGTCCTTTACCGTAGGACCGGCTATCGATAGAAGATTCATCCCTGCAGGGGTGCACTACTGTTACCCAACACGCTCGATCAACTCTGGCCGGACATACTTGATGGGTAATGCCCGTCCTCGGAAGATCAACACGAAGCAGCGCTCTACCTAGGCTCAGCAGAGAGGTCAGCACGCCGGACTAACCTATGCACCCAGGGGTCTCGGGCCATCGCCCTGGGCACCCTGCGCGTTGCGTGGCTGGCCGGGGTGCAGGCGCGACACTGAACTCGTCAGTGAAGTATCCAGCCCAATCCCGACGATCAGCCCGCACGGTGAATCGTGACGTCTGATAAGCTTTCGGAGAAACGTACATCGCAGAGGGCCCCATAACCATAATCCCGCGTGGTGGTAGTGCGTATAGGGCACGTCGACCCACTCAGATCACACACCCAAATCCGATCAGCTCATTTAGTAACAAGCGGAAACATTCAGAGTTTCTGAAGCTCCGCCACAGTACCACACTCGAGTGCCCTTCCGGCACACTCGGCAACATAGATCCCCAGTGGGTACCCACCAGGGTGGACCCGCCTGTGACAAAGGTCAAGTAACCGTGTGGTCATAATCATCAGGGTGAACGTATGAGGTATCACCCTCGAGGTTCACACTGAGGGGTTGCACGACAGAGTCGTATCGGACATGGAGAAGGAGGAATCACCCTCGATGACCACGACCGAACAGCTATACTGCAGAGTATTCATCGGGAGTGCGTTACGAGGTATCACCCTCGGCACTCGATAGTAACTAAGCAGAGTCGTACAACTAAGGGGGGTGTGAAGTGAGGCGTCTGTCTCTGATCGACGATCACGTTGATCGAGTCGTCGATGAACAAGCAGGGGCGACAAAGTAAGGTGGTGGGGTCACAGATGGTTCATACCAACCTATACTAAACAGTTTATCATAGGCAGGTAAGGTAGCAATGAACAGGTTACAACAGCAGGCTATGCATCAGAATAGGAGCATACATTAACAGTAGCGAAATCTAATGCAAGCAGGAGAATAGAATGGGCGATATCTGGAATGCTCAAGGGGGGGGGGGCTTGCCTGGTTGCTCTGGCAAGAGAGGGAGGTCGTCAACGGGCTGCTCGTCGGTAGAGTAGTCGTAACCTGGTGCAGCGTCGTCGGTCTCAGCGTCTATCGAGAGAAAGAAGGAGGGGGAGAGAACAATAAATTCACGGCAATAATGCAAACAACATGTATGACATGTCTAAATGATATGCCGGGGTGTTCTACTGCCTAACTAAATGATTTAGTTAATTTAGGAATTTATTCGGATTTATTTAATTAAAGTTGGGCACTATTCATTTACTGAAATCGGTCTAAAAGTTCAATGTTCTTATAGCTGCGGGCATCTGACGGGAATACGGAGGACGTATTCGGGTTCGTATCGTCGTTCTGAGCAAGTTTCATGTATAAAATATTTTGATCGGAGTTACGGTTTAAAAGATATGATTTTCTAAAGTTTTTATTAATTTCTGAAATTTAATTAATTATTTAATTCAGCATTATCCGAAACAGTGATTGATGACGTCAGCATGACATCATGCTGACGTCAGCAGCCACCTGACAGGGTGGGTCCCACCTGTCATAGGCTGTTAGGTTAATTAGGTTTAATTAACTAATTAACAATTAACTAAACTAATTAATTAATTAAATTAGTCTGATTAGGGTTAATTAACCTAACTAATTAACTAATTAATTATTTTATTTATTTTTATTTTTACTTTCTTAAAATCGTTTCTGGGCCGTGGGCCCGTTCGGTCAGTGGCTCAGGGGCAACAGGCCCCACCTGTCTGTGGCCCGAATGGCCACACGGGCGCGGCCAGGCACGCGTGGGCGCGCGCGCACGCACTGGCCGAGGCCAGGGTGCGGTGGCCGGCCGGGGGTGGTGGCGAGGACCAGAGGCCGGAGCGGGGCGCGCCGGCCGTGGCCGGTGGAGAGGCGGCCGCGGGGAGGAGCGCTGGGGGCCGGCGCCGGCGTGCGGCTTGCGGGCGGGCGGCGTGCGCGGCGAGGGCGCGCGGTGAGCGTGGACGCGGGGCGGCGCACGTGCGCGCGCACGGGGCAGGGGAGGGGAGGCCTGGGGCCTCACCGAGATTTGCAGGGACGGGGCAGCGGGCTCGAGCTCGTGGAGGGGGGTCGGCGACGGGGTCGAGGCGGGGCGTCGGCGTCGAGCGCGAGGAGGGGCTCGGGGTGGAGGCCGGAGACGACGGGTCGACGGGGAGGCCGGCGTCGGTGGAGTCCGGCGAGGCGGCGAGGTCCAAGGGCGACGGCGGTCCGCGACGGCTCGACTTTGGAGAAGCCTGTATTTACAAGAAAGTGGTGGGAGCTCTGTAGTATTTCTAATATTATATGGGGATGACATATTGTGATTGGAAATGATGTAGTAGAATTTCGGATAGCATAAAAGGATACTTGAATAGAGTTTTTCAATGAAAGACCTCGGTGAAGCTGCTTATATATTGGGCATCAAGATCTAAGGGATAGATCGAGACGCTTAATAGGACTTTCACAAAGCACATACCTGACAAAGTTTTGAAGAAGTTCAAAATGGATCAGTCAAAGAAAGGGTTCTTGCCTGTGTTGCAAGGTGTGAAGTTGAGTAAGACTCAATGCCCGACCACTGCAGAAGATAGAGAGAAAATGAAAGTCATTCCCTATGATTCAGCCATAGGTTCTATCATGTATGCTATGCTGTGTACCAGACCTGATGTGTGCCTTGCCAAAGTTGGGCAGGGAGGTACCAAAGTAATCCAGAAGTGGATCACTGGAAGCGGTCAAGAACATCCTGAAGTACCTGAAAATGACTAAGGATTATGGAGGTGACAAAGAGTCGTCGTAAATGGTTACGTCGATGCTAGTTTTGACATTGATCCGGATGACTCTAAGTCACAAACTGGATACGTATTTATATTGAATTGTGGAGCTGTCAGTTGGTTGCAGTTCCAAGCAGAGCGTCGTGGCGGGATCTACGTGTGAAGCAGAGTACATAGCTGCTTCGGAAGCAGCAAATGAAGGTTCATATCTGATCTAGGTGTAATACCTAGTGCATCGGATCCAATGAAAATCTTTGTGACAATACTGGAGCAATTGCCTTAGCGAAGGAATCCAGATTTCACAAAAGAACCAAACACATCAAGAGACGCTTCAACTCCGTCAGTGATCAAGTCAAGGAGGGAGACATAGAGATTTGCAAAATACATACGGATCTGAATGTAGCAGACCCGTTGACTAAGCCTCTTCCACGAGCAAAACATGATCAGCACCAAGACTCCATGGGTGTTAGAATCATTACATTGTAATCTAGATTATTGACTCTAGTCCAAGTGGGAGACACTGAAGGAAATATGCCCTAGAGGCAATAATAAAGTTGTTATTTTATATTTCTTATTCATGATAAATGTTTATTATTCATGCTAGAATTGTATTGATCGGAAACCTAAATACATGTGTGAATACTAGACAAACATTGTGTCCCTAGTGAGCTCTACTGACTAGCTCATTGATCAAAGATGGTTAAGGTTTCTGACCATGGACATGAGTTGTCATTTGATAATGGGATCACATCATTAGGAGAATGATGTGATGGACAAGACCTATCCGTTAGCTTAGCATAATGCGTTCAGTTTTGTTGCTATTGCTTTCTTCATGTCAAATACATATCCTCGACTATGAGATAAGCAACTCCCGGATACCGGAGGAATACCTTGTGTGCTATCAAACGTCACAACGTAAACTGGGTGATTATAAAGATGCTCTACAGGTATCTCGAAGGTGTTTGTTGGGTTGACATAGATGAGATTAGGATTTGTCACTCCCAGTATCGGAGAGGTATCTCTGGGCCCTCTCGGTAATACACATCATAAGCTTGCAAGAAAGACTAAGGAGTTAGTCACGAGGTGATGTATTACGGAACGAGTAAAGAGACTGTGCGGTAACGAGATTGAACTAGGTATGAAGATACCGCGATCGAATCTCGGGCAAGTAACATACCGATAGACAAGGGAATTACGTATGTTGTCATAGGTTCGACCGATAAAGATCTTCGTAGAATATGTAGGAGCCAATATGGGCATCCAGGTTCCGCTATTAGTATTGACCAGAGAGGTGTCTCGGTCATGTCTACATAGTTTTCGAACCCGTAGAGTCCGCATGCTTAACGTTCGTTGACGTATAGTACTATATGAGTTATGTATGTTGGTGACTGAATGTTGTTGGAGTCGGATGAGATCACGGACATGACGAGGAGCTCTGGAATGGTCCGGAGGTAAAGATTGATATATAGGATGATATGGTTCGGCTAAGGGGTAAAGCCCACGGGGCTTTAGGCGGTGTGCAAAGAGAGTTTTTGCGGAGGCCAGGGGGCCAAACGCCGGAGACCCTAGCGTCTGGCCCTGGGCCAGATGCCGAGGCCCATGGCGTCTGGGCCAGACGCCAAGGATTATGGCGTCTGGTCCTGGAAGTCCGAGAAGGACTCTTCCTTGGGGCCAAAACCGACTTTGAGGAGGCTTTTACTCCAAGTTTGACCCCAAGGCTCAACATATAAATAGAGGGGCAGGGCTAGCACCTAGACACATCAAGAAAACACCAGACTGTTGCCGGCAACCCCGTCCCTCTAGTTTATCCTCCGTCATAGTTTTCCTGTGTTGGCGAAGCCCTGCGGAAATTGTTCTTCACCAACAAGTCACCACGCCGTCGTGCTGCCGGAACTCATCTAGTACTTCGCCCCTCTTGCTGGATCAAGAAGGCGAGGACATCATCGAGCTGAACGTGTGCTGAACGCGGAGGTGCCGTACGTTCGGTACTTGATCGGGACGGATTGTGAAGGTGTACGACTACATCAACCACGTTGTCAACTTCCACTTTCGGTCTACGAGGGTACGTAGACATACTCTCCCCCTCTCGTTGTTATGCATCTCCATGGATAGATCTTGGTGAGCGTAGGAAATTTTTGAAATTGCATGCTACGTTTCCCAACAGTTTGCATTTCAACAATAAAGAGACAACCATACGGTCCTGCCGGTTGCCAAATATCTTAAAAACATGATCATCTCATACAATAACGTATATCACATCATGTCTTGGCCATATCACATCACAAACATACCCTGCAAAAACAAGTTAGACGTCCTCTACTTTGTTGTTGCAAGTTTTACGTGGCACTACGGGCTTCTAGCAAGAACCGTTCTTACCTACGCATCAAAACCACAACGGTGATTTATCAAGTTTGCTGTTTTAACCTTTAACAAGGACCGGCCGCAGTCAAATTTGATACAACTAAAGTAGGAGAAACAGACACCCGCCAGCCACCTTTATGCAAAACTAGTTGCATGTCTGTCGGTGGAACGGTCTCATGAACGTGGTCATGTATGGTTGGTCGGGCCGCTTCATCCAACAATACCGCCGAATCAATAAGACATTGGTGGTAGCAGTATGACGATCACTGCCTAAAATCTTTGTGTTCTACTCGTGCATATCATCTACACATAGACCTGGCTCTGATACCACTGTTTGGGAACGTAGCATGCAATTTCAAAAAAAATTCTACGCTCACACAAGATCTATCTAGGAGATGCATATCAAAGGAGGGGGGAGAGTGTGTCTACGTACCCTCATAGACCAAAAGCGGAAGCGTTTGACAACGCGGTTGATGTAGTCGAACTTTTTTCTAGCTCCGACCGATCAAGTACCAAACGTACGGCACCTTCGAGTTCTGCACATGTTCAGCTCGATGATGTCCCTGTCCTCTGATCCAGCAAGGTGTCGAGGAAGTAGATGAGTTCCGTCAGCACGACGGCATGGTGACGGTGATGGTGAAGTGATCGCGCAGGGCTTCGCCTAAGCACTACGAAGAAATGACCATGGGAGTAAACGGTGGAGGGGGGCGCCGCACACGGCTATGCAATAGTCTGGGTGTGCTAGGGGCACCCCCCCCCCCCCCACATATATATAGGTGGGGGGAGAGGGGAGGCGCCAAGGAGGCGCCCAAGTAGGCCGAATCCTACTTGGGGCCTTCCCATGGCCGACGCCCCCCCCCCCTTATTTACCGGAGGGGGAAGAAAGGGAGGGAAGGAAGGGGGAGGCCGAACCTCCCTTTCCTTTCCTTTCCTCTCTTTCTCTCCTCTGGTGCGGCCCATATGGGGCACAGCAGCCGGTGGCGTTTGCATTTCCCCTCTTGGCCATCGGCCCATATCTTTTGCCGGGGGTTGCCCGGAACCCCTTCCGGTGACCCGATATGTACCCGATACCCTCCGGAACACTTCCGGTATCCGAATACTATCGTCCCATATATCAATCTTTACCTCTCGACCATTCGAGATCCTCGTATGTCCGTGATCTCATCCGGGAATCCGAACACATCGGTCACCAAATCACATAACTCATATAATACTAATCGTCATCGAACGTTAAGCGTGCGGACCTACGGGTCGGAACTATGTAGACATGACTGAGACACCTTTCCGGCAATAACCAATAGCAGAACCTGGATGCTCATATTGGCTCCTACATATTCTACAAAGATCTTTATCGGTAACTTATGACAACATAATTCCCTTTGTCCATCAGTATGTTACTTGCCCGAGATTCGATCGTCGGTATCTTCATACCTAGTTCAATCTCGTTACTGGCAAGTCTCTTTACTCGTTCGTATACATCATCCTGTAACTAACTCATTACACTTTGCTTGCAAGCCTTCTTATGATGTGCATTACCGAGAGGGCCCAGAGAACCTCTCCGATACTCGGAGTGACAAATCCTAATCTCGGTCTATGCCAACCCAACAAACACCTTCGGAGATACCTGTAGAGATCTTTATGATCACCCAGTTACGTTGTGACGTTTGATAGCACACAAGATATTCCTCCGGTATTCGAGTTGCATAATCTCATAGTCGAAGGAATATGATTTGTCATGAGAAGCAATAGCAAACTAGATCAATATGCTAAGCTAACGAATGGGTCTGTCCTCATCATCTCTAAGGTGTGATCCCATATCAATGACAATCATGCCATGTCAGAAACTTAGCATCTGATAACAGCTAGTCAAGTACAGGTCACATGACAGGTGTAAAAATCTGTATAGTTATATATGCGATAATCATTTTCTATAATGTATACATACACAGATACATACATATACTCATTAACGTCTTTTAACGATTACTCCTCCACCTCATGTATTTAGGTTCCAATCAATACAATTCTAGCAGAATAATAAAACATTATCATGAATAAGGAAATATAAAATAACAACTTTATTATTGCTCTAGGGCATATTTCCTTCAAAATTCAAGTACTAGACTCGCTACTTAAAAAACCTAAAGAATACACCAACCTGAAGTGATGCTGATAGGTAATTTCAATCATTATCGCACTATGTCGGCCTCTTTAGTTCATTTCCTGATATCAAGTAATTAATAACTCCTTTATTCATTTTGTTTGCCGGGCAGGGTTTGACAACAGTTCATCAAAGAGGTTGTCGGCCATGGAAACCAAAGCTGAAATGGTGGCGACCCAGGGTAACTAATAATTTATGTGCTACTACGTTTGCGAGAAAATTCGCTTTATGACAGAAAGGACAATGATGCAAGAATTTTTTTTCATACGTAAACACAATTCACAATTCTTTATCATGATCTAATATATACACACACAACTAATATATTTATATTGATCTCCTCTTAATAAAGATGCAAGAGATGCGGATCAGCTCCTACCAACGGACCGCATACGAGCTTTTCAAGAGGAAATGGCGGGATTTTTGCTTAACAGGTCATAGATCCCGAAGGAGAATACCATTTCACCAATGCCTGCATGTAATCTTCAAATTGTAGAGAAAATTTATATGCCAAATTGTGCATATATATGTGTATGCATGGTCGTACGAGAAATTCTATGATATATGTGATTGGTTCTACGAGAAATTATATTATATAGCATAACGTGTACGGTATGTAGTAGCAGTGGAGGTGTTGTCATGTCAGTCAAGTCGAGGAGCTCTCCCGTCCCGTCCCGCCGCTTGGATAAAGAAAGGGGTAATAGCTGCAAACGGAAATAAGCTCCGTGGCACTTGCATGCATTGTGTTGTCATCCTTCGCGCTTGTGTCGCTCTGTCGTGCTCTGCAGTGGCACTTGACGACTGCAGTAGCGTAAAATATGTTTGAAATGAAAAAGAATTAAATGGAAAACACAAAATAAACCATAAACCCTATAAAACCCTAAAACCCTAAACCCCTAAACCTCTAGTCCCGGTTCGTGTCCACACCGGGACTAAAGGTCCCAGCCTCCGGCGGCGCGCTGCCGGCCACGTGGAAGGGTTTAGTCCGGGTCGTGGCCAACCGGGACTAAAGGGTGGGGGCCTTAGTCCCGATTTATTAGTCCCGGTTGGGGAACCGGGACTAAAGGCCCCTACGAACCGGGACTAAAGACCCTTACGAACCAGGACTAATGGTCGATCCTTACTAGTGCAAGTCTGGGCCCAGCCTGGCCCGCAGCCCGACAAAATGCCACTTTTCGTAATTTTTAAAAATAACTATTTTCGGGGATTAATACTATAATGATATGCCTATATTTATTTAAATAACTTGAAAATCTGTTTTGTCAGGCTTTCCCGGGCTTCGGGCCGGGCTACGGGCTGGAAAGTGAGTGAGGCCCGAGCCCGGCCCGGATGTCGGGCTCGGGCCGGGCCTGTCGGGCTGGGCCATCCATGCCCAAGTTTAGTCCAGACCAAGTGGTTCGGGTGCATTTGCCAACTAAGGTGGTACCACATTTGTGGACCAGTCTGGATGTTCGTTTCCCGTAAATCGAAGGCAAATCAGGGTGCTATGCGGGCGTGTGAACCGCTCACCACGTACACATCGGACCCACGAAAATTTTCTCCAGCGCAAAGCGATTGTCGCACATTCATGCTGATTGGCACTGCTCCAGAGCATCAGCACCGCATTCCTGCTGGCCCAGAGCAGACATGGTTCTAACTAGACTGACATTGAAGTGGCGCGCCAGCCAAGAGTGCCACCCACGTCACGTCCTGGTCTCTGTGTCTATTCAATGCGGAGCGATGTGACCTGACTATTCTCTCCACATTCAAATAGGCTGCATGTTCATCCGCCTGCCGACATCAAACAAGTGTGATTGTTGAGAAACCCACTTGGACAGCTCACGTTCACATGACCTTGCTTGGCCTGGCCGGCGCCCGCTATTTATACGTGGCAGGCCGGCACAACCCGCACTGCACCACACCCTCGCTCCCGATCTCCTGTGCACCACGTTTGCCATGACCTCCAGCTCCAAATCGTTGTAGGATAGTCTCTCCACCGAATAGAAGTAGGAGCTGGCCGACACTGCAGCTGGCTGGCAGGCCCGCCGTGCCAGTCGGATAGAGGCTGGTTAACGGCAAGCTGCCAGAGGGCAGCGACGTCAACGAGCCGGCGCACTGTAACACCCCCGGTGGTTAGCCACAGTAATCGCTTTTGATAATGACATGTCAGCAAGCTTAATAGTGCATAATCATCATTAGCATCGCATTGCATTCAACTCCTAAGTCAAATTCAAAATTTAAATGAAAGTGGAATATAAAAGTTGTCCAACATAGAAACTAAAATGTCAGATAAATAACAAATATTCCAGAGGCTATTCTAAAATTGAAACAACATCATTGGAATTGGATAAGTGACTCGAACAACTCAGACAGTGGATAAAGATAATATTTAATAACCATTTATAAATCTAAAATAAATATGGAATTATATTTTGTCCAAACTAATTTTAGGTGTTAGGGAATAATGCACTGGTATTTATGAAATAGGTCACACTTTTACAAAAAACCATTTTGAGGCCTAGCTATTTACTAGATTGAGAAAGGAGAATAAGAAAAGGAAAAAGAAACAGAAAAGGATTAAGGAAAGACCCCCCACCTCTGGCCCAACTGGGCGAAGCCACGGGGAAACGGCGGTCGTGGCTATAAGGCCCCGGCCGAACCTAGCCCCCTCCGATCAATTCTCCCCCCCCCCGGTCGCCCCCTCCCTCGACTGGATCTGGATCGGGGCAAACCCCCGATCCCGTCGCTCGTCGCCGCGACGACCGCCGCCCCGAGCCAGGACGCCGCCGCCGGAGCCCGCGCATCCCCGCCGACGACTCGTCCCCGACGTGCCCTCGCTCGGGCCCGAGACCAGCGCGCTCGCCCCGACGCGCCCGACCGCGCCCCGTCTGCGCCTCGTCTCCGACGC